>VDFB02105785.1:124019213-124261984 GCA_007258455.2 Sequoia sempervirens
CATGTGTTTGATGTATCCTTCTCTTTATCCACTTCTTCTATTTGTTCCTCTATACTTCTATTTGTTCTGCATTGTATTTTTCACTTTTGTTTTGTGTTCTCCTTTTGGGGATGATGCAAAGTGTAGAGATACCCTATGTCTCTTCCATGTTGACCCAAAAGGTCGACCTTGTCTTTTTCACTTTTTTTTGTGTTCTCCTTTTGGGGATGACACAAAGCGTAGAGACGCCTTGTGTCTCTTCCATGTTGACCCAAAAGGTCCTTTTACTTTTCAATTTTGTTTTGTGTTCTCCTTTTGGGGATGATACAAAGTGTAGAGACGCCCTATGTCTCTTCCATGTTGACTAGAAAGGTCCTTGTCTTTTTCTCTTTTTGTTTTTTTCTCCTTTTGGGGATGATGCAAGGAATTGAGACTGAAATGTCTCCTTTATGTTGACCCAAAATATTTTCACTTTTCTTTCACCTTTTTGTTTTCTTTTCACTTGTGTTTTCCATTTGGGGATGATGCAAAGTTTTGAAACTGCAATGTCTTTTCCATGTTGACCCAAAATAGACTTTTTTTTTCACTCTCTTTGTGTCATTCTTCTAGTTCTATGTGCTTTGGGTAATGAGGATAGTTCCAAGCTCTTTCATAAAAACATTGTAGCAATGAACATACTGACCCTAAATCCATATATCCCTTATGCGCTTGGTGTGCTTTCTTTTCTAAGGGGAAACTCCCTTTTATTTTTCTTTTATTTTCCTTGACATGGGTATGTGTAGGATCATGGGGGTCCAAACTAGGCATCTAAGTGGCGATGAAAATTCAGAAAATCAGAATTAGGAAACTTGACATAAAAAATTGAATAGGTTATTAACATAATTTGAAAAATATGTAAGAACAAAAGTTTTAGAAAATTGAATTTAGTTTCTAGGCTACTAGTCCTTTTTTGGAAAAAAAAAATTGTTTTGAGAAAATTTGAAATTTCAATGCAGTGGTACTAAATTTTCAAGATAAAGATAAGAAGCAAGTGAATGTCTGACCACCCTAAGTACAAGAAAAAAATAATATTTTATTTTGAAGTTTTCAATATAAGTAGAGGACACATGCTCAGATGTGCCAGATTTTTTGTAATTTTTTTCTATGTAAATAATTAGTTATGATTTTTTTATTAGAACTTTTCAGAATTATTAAAACATCTATGTCTGACCACCATAACCTAGTTAGAAATTTATGAAATTCATTTTTTTTTATCCTATAATATGTGAAGCATAGAATGTGGTGCATCTTGTAGATTCAAAAAAATTTAATTAGTTTGAAAGTTATAGAAGTTTTCCAATCAGCTTATAAATCAAGACTTTAGATGTAAGTAGGTAGAAAATCAGTAATAATTATTTATTAAATTCAAGATAACACAAAGTTATATTGGTAGAAAGATGAAATTTTTTTCTATAAACCCTTTTAATATAATGAAATTTAGATAAAAAAAAGTTATCAGCCACAAGGGCGAACTTTGAAAAACTAAGAAATTTTTTCAAAACACATTTTTTAGGTTGAATTTCCAGGTCAGGAAATCTCAAACCAAATTCTGAGCCAATATCTATTTTGGTTTGGTAATACCAAACCAAAACAAATATCTTTTTTTTTTTTCAAAACGGATATCCATTTTGGAAAGTAAGAACCCATTTATTTGAAAAACAAAACGGATATCCGTTTTGAAGAACTAAAAAACTCTCTTTAGTAAAATGGGCATAACTTTTGCGTTTCTTATCAAAATTTTGAATTTTTATAGGCGTTGGAAAGGTGATTGAGATATATACGCAATGGAATAGTTAGTATTTATATATTTTACACAATAAAATAATTATAATCATTTGAACTTCATATTTCATTTTTGAAACATCAAATGCTCACTACTTTCACATGCAAAGTCTTTTTTTCATGATTTTTTTGTAACAATCATCTCAAAAATACTTGAAACATTAGAAATAGTAATCAATAATGAAATATTTATATTTTTTGTAGCAAGGAGATGAACAAATATTCATAAATCATCATATCTCTCTATCCCTTTCCCTACCTCTCTATATATCACTATGTCTCCCCTTAAGCTCTAGACATATCCATTCCTCCTTTCTTCTCTCTTTGTCCCTCTTTATACCTATCTTTCTCACTCTGTCTCTCCTTGAGCTCTAGGCCTATCTTTCTACCTCTATCTCCATCCACTCTATCTCTCTCTACCTCTCTCTCTTAAGTCCCTCTCACTCCCTCTTCCTCTCTCTCTCCTAACTCTCCATCTCCCCTCTTCATCTCTCTCTATCTCTCCCTCCCTTTAAAGTCTTTCTTCCTCTTAGGTCTCTCTCCCTCTTATGTCTCCTCTTAGGTCTCTCTCTCTCTCTCTCTCTCTCTCTCTCTCAGGTCCCTATGACTCCCTCTCACTCTCTATCTCCCTCTCTATCTATCTATTTTCATCTCTCTCTCTCTCTCTCTCTCTCTCTCTCTCTCCAACCTCTCTCAAGATCCTAGGTACACTTTTATTTTCATCAAATTTTGTTGCAGTTATCTCTCATTTCTAGGTGTTTTTGCATATCACAATGTGTTTTCCAAAAAAATGCATTTAAATAGTTTTCACTTAATGATCAATAGCTTTTATTAGTTATTTTCATTTATTTTATCTCATATAGGAACATTTCATTCATATTTTTATTATAATTGCATTAGTTTGAGTGAACCACCTATGTTTTTGGCCTATCTCTCTCCTTTTAGGTGAAAAACACTAAGAGTGGAAGAGAAGTACATAGACCCAGAAATCTATTGTTCACAACCTTAGAATGGGGAGCCTTCCTGGGCCACCCTCCCGACCATCCCATGAAATAGTGAAATCAAAGTAGGAGCAAGAAGATTCAGAAAACAACCAAAGTAGGAAAAATTTATAGAGTAAAGCTGAGGTCGATTATGTTCTAAATTTCTACATCCATAGTTTGTTGGAAAGCACCTTTTTTAGGCTTTTATCCATAGTAGCAAGTAAGTTCAAGTAGTTTGATAAAATTCTTTGGTAGACATGTATGGAAAATGTGGTAGCATAGAAAAGGTGGTGAGTTATTTCTTACTATTATGCTTTGATAGATTTTTTCCAAGCATCAATAGTTTTTTGGAAAGCACCTAATTTAGGATTTTAGCCATAGCAGCAAGGAGTGAGTAGATTGATTAAATGTTTTGGTAGACATGTATGGAAAATGTGGTAACATAGAAAAGACAGTGAATTATTTGAAAAAATTCCTTAAGGAATTGTGGTCTCATGGTGATGGAATGGTATTCCATCACCATGAGACCACATTTCTTTGAGGCATTTTTTAAAACTACTCACCACCTTGTCTATGCTATTGCTTACTATTATGCTTTGATAGAAATTTTCCTAGCATCCATAGTTTGTTGATAGCACCTATTTTAGGATTTTAGCCATGTAGCAGCAAGGAAGTCAGTAGATTGATAAAATTATTTGGTAGACATGTATGGAAAATATGGTAGCATAGAAAAGGTGGTGAGTTGTTTGAAAAAATGCCTCAAAGAAATGTGGTCTCATTGTGATGGAATGGAATTATTTCACCATGAGACTGCATTTCTTTGGGGAATTTTTTCAAACTACTCACTACCTTGTCTATGTTATATTGCTTAGTATTATTCTTTGATAGATTTTTTTTCCAAGAATCCATAATTTGTTAGAAAGCACCTTTTTTTAGGCTTTTAGCCATAGCAGCAAGGAAGTGAACTATTTGATAAAATGATTTCATAGAGATGTATGGAAAATGTGGTAGCATAGAAAAGGAAGTGAGCTGCTTGAAATAATGCCTCACCATGAGACCACATTTCTCTGAGGAATTTTTTAAAGCAACTTATTGCCTTGTCTATGCTATTGCTTACTATTATTCTTTCAATTATTTCTTCCAAGCATCAATAGCATAGACAAGGCAGTGAACTGTTTGAAAAAATGCCTCAGTAAAAAGTGGTATCATGAAATTCCATGAAAAGCAAATGCAATTGGTAGTTCATCCTAGTTATTACTTATGCTATGTGAATTAATTGCATCACTGCTTATGTTGACCTTCTAAAAAATTATATTGTATTTGAAATTTTTTCATCTATCAACATCTAGTTATTAGTAATGCAATGTGAAGTAATTCTTTGAGTTTGAAAGGTGTGAAATTTGCAATGTAATCAACAATATGAATATAAAATATACAAATCTATTAAGTACAATTCATTAGTTAAACTCTTTATTCTATTACCTGCGTGAAGGTTTGTACAACTCCACTAGCACTGCGAGCTGTTCCAACGAAGCTTCCAAAATTATCCTATTCAAAATACAAAATAACATATTAGAATACCATTCATATAACAATTCTATTCACATGTAATAAATTTATAATTGTTTAATAGTTATAACATACCTCAACGATAGATGCAGTGGAGTAATAAATAGCTGGAGGGTTGGTGTATCTAGTATCAACATTGTGGCCTTATAATTTTATTACAATCATAAAACTAAATTAGTTAATCTTACATTTCAAAAATGAAATTTAATAAATTCAATTCAATGAATATGCTAGCATTTACCTAAGTATTGATGCCAAAAGCCTCATTCAAAATGTCACTTTCCCTCGCCATCTCGTAGCTGCAGACGTATCTTGCATAGATCAGCCTCTTGAGTGTCTATGGGGTCATATGTACAAGTCACCCCACAAACCTAACATGAATGGGGTGGAAGCCTACCACTTGAAGACTCCCTTGGATGGAATTGTACTATAGGAATGGCATGTTGGATGATACTCTAGGTTAAATATATGATAGATTACAAAGTTTCTACCTCAACACTTCGTGACAGAAGGGATAATGACATGCTCATGAGAAAACCTAGTTAGAGCTCATCTTGCTTTCCACTAAGGATCCAATCATGCACTAGGTCTATCTTATGCCAAACTACCACATCTCCCTTGAAAGTCCCTCATATCAAAATTGGGGATTTTGTTGAGGATGAACTCATAGTAGAGTTTCCTCTAGAAATACTAGCGGACTTCACAATTGTTGCATGGTGGATAGTCAAAAACCATGTACCACCTATCCGAAAAATAGTTCCTAATCACTTGGTGGTGGCACCAATCATGGATAGGAAACCTCTTGGAATTAAGGTCCCAATTTTATTTGTGCATGGGTCGATGGATAATGAGCACAAATCATATTTTGTAATTTTTTCATCTTTTACTTCTTTATATGATAATTTATCTACGTAAAAATTCTTAGCCGCCTACCTCCTATCTGTGCAACCACTTAATTTTTTGTTAATTTCATCTACATTTTTTAACATTTCTTTAAGTGAGCTAGTAAGTGTTCTTCTTTCCATGGTTGAACTTACTAGATCGTTCAACCTCATGATTACCTCAATCTATTTTATATTGTTTTCAATTACCCCCATTAAATTTTGTTGAGTGCCAGGAGGATGTTGAGGAATTGGTGGAGGATATTTTTCTTGTGGTTGTTGAGGATTTTGTTCATGTTCTTATTGCTTTAGTTGTTGAGGATTTTCAGGAGGGTTTTCAAGTTCATTTACATTTCCTACAAATTAAAAAAATGAATATAAAAAACAACCTAAAACTACCAATTTAGCAACAAATTCACAACAAAAAGATCAATCCTTACTTGTTCAACCTCCTCGTTGACATGGTGGCATTCTGGTGATGAAATTACAAAAAAATGGTGAAGAAAATGCAAAATAACCTCCTTCCAGAATGAGAACATGCAAGAGAACATTT
Source organism: Sequoia sempervirens (assembly GCA_007258455.2). Classification (NCBI taxonomy): domain Eukaryota; kingdom Viridiplantae; phylum Streptophyta; class Pinopsida; order Cupressales; family Cupressaceae; genus Sequoia; species Sequoia sempervirens. Next base: position 124,025,000 of record VDFB02105785.1, read on the forward strand.
TTGGCCATGGGAAACAAAAAACACAATCACAATACAAATGAGTTTGTTTTTTTTTTTTAATAACCTATAACCCGATCACATTATACCACAAGCACGTTATAATGTGAGTGGGTTATAGGTTCAATGTGGTCAATCCTTTGGATTGATCACACCAATCCATAACGTCAACATGTTAGAATGTGCTCATGTTATAATGTACTCTGTTATAGCCTATAAAATGATTTTTGAAATTTTGGCATGTTATAATGCGCTTGTGGTATAATGTGAGTGTGTTATAGGCTTGATGTGGATGATCCCTTGGATCGGTCACACCAAGCCATAATTAAAGTGTGTTATAATGTGACCATGTTATAGTTCACTCATGTTATAGCCTATCAAATGATTTTTGAATGTTTGTCCACTTTTTGGCCCCCTATCTTTTTGCACCCACCCTTTTATGAACCTTATGAATATTGTATTTAGAGACTGCTTGGATGATTTTATCCTAGTTTTTATTGATGAAATTCTAGTCTATTCAAAGACTGTCCAAGAGCATGATAGACATTTTAGGATAGTTTTTCAATGATTGAGAGAAATGAAACTCTTTGGGAAGTTGTCCAAGTGTTCATTCTATCAAGATAAAGTGCACTATTTGGGCCATATCATTTGAGTTGAAGGATTCTTTGTACACCCTGAGAAAATCAAGGTGATCATGGAATGGCCAGTGCCTTAGAATGTGTCAAAATTCCATAACTTCATGGGCCTTGTAGGATACTATAGGAAGTTTGTGCAAGGGTTCTCCCAGATTGCATCTCCTATTACCTCACTCCAAAGGAAGAGAAAATGGTTTGAATGGACCAAGAAATGTGAGCAGGTATTCCAACTCCTAAAGGAGAGGCTCACAATAGAACCAGTTCTGACTATCCCTAATCCTAATAGGAGATTCATAGTAAGCATAGATTCTTTAGGAGAGGGAATGGTAGTAGTATTAATGCAAGACAAACAAGTGGTAGCATATGAATCAAGAAAGCTCAAGAAACATGAAGTGAACTATGCACCTCATGATTTGGAATTGATAAACATAGTTCATGCCTTACAAAAGTGGAGTCATTAAATTTTGGGAAAGTCGTTTGAACTCAAGATAGACCACTTGTGGTTGAGATACATATTTACCCAACCAAACCTTAATGTGCAACAAAGAAGGTGGTTGGAATTCCTTAGCAAGTGTGACTTTGGAATGTAATATATAACAGGGAAAGAGAATAGAGTGGCTAATGCTCTTAGTAGACAAAAGCATATGACAACCATGATCTCAACAAGGTCTAACTTGAGGCAATAGGTAATTCAAAATCTACTAGGTGATGACCACTATGAGAGAGTGAAGAGTGCCCTAGTAGAAAATCCATCAGATCATCAGTTTGATGGGTATGAGATTAAACTAGATGGTATTTTGAGATACCAGAGAAGAATGTATATTCCTAACTTTAGAGAGCTGAGAAAGTTGGTTTTAGAAGAAGTTCACAATGCACCTTATTCAGGACACCCTGGAGTATCCAATATTATTGCGGAGTTGAAGAATCTATTTTTTTTTTCCTAAACTCAAGAAGGATGTAGTGGAGTACATAGCCATATGCTTGGAGTTCCAGCGAGTCAAGGTTGAGCATACAAACCCAGTTGGGTTATTGTATCCTCATGAAATACCTAAGTACAAATGGTAGGTGATCAGTATGGATTTTTCACAAGGGTTGTCATTGAGAAAGAATAAGCATGATGTCATCTTGGTCATGATTGATAAGTTGACTAAGGTTGCACACTTCATTATGGAAAACCTTAAGGATGGATCATTGACCCTGGCTAAGAAATTTTTTTAGGATATCTTCTATTTACATGGAGTGCCAGAGACTATCATTTCTAATAGGGACACATTGATGACCTCAAGGTTTTAAATGATCTTGAATGAAGAATTGGGGACTAAATTGAATTTCAGCTTGAATTATCATCCTCAAACTGATGGGAAGAAAAAGAAGGTGAATTAGGTATTTGAAGACCTCCTCTTAATGTATTGTATGGATCAATAGTATAGGTGGGAAGAATATTTTCCTTTGGTAGAGTTTTCTTTAAAAAAATCCTATCATACATCCTTAGGCATGACACCATTTGAAGCCTTGTATGGGTGGAAGTTTTGTACCCCCATCAATTGGGATAATTTGGAGGACAAGATCATAGTAGGACCTAAAATTATTAAGGAAATGGAAGAAAAAATGAGGGTTATTAAGAATGGATTGAAAGAGGCAACATACTGACATAAGAGTTATGCCGACAAGAACCAAACTCTTAGATAGTTCACAAAAAGGGCAACATTTTTCTTGAGAGTTAAACCTCATTAAATCTCTATTGCTTTTGGAAAGTCTTCCAAGTTGGCCCCAAGATATGTGGGACCGTTTGAAGTCTTGGAAGTGATTAACTTAGTTGCTTATAAACGAGCTCTACCACCTGCCCTAGCTCAACTTCATAATATGTTTCAAGTTTCCTTGCTTAAGCCATATCATCCTAATGTGACTCATGTACTTTATCATCAATCTTTGTAGGTACAAGATCTAAGAGTGGTGCTATTGGATCCCATTAGAATCCTAGATAGGCACAATGTTAAGTTATGGAGCAGAGATATTGCTTAGTTTAAGGTCCACCAGGACCAGTACTCAGAGGACATTGCTACTTGGGAGGATGCGGAAGAAATAGAATGCTCCTTTCCACATTTTCTTTCTTGAAAAAAAGAAATTCAATTTTGTTTGAAATCTTTTGGATTGAGACATTATGATATTTCATGGTTTAAAATTTTGATGTTGAAATAGACATATATTTTTGGCGTGATGTTGAAATAGACATATATTTTTGATGTGATGTTGAAATAGACATATTTTTTATGTGATGTTGAAATATACATATATTTTTGATGTGACGTTGAAATAGACATATATTCTTGACATGATGTTGAAATAGACATATATTTTTGATGTGATGTTGGAATAGACATATATTTTTTATGAGATGTTGAAATAGATAGGGATGTTCAAAATTTGATATGATGTTCTTTTATTCAACTTACTAGACATCAGGATGATATCTCTTCCAAGAGGGGAAGGATGTCATAAGCCAATTTTATTGCTTATTTAACATAATATGGTAAATTGAATTATTGAAGAAATTTAATTTAATATTAAATGGAGATTCTAGAATATTTGAAAATTTAATGAAATAAGTTGACTGATGTTGGCTTTGTGAACTTTTAGAAATTATTTTATATGTTTCCAAGAATTGAACGTTACTAATGAATTTGCAAGTGCAAGTGTGTGCAGTTGTAGGGTGACAAGTTGAAGGATGAGAACATGGTTGAAGTAGGATTGTTTAGCTAGATCGAATGGTAAGCCAGTTGGAATCTGAGTGCGCACACCACAAATGGCAAGATGACTTGCATTTGAATTAAATTAAATATGTAAGAGAAAAAAATTTCCTAACTCAAATTGTCCCTATTATTGAAAATAATGGTTTGTGGATTAAATTTTTTCTACTCAAACTTTGTGTTTGAAGAAATGAAAGAAACTTCCCTTTTAATATATAGATGCTCCAATTTGAATTTAAGTTCCTTATTGTAAGTAATAGTGTATGGAACTCGCAAGCCATTACAAATAAACTTATACATGAATGCATATATACATACATATATATATATATAAGTATGTAGATAAATACGATTACATATATATATGTACATTATTCGAATACATGGTAAATAAGAATGAACCATTTAAATACATTCATAAATACATACATATATACATACATATACATATATACAAATGCATATTCAAATTTAATATCAAAATCGATTCGATAACCAATAATGTTCTAATATCAGACTATTGTGAAATCAAGGAAGATTATGTAGGATGTGTTCTACCATAATAATAATGGAAATATTTGAATGTGTAGTCACCCACGGTAAGGAAATAATGCCTCTGCTAGTGGCATGAAAAAGGAAAATTAATATGTTGCTATTGTTTCCATTGTGGATACTAAACAAAGGCAAAGAAAGCTAGGTTTCTTGAAGGAAAAAGTAGTAAGTGTGGTCGTGGGTGAGGAAAAATCAAAGGCAGACCTTCACAAAGCTTGATTTATCAAGTAAATAAATTTCAGAGAAAGAAAACTCATTTTTCCTTTGTGTTTCTATTATTGTATGAATGATAGCTTCCATTTTATCGATTTCATTATTTTACTATAATGTGTAATCCCATTGAAATCATGGCTTTGAGTTGAGTTGTGTGTGGTGTCGACCATATATAGTCTTGGGTTGCCTGACCTGTTACCAATGATATATGAGTTTTATTTTGAATCCTAGTGGCTAGCTTTTATAGCTAGGCCAAGTCTTAGAATCTCTTAAGTTTTTTTGTTCTTTAGTTCGCACCTTTGTGCTAGCCATGTGATGGCTATTTAGAATCTCTAAATTTGAATCTCTACATTTTATGAAGTTTTAAAACATGGAGGATGGACCATCGATCCTTGGAAAAGGGGAAATCACCCCATGTTTTTTTGTTTATATGTAGTGCATTCATCATATTGTTTAGGTCGATATATGGCCGGTTAAACCAAAGGCTTAAATCACATTGTTTGTAATATGATGCCACCTCTTCCAAGAGGAAGGGTGGGAAAATCTCTTCTCAAATCCTATAAACCCAAGTAGGGTTAGATCTGTAAGATCGAAGGAAAAATTTCCTTACTATTAAGATTCTTGCATGTGTCAAATTTTTATGGTGAAACCAACATGTCTTTGTGCTCAAATTTGTGCATGTTATTGTTACTAGCATAATGCACTAGACCAATATAAATGGTCAATTAGAGTGATCTGATAATGAATCTATAAACTTGAAAGGCATGAGTTCTACTAGAACTTGAAAACTTCCATGCCTTTTTAATTACTAAATACTTGACCAAGTTTACCTTGATAAGCATGATTAACTTGGATTCCTTACATTATTAAGTTGCACAATGATTCTCAGGGATGAAAGCTATCCAAAATTTGAATATTTGACATTATGTTTTATGTATAAACATTGCTATATGAATTTTAGAGAAATCTCTTCGCTTGCTTGAAGAATTGGCAAAGAGAAGTTGTAGGTAATATTGTAACTGGAAAACAACATTGTTTATTTTTTTAGTTCATAGGGGAACATCTTGTTTTGTTTAAAGAAAATAGTGAACAATTAAATATGATATTGCCACTTAGCATCTAAACAACTCAAAACAACAATAAGAAATTGCTAATAGTGTATGTTATGTTGGAAAATGTTATTTTTTGTCATTAAACATAACTATTTAGTATGAAATACTATTGAAATGATGTAAACAGTGAATAATATTTTATAAACGATACTATTTGTTTGAATAAAGTTAACTTTGTAGCTAAAACAACCTTGCACATTAATTTTTTTAGTAGGAAACAATACTTGTTCTCTTAAACAATGAATGTTCATATGTAAACAACTTTTTTTATGACTGTTTAGTAGGAAACAATACTCATTTTGTATAAACAATGAATGGTCATATGTAAAAAACTTGTTTAATGTATGCTTAGTAAGAAATAGTACTCGTTCTATGTTACAAAAAATGAATTTTCATATGTAAACAACTTGTTTTATGACTGTTTAGTAGGAAACAATACTCGTTCTATCTAAACAATGAATGTTCTTATGTAAACAACAATGGTAGAGTATCATAATTATGAGAATGCAATGAGAGTATGTATGAAAATGTTAGCATATATTTGTTTGGATTATTTATTTTGGACAAGAAATATCAAGGGAATAAGTATATTTCATGATTGCAAATTTGAATTTATGTAATTATTTCAGAATGTATGCATAAATTTTAAACATAAGTAGGCACATATATGTGTATGCACATAGACTCCATCTATGTACATACACATACTTGTGACATACCTTCATTTGTTTTTAGTACATTTTAAAAAAGGAAAATGCTTAAGATGATAGGTAGAAAATAGTCATAAGAATGATATGATTGATTATTGAATTACTCTATAAAACATAAATTTGATTTATGTTTAGAGTATAAATTAGTATTATGTTTCTTCTTTGAAGACATTTGTGAAAGAATATTTTAAATACTTGAATAGAACATTGATACCAAGTAGTTGACTAGAGCACCTATGGGTAGATGTTGCTAGAGTGTAGATAGTTGTTATGAGATGTATATTAGAAAGTTACCTTTATGGACGAGTTTCAAAATGGAGTTCAGAGAGTATAGGCTTTCTTTACCAAAAACTGTTGTTCTTTGTTGTTGCAACACATTTATTATGCTTGGCCAAGCAATATAGTTCTTTATGTATGTATGAATGAACTCTATGATTTCACTCTTTGCCATTCCTAGCATACATTTTACACTTTCTTTTCTAACTTGTAGATAGAAAATGCATGTTGATGTATGGGAACGCACCAAATTCCACCTTGCATATTGGTCACTTGCTAAACTTTTCGTGTAGGGTCAAGCATTCTTCAAGTCAGAAGAATACCAAGGAAGCACAAGCTTCGTGGTTGTCTGGTAAAGAGCCTCAACCATGTTCTCATCCACCAGTGGAGGCGAATTCCCAAGAAGAACCTTATTTGTTCACAAGACTATTATGGTCTATGATGTAACTTGATGTAAAGTGTACAATGTAATGATTTTGTGGCCTAAGGAGCTAACTCAAACTTGATATTTTAATTTGACTTTTGAAGTGGATATATAAATCTTTGACTCATTTTAAATGGACATGTGTAGCTATGATTGAATTTAGCCACTAGTTATGTCTTTTTAATTTGGATTATATTCATGTGTTATTTATAATAATAAAAATAAGTAATAATTTCAAATAGGTTATTACAAATTATCATTGGTATAGTAGGATTAGGGATCAATTCCAAAATGGGTATTGTACATTAGCAATACCTTGCATGAAAGAGTTGAATGACTCAAGATCCACAACAGATGTAACAATAGTGTGGTATGCCATAAGTCTATAACTATATCTCACTAAAGTATTGGCAACAGAAAACTAGGTCATGAAGCTCATAAAAGTTTCAAAACACTAAGTGTTCCCACAACGAACACTAATTTTCCAAATAGTCATAGTAAAACACTCAGAAGCAAAAGTCATAAAAGCATAAGTAGACAAAAGACAGCGAAATAGAGATCTGATAGAAATTTGAGAAAAAATAGTTAGACTAAGTTTCCTAGGGTGACTATGTCCTACACATGTAATATAGATTTCAAAATGTGGTTGTTTCTTATATATTTTAAGGATTTTAGGTCTATGTGTAGATGTGTTTGACAACAAATTATTTTGAAAAATTTACCATATTTATGAGTGTGAAATTCAAAATGCAAGTGTGCAACAATTTATAAAATCTTCCAGCAATAAATGAGAATTGTAAACACAATTTCCAAATCTAAGATGCAATAATTAATTGATCACAATATGCCTAATCTAAAAATGATTATGTTAATTCCTTTTTAAAATAAAATAATATAATTTTTCACTTTTTGAGCTATATACACAATACCTAAATGAATGCAATGAACAATTTTAGATTTTTTTTCCAATTTAATTGACATAATGTAAATTTGAAATGCATATTGAATGTAAATATAACTTAAGATGACTAAAATTAACTCTATAATGCAACCTATGATGTAATATGATATCCAATTATTTGACTTTTTGCATTTTTTATGAAACACACACAAATTTCTAAATGAACAATGTAAAATGATGTAATGATAAACCTAGATCTAGGGTGATTTACCTCAACTTTCAAAATTTCTATGATGTCAATCCACCGGGTTCACTAAAATGAAATGGTGGAAAAGGTACACCCTAGGATTTAAACTCTAGGGTTAGGTAGTTTTCCAAGTGGGTTATTTAATTTAAAATTGAGGTAGATAGGGTTTGATATATTTGGACAAGATATAGGGTTGGATTACAACCTAAAAGATGAGTCAACCTGCCCTTGACCAAATCTAAAATAGATTTAAGGATGAAATGCAATGATTCAACTAGCCTAAAGATGTGAATTATTGTTCTAATGTAAATTCAACGAACACAAAAAATCACAAATAAATTCAGACTGCAAAAGTAAATAGAGTATGACACTATTCACCTATGGTATGAATCTGAGATAGATTTTTGAGGACCTAGTCACCCTAGGTGACTATGTCCTAGTAGCGATATCTCAAATATAATTTTATAGTCATCTAATTATAGGTTTGAGCCTTCATTTTCTACTTGTTGCACTATTGGATCACTATCGAATATTTTTGTAGGTGAGCTTCCTTTTATTTTCAAGGTGTAGGATTTGATTGGTACAGTGAAGAATTAACCTCAAAATTCTCCCAATCTTCATTAGATATGAAACCTACACATTCAAAGAGAGAGAAAGGTTTGTGCAATTTTGGGGATTTCCTTGGTCAAACCCCATGTTAGTGTTTCCTCTTCCACAATGGCAATTTTAATGATAAATGGAAAAATGATAAGAAGGAATGATGAATCAACAAAGTGTTACAACTCACCACCCTTCAATAGCTTCCTTGAAGGACTAAAGTCATGCATATATCCTCAAGGATTGGATGTTTCTTGCTTTATTTTCTTGGAGACCTTAAAGGGTCAGGCTTCACAAACAATTGAATAATATAAACATGAACAAACTTATATACACTTTGAAATGATGCTTGGATATTGAATTGCTACAATGAATCTCTAAAATGCTTCTCTTGACTTGTTTGGTAGTGCTCTCAAAAATATTTTTTTCTCAATAATTTCCACTTCTTGCTTGTTAGATTTCAAATGATGCAATAAATAGGTATTTATAGCTAATTATTCTCATTTCTCAAAAATTAAATCCCAACAACTGACATTGGACATTTGAAATTCAAATAATAAAATGTCACCTTCAACATATTCAATTTTGGAGGAAAAACAGGGGGAATAAATTACCCTAGGTGATTGTGTCTCGGCCATATTTAGTGGGGCTTAAGGTGTTGGGGACAAAGTATTAAATGAATGCATTAGATTTATGCTTGCAATTTGTCAAAAAATATTAAAAAGGGCCATATAATGCATAATTTCTAGGAAATTAGGTGTACAATTAGGTCAATGCACTTAGGGGGGAGCAAAACATTGTGTGAAATTGTCATGGGTGACAGTTTATGATGCTACACCTATTACAAGAATTGACTCCCTATATTTATATGCTAACAATTTCCCTTAATGAATAGGTCATCCTTGAGCCAAAATGGTGCCAAAGCTTAGAATTTGAATTTCAACATGCTACACTAGGTCAACCTTGAGGCCAAAGGAGATTCCTTTCTAAATAATGTGTCCCTGTGGAATTTTCCATGAGCCTTCTTGTTCCCTTCTCTTCATCTTGACAATTTGTAATTGATTGGACACATGATCGGGAGGTGTCTTATCCATTATACTTGTTGAAGTAGGTGCTAGTTTTCTAGCTTAATCATCTTGTGATAACAATATCTTTCTAATGCCTAATCCATTCCTCTTGAGATTTGGGTATGATGTGCAAGCATCATTATAGATACTAGTTTGAAAACTACAATCTAGAATGAAGAGGAATTCCCACAAGTGGTCCTACTCTGGTACAATGAGCATGGACTAGCAACCTCCTAATTGTGATATATTTTCGGTCTATGATTTTTTTTCCATGATATTTGGATATGATATGCAAGTGTTATTGTAGATGTTATGTTCAAAACCACAAGCTGGGAGGGTTTTCTGTTATGAGCAGTAGGATTCTCAAATTTTTCTCTTAAAAGGGTACATGACAATCACACTATAAAGTCCAAATCCTAGGTCCTAGGTTCTTGGTGCTTAACATTTACTATAGTCCAAAATTTGCTTATGTGGCAAGTGTTCGAATGTAATCTAAATTTTGAGGTATTCATTTGGTAGTCTTAGATATTTTCTTTAATGCACTCAACTGTTAATTTACAAATCAAAATTTGAATCTTGAGAGGTTTTCTTGAGAAGGAATTAGAATTTCACCTCTTACTTGTAGTTTTCATCTTGTAGTCTAAACTCTAAAGTCCAAGACAATGTGACTTGACACTAAACACTTGGAATGATTGAATTTGTTTTTGAACCCTAATCCTATGTAAATGTGAGCTCAAACTCCAAATTCTAAGATATGCACTTTGTTTCTAGCAATCCGAGTTTTGAGTAGTTACATCCCTAAAATCTAAACTAGGGGAGAATGTTCCATTTCTTCTCACCATTTGAGATATCTAAGGAGTTGTCCATTACTTGTTTCAGTCACAATGTTGAGGATATGCCATAGTTAGTCTTCCACTTTTATCACTATGCTTAGTGCATTGGTAAGCATATTAGTTGTGTACTATGCTATGACATCACACCTTGTTGATTTAGAGGTACAATGTGACACGCTTAGTGCCACATTTGTATTAAAAAAATTATTTATCTAATTTTTCCATTGTTTTGTTAGGTGAAAGCATAGGTCAGTATAACATGATTTATGGTTAAGGAAATCTACAATTTCAATGTTAGCACAATAGACTCAGATGATGCTTCCTAGAACTATATTATTTTCCTTATCTTTGATATACATTAGATAAATGAGATTTATAAGTATCACTAATTATTTTTTGTATAAGACAAACTCTTGTCATCATGATTAAATTTGTTACTTAAACAATTTTCATTATAAAATTAATCAAATCTAGAATGCAACAATTAATAAGTTAAGCTTTCGACCAATCAAAAACAATAATTTTTTTTGAAAACAAAATAAAGTTCAATTTTATAAAGTGAGCTTGCAAAATATTTAATTTTATAAATTATAAAAATTATTTCTTGTCAATATGAAAACTAAACTATTATTTTCCCTATTTTTAGAAAATTGAACTATTATTTTGTTTATATTTAAGAAGTCAAATTTACTATATTTAAACTAGAGGCTTTTTCTACAATGACATATTTCCATGTATAATATAATTATTCACGGCACAATAAGTGGTTAATTGGTTTCTATCATTTTTAGTTAACTTAATGAGAATATTAAGTGTAATGATCATTGAATTTTTTTACAATAAATTACATAGTTTATTTTAACATGTTGAATAATTAAGATTAAAATAATTATAATATAATTATAAACATTTTAATCAATTACAATATAATCTATTGTCTTAATTTTGTTCTAATTTATAATTTATAGTTAAATATTTATTATAATCAAAATTATAATGAACTCTTTAATAATTAAATTACAATAGTAGAAAGATAATTTGTTGTGTTTCACTTTCATTTTTTCTCACAATAATCAATTTAGAATAGAATATTTACTATATATTAATTTATTAAAATTTTTAATTTTCTTGAAACAAATTTATTATATTATAATATATATTTAATATAAATAATATAATTCTATTAAGAAAGAATAAAAATAAATATTTAAAAAAAGATATCTCTCAACTTATTATATATAAACTAGTTTAAATATTTATGGATTTTTTATTGTTTTTTAATGTAATTATTAATTTTATTTTTTAAAATTTATTATTTTTTTAATATTAAGTAAAATATAAATAAAATGAAATGATTCTATAAGTATATGAAATAATAATTATTTAAACATAACATTTATATAATTGTTAAGTAACAATATGTATGTTATAATTTATGTGAAATATAAAAATATAAATCTATTAATTGTCATAAATAATAATAATAATAATAATTTATTACTAGAATACCTTGTTCCTTTTCCATTTCATCATTACATTCAATCTCATTTATATTGTTTACACTACAATAGGAGGAAGAAGTTTATTATCTTTTTATTTTTCTTATCTATCTAATTATCCATTTGTGTTCATAAATCTGTCTAGATAGATATTTCAGTATAGACATGTCAAAACATTATGATTATACATAAAAAAAATTAAACACAACAAAATAAACATATAAATATGTAATATTTAATATTAAAAAATTAATATTTATATAATTATCATTTTTTTCTTTAAATTATATTATATTATTATATGATTTTTTTATATATTTATAAAAAAAATTATGATATTTAAAATTTTAATATATAATTGATTTTTATATAATATAATTAAAATAAAATTAATAATTATCAATATTAAGTTAGAATATAGGCATGCATTGTCATACAATTTACATTATAATGATTAATTATTTATACAATTTTAATAAAAATTAACATTAATATCACATTTTTTAGTATTATTTTAATATTATAATTAACAAAATTAACATTTAATTTTATTTAGATTAACGAAACTTACATTTATTTTTATTAAATTTAAAATACTATAAAGACAAGTACTAGTCACTATGTGGAACTTATTTTTAATACAATGAGTTATACTCTCAATTTATCTCTTCAATTGACTAGTTCATTTTAAACTTTTAAATGAATATAAACTTACATTATATCGATTGATATTTCTAAGGTATGTTTAACTGTCTACTAGTGTGGAGGAGGAAAACTCCATGGTATGTTGCAGTGAATATTTCTAAATTTCCACTGTTCTTTGCGCGGTAGTTTGACGCATTCTGCTTCAGTCACTTTTAGTCTCTTTCTCTTTCTCTTTCTCTTTCTCTTTCTCTGAATTTCCACCTTCCTCGGCACGACGGTTTGACATGTTTCTGCTTCACTCATTTCTTATCATCTGCCATTATTGAATCTGTGAAGATGTGGACACCACACCAACTTCAATCGACTTCTTAATGGAAAAGATAGAATTGGTTGGGGGAAAGGCATAGTATTCATAGGACTAATGAGACGTTTAGTTATAAGGTGAAACTGATAGTTTAACAATCTTTTGATGATTGGGTTTGTTTTTTAAAATGAAATCAAAATTGAATTTGGTTGCCATTATTTTTTTCTTTTCCTGTAAGCTATTATAGATGAAATAGATTTTAGTTGGTATCTTTAATTTCATTTTTGAACTTGGGTATCCAACCAAAGAACCATAATTCTCAACCATCACACTATGCCATTAATAGTGAGATTAACAAGTCTTAGTATTCAATATGTGAATATGTTTGAAAGATTATATACAAGTTGTATATTCAATGGCCTTATGTTTTAAAATGACCTTGGTGATGTAGATATAAATTTAATTGAAAAAGTAAATAATTGAACATTTTGGCACACACACTACTGAGTAATGATCATGTCTTTGATTTTTGAGCTTAAAATATAGAAATTTTGAATTTTGAAACAAAAGATGAACTTTCAAGTCCATGCTCTACTCTAATCATCATAATTATAGATGCAATCTAATCCAAGACAAACATTATTTTAGAAAATAGACCATTGAACATAATAATATGACATAACAAAATATTGCATAATAAATACATTAAAAGAACTCAAAAAATATGCTAAAATCATACATTAAAAATGATCAATACAAAATAACTTTAAATCAATGAAAAAAATATAAAAATAATTTTTTTTAATAAACAAAATTTTCCCTAATAAATTTTAACTAAAATTTAATATTAATAACTTAGATTAATATGATATTTAAAATTTATGACAAATTAAACATAAAAACATAAAATAATTTTTTATTTACAAAATTGTTATTTTTTATTTATAAACTACAATTCTTACTAGTATAAAGTAATCTAATAATTATCTTAACTATTCACGAGCGAATTGATAAGGAGAGGGGGCACTTCTCTTCTGGGTCCACCGTCATTTGAAATACGGCTCTCAATAATTGAGTTTATTTGAAGTGACGAGCGTGGATTACGGCTCTCAATAATTGACGCGAACGAACGAAAAAGCTCTCAGCTACTTCCACTCCCTTTCCTTCGTTATCTATGATCCCACAGTGATGGTGGAAATGTACCTATGTTTTTATTCTTGATTTTATTTTGATTCAAAGGTAAAGTCTATTTAAAGCTCATTTGACTTGTTCTGCTTCATTCATTTATTCTCATCTCAATCATTGACGCGAACGAACAAAAAAATATCTCACCTATTTCACTCCCTTTGAAAAAATAAAAATAAATTAAAAAAGCTCATTTTTTTGTATTGAGGTTATTGGATAATATGTGTCTAAATCATTGTCAATCTAAATTAAAAAATAATAAGAGATAAACTATGCAACCAAACATTACAAAAAATTCATTCTAGATATTAGTGTTAATGACCTTTTTAAAAGAAATTTTGAATTGATTTTTTTTAATGGTAAATTATGTAATATGAAAAAATATTACTCATTAAAATAAGTATAAAGTATAAGAAGCATTTTATAGATAAATGCTTTAAAATGAAATAAATATCTCTGAGTGTATGTATATTTATGTATATGTATACATTCATAAACATATATATATAAATACATACAAACAAACATATACACATATAGATATATGCATGTATGCATGTATATGCAGATAAACAAGTTCATGAGTTAACACACAATAGATCACAAGTTTACATCATCATCAAATTTTTACCACTTTTCTTGCTATAAGTCATATAATTTGTAAATATAATTTAAAATATTAATTTGTGTATCCCAAATAGATAAAAAAAGTAGGACACATATTTATACTTTCCCTAATAATTCATTATTCTCTAAAATCAATACTAATGTAAAAAATCTTGGAATCATTCTATTTATACTTGCACCTATTGTTCATTATTCTCCAAAATTGGTACTAATGTAACATCTCTTAGAATTAGTCTTAAATTTTTTAAAGTACTCCTAAACACATTAGTAAATTTTCCAATTGAATTTTTCACTTTGTCCAAAATTTCACAACTGTAGTTCTTTTACTAGGTCAGTTTCAATGTTTTTCAATTGGATTACATTCTTCATATGACTAGTATTGACAAGTTGCATGAGTGTAATGATTTTTTACCATTGAACAAGCATCATCCATGTGTTTTGGTTCATGATGATGATGTATCCCTACCTTCTATTAATATATATAGGGATGATGAAATTTATATGATGGGATTTCACTTTCAATATCTATTTGTGATTTTTTTTAATCTTGTGATATATTTTTCCCTATATTCATGATAGTATCATTTATATAACCCTAGATTCATATGCCATTGATGCTTCCTTCTAAGAACTATAAGGATAATGGTGTTTTATATATTGATGGTGTACTTCATGAGAATATATATGTATCCTCTCATATAGGTTTTAATTTTATTCATTATAATTCTTTACTTCCCGTTATATTAAATGCTAATATTATTATTCTTAGTTAAAATTTATTCTTTGATAATTTTGATGGACCTAGGGATGCATCTCTACTTGTTAATTCTTGTTCACTTATTAATTATGATAATTTAAATGACAAGGTCTTAGCAATGAGTGAATTTAGTGTTATTTTAGTGGTAGATAATGATTATGGTTAATTTCATCTTATATGATATTAGAACATGATTTATTAAGAATTTTATCAACTTATAATGTCTAACAATAGCTTGAAATTGTCTATATTATTCCTCTATAGAATCAAATATGAAACAATATGATGATTGTATGCAAAAATTATTTATTTTTCAAAATATAAAAATAACACAAGAAAAAAAACTACTATAAATATATATCATAAATTTATTTATAATTATCATATTTATTATATTGAGTAGGTAACTATGTACTTGAAATAAAAAATTGAATTAAAAAATATTTTATTAAAAATTTAATTAAAAATATTTTTTATTTTTTTCCCCAATATCAATCATAATAAATTAAAGGGAAAAATGAAATAAAAAGAGAGAGAGCTAGATATAGACCGCTTATATTTATAACACTATCTTTTACACAACTTATTTGACAATGTAAATCATATTTTAGATGCACTTTTGTGTGGATATCATGATATTTACATGGCTAATTTAATTGTTTTCTAATTTTTGGGACCATTACTAGATGATATTTGACTATATATCACATGAAAATGTTAAATTTTTATTATATTATTTAAAAATTATGGCTTTAATTTGAATTGGGTTTAAAATCAAATTCCTTTAATATGAAATTATTATATCATATTGGTTGTGGGATGTAATTTTTTAAATTAAGTTCAAATGTTAATCCAAATTTATAGCTACCTATTCCACCTTTGGTTACTCCTATATACACCATTCCTACCCCCATTCACTAAGGGGGATGATTGCAACTCTAAGAGTGTTGATTAGGCTCTCACAAAATTTTATCGAACAAATGACCCATTGTATTTAGATTAATAGATAGTATATAGGAGACAGTGTTAGTCCATCTAGTATCTCAAGCATGCCAACAACAAATATAGGGTTCACCTAACTTATGTAGTAATTGTAATAATCTATTTTAGTCCATCTAGTACATCAAGCATGTCAACAACAAATATAGGGTTTACCTAATTTATGTAGTAATTGTAATAATCTATTTTATGTTCCTTGTGAATTTTCCTTAGTTGTTGTAGTAGAGGAAGACAAATTACTTTATGATTCACTAGAAATCAGTAAAATGACTTGATATACAATTAGATATAGTATGGAGCACATGCATGTAAATAGATTTCCACATATTAGGTGATTCAATTAGAAGTTTCAAACTATTAATAGTGTATTTTCATGGCATGGCATATGTGTCATTTTTTTAAATTACATGTTGAGCTATGCATAGAGAAATTAAATTTACTATAATTTGTGATATTGAATTAATCCTTGAGTATATATATTTCATTAATTAGGATTTTTCATATTACCCTTTTCTCTTCCTTTGGGATCTATTCTATTTATGACCATGAGTTTACTATGGCAACTTGCTATAGTATTAGAAAAATTGAAATACAAATAGTGATGGTACCATTTCAAACCTACAAATTGAATTTCTAAATCATTTTAAATTAGGAATTATTTTTCCTAGCTCCATAGTAGTAAGAACTAATCTAATGAGGATTTCCATGTATATACAAATATTGATATTCTCTTTTACAAATGTATTATAATACAACACAATATAGATAAAAGGATAGAGCTATATCCTCCTATACAACTTTAGAATTGAGCTAATTTTTCTTCTTGATAGCAGTAAATTTTGTCATCCATAAAACACTCAAATCAACTCGAAATTAGATAGAATACTATAGTAATAGCACGGATTTATTCTCCAAAATGGGACTAATTTACAAGTTCTACCATTTGTGTCCTTCTCTCCCAAACCTGAATATCTAGATCACGAAGCATTGGAAACCATTGGTGGGATGTAGGATTGAGATTTATCCTTCTACCAACGGTTTTTTTGTTGTTATATTTTCTTCCTCTAAAGATAGGTAGGAAATTTTAGATCATGGTTTGTGGTTTTGGGATTCTCACCCCTTAGCTTTAAGGCCTTGGGTTCATTTCTTTAACTCTGTGAAGGAACATGTTAATATTATGCCTATTTGGATGAGATTTTTGTATCTCCCTTTATAGTTATAGGACTCATTTGATCTTGAAGGCACAAGTAATGCTCTTGGTAGGTTCTTGAAAGTGAATGAGACTTCCAATAACTTTATTCACACCTCCTATGCTCGAATTTTGGTGGAGGTTGACTTGTCTCAGGCACTACCTAGTGAGGTTGTGCTTCAAGTTAATGAATAGTCTTAGAAGTAGCTTGTGGATTAAAAAAGAATATTGTTTCACTATAGACATTATTTTTCTACTTAACACTTGGCTCATGACTATCCTCATGGATCTCATCTCATCTCTTCCTCTACTTGGTGGAAGAATTATCTCAAAGAACATCTTATGATGTTCGCTGATGACTCCTCTTCTTTTGATAGTGAGAATTATGAGCATCCCCCTCCTACTCAAAAAGAAAGTTGTAACTGTTGCTGATAATGTTGCCCCTCATATGGCTCATGTTGCTTAGATTTTGGATGAATTTTTTCTTGATTTTGTACATGTTACCTCTAGTAAGGCCCCTACTACTCCCATTTTGGACATGGATGCATCTACCATTATTTTGGCTGCTCTAGTCTTAGTTATGGATGGTCCACCTAAAGTTCTTGTTGCTCCACCAGATAGATTTTTAGAAGGGGCTTATCCTCCTTCCTATCTAAAAGATTCGAAACTAGTTTTTACTTCTTCTTGGACTGTTGTGCATCACAACAAGAAATGTATTCCTAAGAAGGACTCTATTTCACTTACTAATCCTTTGGGGGAAAAGTTGTTGGGATCAAGCTCTAATGCTTGAGTTGTTTCTCTCTGGTGTTTTTGTTTTTGTGATTTTTTATAATGGGGTCAGTTCCTACTTTTTAATCATAAACAAATGAGCATATATATATGAAATCTTTATCCTCTTCAAATGGTGCATTTGAAAACATTCTTGATAGGTCCATCATTTGGTGCTCAGCTAACTCATATATGAGAGTGCTATCATTCAAATATTTTCACATTTTTGTAAGATATCCATGAAATTATAAAAATTTCATATTGGACAATGCGATGTCAAATAACCATGAATTGTACAAATATTGATTATATTAACCTTAAATATAAAACATAACATATTTAGTGTTATTTTATTAATATCACTCTTCAATTTGGTCTAAAAAACTAAATATTTTATTTTGGATATTTATCGTATCAAATTATACCAAGAGCATGTTATCATGGGATGAAACGACACAAAAATGAGTAGGAGAGAAGCTTATACCAGGTAAAATCCATCAAAATTGATTAATATTTGATGGTATGTGTGTTTATCTATGGATGAAAAATCATAAAAAATAATGAGCCTACCACATTAGGAACATCATTCATGATAATAAAAATGGATAAGAAGAGTGAAATGGAGCTCACCACATAGGAGAAGATGGGAAAATTATTAAACAAGATCATGGATAATGGTTGGTGTAACACTTAGGGACATTAGAGCTCAAGGAACCCTATGATTTACATAGATCATCAATAAAAAAGATCTTATGATCCAAAAATAGAATATAAGTTAAACCATGCTTAGAAATTAAAGTAGTGTCATTACCCATTAAAGGATGAGTTGGCAAGAGGCAAGCCTAGATTTTTTTTTTTTGCATACACATATATGAGAAAAAAATAAATAGGGGAATTGTTAGTGGAAGCATATTGCAAAAGAACCTAGGGACAAGATGACATGGCCAAATGATTGACACTTGAATCTTTGGGACATTTCATACCTTATAAGGTCTATTATGTTTGAAAAACTATAGTATTACAGTTGAGATCAATGATCAATGCAAGCCCAATGTGATATTAATATTTGATATTACATAGAATTTTATGATTGACTCTAATGTAGCCAAGCTTATATGTGGTTGGCCTAGGAACTTGATTTTTATGTAAATGCATAGGAAACATATGGGTAAACAGATCTCAATGGTCAATGTGATAATGATAGCACCTAATGAGTTCATTCTTAAGCTTGCATACATGATGAGTGGATGATCATTATTGTAGAAAATGAGACCAAGAGGTAACATGAAGGATCAAATCACTTGCACAATGTGAAGGGGGGGCCTTGCATTATGTTAGAAGAGGATTATATGGGCCATTTGATGAAATTACATCTAGTAGCCCATATACAAAATGATAAGATCAATAAGTGCACTCAAAACCATAAATGAAACATTACTGTTACCAATTTTTTGCTACAACTCAATTGGTGGAGTTGGATTAAATATTGTTATATCTTAAAGTGAAGTTATAGTTATTTCTACGTTATGCTTAAGTGTTGTTTGCACTGTGTTCATTATTCATCAAGTGACATTTATGCATTGAAATGAGGAAACAAAATTTTAGAAGTTGCTATTCAATGTTTTAGAATCAAATGAGGTACAAGATTGAGCATACAAACAACAAAGATTTCATTTGCTTTCTTTTATTTCATAAAGTAATTCATACTTACAGAATTCCATTTGATTGCGAGAATTCAAATGCTAGCACAAATTTGCATTAAGATGCATCTTTCCTTTCCAAAATGAAAAGCATAAGATTGAAATCAACTATCCACACAAGGCGTGGATGTGACTGTCACAGTGCATCATAAACAACACACTACACTATGGAAGATGCATAAAGGGAATAATCACATAAGTATAAACATAATCATCATTGCATGTTGATTGATGGTCGATGTAGAAGTGGTGCACCATTTTTCTTCTTTAAGCTCCATTGACCTGTAGGAAGGAAGAGAGGGATGTTAGAGCTCCGACTATGAATATACCTACATGAACCATCAACAATAATGTAGTATGCTACTAATCATGCACTGAAACAATCAAGAAAAGTGCAGAAATATGAGCTGGAAGAGAGATATCAATATCATGATATGTTGTTTTATGCTAACATTGTTTGTTTCTTTGTGTAGGTATAGGGAAAATCATGAAGCTGATTACTATTTGAAGACCAAGCATGTGAAGAAAAATGGGCTCCCACAAGGGTAGAGCTCGACATGCTGCCCCTTATTCATTACAAGTCGGTTAAGGAGGAGATTGCATCATCATAATCATCAAGAAAGGAAACACAACTAAAAGAGTAAAGAAGAGTTATCCATCAAGCCATTAAACCAACTGTGCATTCATAACAATCATGTAAATGTTTTCTGAAAGCTACGGGTGAACAGTGGGTTTAATCTGATGAATTAATTTAACTGAGTACATTCATCTCAAACAATGTTGTATGGTTATATTCTTTTGCCACAGTATTATTTTTTCATCATGTTCATGATATTATGCAAGATCCAATAGTGTTCTTTCTCACAATCAAGGATAGTGAACAGGCATACATAATGCTTCAATGAAGAGAATTGTTTCAGATCTTCATTTTAGAGGAGAGCAAGTGCATGGAACAATTTTGTTAAATGGAGCATAAAAATGCATGAAGAGTGCCAAATAGAAGAGCATACTTTTAAAGGGAATTCAAGCATGGAGATATGTAAAGGAGTTCCAGATTTCAATCAGAATAAGGAGAGAAGATCAATACAGTGACCAAAAGCCAATTGATTAGTAAAGTGAAGTGAATGATTCAACAAGATAGCCAGTTTCAGTTTGGCTGAGAATGTAAAATACCTCACTGTTTTGAAAGGTGGACAATCAAAATACACTGTCTGAACATCTGTATTGTTCTATCATTCAATGGTTTATTTCATTTAAGCTATACTTTCAAAAAATTCACAATTATCAGGCAAGATTTCAAGGATTCATATACATAAAGTCATTTTCAGAAAAAACAACATGTATACATTGAACATGATAGGAATGAAGGTTTGGAATGCATCCCTGAAGAATGTAGCTATGAGTGCATGAGAAACTAAAGAAAAAAAATAGTTTACAGGTTCAATCAAAAGGAATTATTTGTGCAAGGAAAAACAACATTATAGTGGTAACTGAAAATGTAAACATAAGATACCTGAAGGTCAATATATTTAAGGTACAAGAAGCCATATGAAAGTTTAAATTCAAGATATATTGTTTCAAAATCTCATAAATTCATTTGAGGGTTTTTAACATAACATAAAGGAAGTGTGTTTTCCTTTTGAATATTAGTTATCATGGTGGGGTTTTGAAAAAATACAAGCTTTACATAGTGTTCCATGGCTGGGCTGCAATATAACAGAAAGGTATATTCAGAGAAGTTTGTTTTTCAGAATAAGATACCCATTTCAGAACTGTCAATAAATATCATACTAGGTCGAGCCCATATTTTGCATGCATTATTAAATATACAGGTTCTTGTTCAAATTTTGAATACCCACATTAGGGTTTCAAGTTTAAAGACAAGATATTTCATTTTTCTGACATACCCATGTGAGGGTTTTATAGAAGCAACAAAAAATAGAAGAAATCATGGTGAGTCGTGTTCAATAAACATAGATTTCTTTAGAATACAGTTTACCCACATTGGGGTTTTGAACAAAAAGTAGATGCTTTCTAGTATTTTCAAAGTCACCCATGAAAGGTTTTATATGAAGCAATAGAAAGTATGAGAAATCATGGTAGTCAAGCTTGAAGGATTCATAAGTGAATATTTTCTTCAAAAAAACAAATGCCCACATCAAGTTCTTGTCTCAGGAATGCATTTTTTTCAAATTAGCAGATACCCATGAGCGATTTTGTTCTAGTTAGTACATATAATGGTGCACGGCCTGTATATGGCTTTGAAATTACAAATAGGAATCATTTTTTTTGCAAAAATGTAAAGCTTTATAAGCTTTCTTTTGCTGGAAGTGAACACAGAGATATAATTTACCATTGCATGCTTGTAGGAGAACACATAAGCCGTGGCTAAGCTCACAGAGCAAGAGACAAAGGGTTGAGCTCTCATAGTGGATACCAAGGAGAGAAGAAACAAAACACAACAAGAATGAGACAAAGAAATCACAAGAGATACATGAGTAGCCGCAGTCTTATGGCCTTTTTCTTCCTTCCAAAGCACAGTGGAAAAGCCACAATAATGTCAGAAATTAAGCTTACCTTTATCACAGTGAAGGATTCGACCATTTGAAGACAAAAGTGAAGATTCTCAAGCACACAAACTACAGACTGAGCTCACTCATGGTGACGCCATCCTTTCAGGTAGAGTCCAAAGTCTTCAAAAATGATGATTGCAAAATGAAATGATTTTTAGGGTTTGACTTGTTCTTGTGTTTTTCCCTAATTCGGATTTAGGTTGAGCATTATGAGTGTCCCTAATGTTCCCTTTTGACAATACAATAGTGGGGAAATTCGAACTTAGGAGTTTTTTTACATTTGAGGCCAATTTAAGTTAATACTTTTGGTGGCTAAATTCCATGCCTTAGGTCAAATTGATGGGAGTTCTTTCCAATGAATATCCTGATGGCTTTAGACTTTAGGGTTATGCTAATGAAGCCTTAGTAAAAGTGAAATGATATTTGTCTTATGATTTAATTGATTTTGTGAGGAATCAATTAAAAGAATAAGTAAGATTTTATTTGAGACTCAGGTTTATATTTTTCTAATTGATTTTGAAGAAATTAATTAAAATTTTGATAAGAGAGATGTGTTGTAATTTTTATGATTTTTTGAGAAAAATCAAGATTGTGTTGGAGAGATTAGTTTTGTTTTGCAAAAGATTTTAAAACAATCTTTAATTGCAAAAATAAGTCTAATTGAGGGAAGATAAGATCTGCAACTATGTAAAGCAAAGATAAAGCAGATTATTTTTATCTCTTTGCTATTTTTAGCAGATTGGGGTTGAGATTTTTCCTTGGGTCGGATTTGAGTTGTCTGCTGGATGGATAAGGTGCTTTATTTGCTTTAAAAGTAGATTTAGTCTATTTTGAGAGGCTTTTCAGTATGAACATGGAAACAGTGTGTTTTTTCTACTTTTATGCAAATTTTTGAGATAGTTTGGTACCTTTTCCTTGAGCTTTTGTTGTGAGATCGGATTAGGGTTTCTAGAGGGTTATATCTTGAAGAAACTTAGTTTTTCTTTTGCTTCTTCAGTTTAGAGGACAGTTTCTTGCTCTTAGCATTGTAGAGCTTGTAATCTTATTTTTTTGTACTCAGTTTGGCAGGTTCACTCTTTCAGTTTTAATAAAGCAGTAGAGTTCTCCTTCTCACTTTTTTTGTCTCAGTTTTGTAATGGCAATATGATGTCTTTGTGTTTCAAACATGAATCCTTATATGTCTTGCTATTGTAAACCTTTGTTCAGAATTACATGGTTTTAGGTTGCATGTTGTATTTAGTTCTTTCAGATCTTCATGCAAATCACTAATGAAATATGTGCTAATGAGATTGTGAGGGTTACTATGATAGAGAAACTATTATGAGTGGTTAATTTTGAATTTTCATAAGTCTAGTGAATCATCTGTTAGTCATAGGTTTTAATTTCAGTCATCTTTCTAACTCTTTCACTTAGAAAATCACTTACAATAATATTTATCATTCGGAGAACCAACTCACTCTAGAGATTCATTCTTGCAATGAGTTACCCACAACTCAAGAATGTTTCTATGTGTCAATAGATTTCTGATCTTTCAGTTTCATTAGGGTGCAAATCTATTTGATAACAGTTTTTGGCATGCCCAGTGGGACTTTAAAAGTCATTTCAGAGAAATTTTAGAGTTTTTAATTTGTTGTTTGGTGTATGCAGTAGATTTGTGTAGCCTTTTGAAGGCTTATTTCAATATACCTAGTGACTCCAATCCTAATTTTGCATGCTAGTGCAGCCTACGCATGAGAAAAATACAGACAAGGTTGAGTACTACACCTTTCGAATATCGAGAGTTGTCTCCACCATGAAGAAGAGGCAAAACAAGGAGGCTCTTTGAGACACCTGTGAGATCGAAGTCAACACCTCCTATTTTTAGTTCCTTGGTTTTATCATCAGGAGTACTGATTCCAATATCACGGGTACCGCCAATGGCAACACCTAGGCAACACCCATTCGTGCCTTTCAATGGAGGCAGTCCATTAAACATCATTCAACATGATTACATCCCAGTTGCAGCCCTTAAAAGTCTACCATACTTCACTGGGGAGGACCTCACTACACCGGTTGAACATATTCGTGGCATAGCCACCTTATGCTTGGTTCACAACATCACACAGGAGAATGTTACGTTAAGGTTGTTGGCTGCATCACTCAAAGGGAAGGTGTTACAATGGTTCAAAGGTCTCGCAGCCAACTCATTGGCGAAATGGGATGCGTTAGGTAATGGTTTATATCAACATTTTGCTGATAAATATGATAATATGTCTTTGTTAGATCAGTTGAGCACCATTCAGAGGGTGCCACATGAGCACTTGGCTGATTTCAACTACCGATTTCAGAGAACCTGGGACAAGATTCCTGCAACGGTAAAACCTCTACTAGCTCATGCTTTCCTATTTTACTTAAAGTCTTTGAATAGCAAGAATGCGGTTATGACCCAATCTATGGGTGGGCATACAATCCCTAACGCCTATGACATAGCCATTAGAGCTAAGAGTTGTCTCATCCAAGCTAGACACATAACTCCTAGACCTCATATGCCTTTGTTTCCAAAAATACAACCACCTACCTGTATTGTTGTACTTCCCTTAGCTGTTGTCCCGTCTATTCTAGCAATAGGCTATCATAACGTAGCCCAAGAAGTTGCTACTCTAGCCTCGAACCAAGAATTTCAAGAGATTAAAAGTATACTCAAGACTTTCAAGAATGATCTTGTGAGCATTAAGAAGTAGGTAGGTCATGAACATAAGACTTATCAAGCCCCTTATCAGCAAAACTAGCCAAATAGGCCTACTTTTCAGAATGATTACCAAGCCCAAAGAAGAAATTTTAACCCTAGGCCATTCCAGCCATACAATCCAAATGCAACCAGTTTGTCAAAGGAACTTGTGCCCCAAAATAATGTTGCCCAGGATTGTGATTGGTGTTATCGATGCAAACAGCCCCATAACCAATCAACATCTGCTAATGGAATGAGAAATCAGGCTTTAATGGTTTAGAATAACTATGCTAGTTCAGAAAATATTGCAGATCAAAATCAAGAACAACAAGATAATGTAGAAGTTGCCTTGTCGAACTGGAAGAGCTCTGAAATCTATGGTGTGAATGGCCAAGATCAGAAAAATTCTCATGTTTTGCCTAATACTAGATCGAAAAAGAGAGCTATGGATTCAGGATAGCAAGCTACAAATTCACAGCAGTAGCCCACAAATAGTAAGTAGCCCATTTCATCAAATGTTATTCATCAAATGCTAACGTTTCAAGATAGCCTAAAGTGCAGATTCTGAAAAGAGGCCAAGAGATATCTAGCAAGGAGTAGTCAAAGACGTATTCGTAGCCTTTGCAGAGACAAAATGATGCGGTTGTCATTAGAAACCAGCAGAAGGTAAATTCTTCATCATTTAATATTGTTGAGAATCTTAAGAAAACCACTGTCAGTATGTCAGTATTAGATGCTTTGCACCTCCTAGGGCAGAAGGGTTTACTACAGAATGCTTTAGTTGAATTTTCTATTTCTGATGATACTGATCAAAGGGTTGCTAAGGTCATGCTTGCTAAGGATCTGGAGGCTAAAAATGAGCAAAAAGCTAAAGAGATAAAGCCTCCATTTTACTTAAGTCTGATTATTGGCGATAAAATCATTCATAATTTTATGGTTGATTCTTGTGCCAGTAGTTTAGTCATGCCTAAGAGTTTAGCCGATAAGTTAAGTCTTGTTTATGAGCCTAATCCCTAGAAAGGCATAGTGCAATTAGATGTGTTTGTTGTTAAAACTGCTAGTATTATAAAAAATTTGGCTCTTACTTTGCACGCATCCCCGAGTCTTTCTATTCATTAGGATATACATGTCATTGACTTGCCACCGCACTTTGTCATTTGTCTCTCAAGGGATTTCACAGCCAAGTTGGGTGGTTTCTATCTTCAGATTGGTCTCATCTTTTCTTTAGAATAAGGTATGATATGAAAGTGACTATAAAGTCTGAGCCTCTCGCCAAAGACCATATCGAACCATATTCACCAAATCCTATAAACACTAACCTCTATGCCACCTTTGCATTGGAGGAGCAAACCCTGACCTCAGACTGCAACACCCATATAGAAAATATCAATTTAGATGAATGGGCAGTTGAAGATCGTGAGCTTGACCCGTTTTAGCATACAGATGAGATAGGATTAGGAGTCTATATGATTTGAGAACCTGATTGTGATATGCCTAATATTTGTAAAGAGGAGGAACCATCTGCAGAAATAGGAAATGAGCTTTGGAAGCTTTACTTTGATGGTTCGAGAAGCAGTATTGGTGCTAGAGGTGGGGCTATGTAGATTTCACCAGAGGGAGATAAATACTTTTCAGCCTGCAGGTTTTCTTTCAGCTGTTCGAATAATACAACTGAGTATGAAGTGTTGGTGCATGGCCTCGAATGGGCCCACAAATGAGGTATTAAATGCTTGCAATTTTATGGTGATTCAGAACTAATTGTAAATCAAATCAGAAATTTTAATGCTACCAAGAATGATTTGCTTAAGAAATATAAGCATCATGTATGGGATTTGATGGAAGATTTTGATGCTTTTAATATTGTTTTGATTCCTAGAAATGAAAATAAGCATGCTGATAGGCTCACTGCCATAGGAGCCCAATTTGATATTCCCAATGAAACTCATAAAGTAGAGGCACATCAATATGTAAAAATAGTGGTCAGACCTTCCGTGCCTGACAATAATGTGAGCTGGCAGGTTTTTGACAACGATGAGCAAATTATAAATTTCTTAATTGTTGAAGCTACGTTTGCAGATGGAAACTAGCAAAAATGGCAGCAGTAATATGATGACCAAATTATGCAGTTGAAGACCAGCAAGCTACCAAAAGGATTTGTGACCTTGGAATCTATTTTTAATTCAGATGACCAAGTGCGTAAAGACAAGTGTAGCCTGACTATTAAAGAAGAACATTATGCAGTGATTGAAATCTTCAAAGGCAAGCTTCTTAAGCTGGAAAAGGTATGTAATAAAGAGGAATAATAGGCATTTATTCTGTTATGTCAAAAATTTAGTGATGTTTTTGCTTGGGAGGACAAGGATTTGAGAGGTTTTAACCTAGAACTAGCCCAACATACTATTGAATTAGAACCTGGCGCAAAACTAGTAAGGAAGAAACAAAGACCTCTTAACCCAAAACTAGAACACCTTATGAAGGTTGATCTGAATAAATTAGTTGAGAGTAGTATTATTTTTCCTATCAAACACACCTCTTGGATGTCAAATTTAGTACCAGTTAGGAAGAAAAGTGGGGAAATTAGATTATGTGTCAATTTATGAGATTTAAATAAAGCATCATTGAAGGATCATTACCCACTCCCTTCCATGGAGCAAATTTTTCATGTAGTTTCTAGTTCTGACAGATTTTCTTTGCTAGATGGTTACTCAAGTTACAACCAGATTTTGGTTAAGTAAGAGGATCAATTCAAAACCGCATTTACAACTAAGTGGGGCACAATGGCCTACAAGAAGAATCCCTTCGACTTATCCAATGCTGGAGCAACTTTTCAGCGAGCAATGGATATGGCTTTTCACGACCTTATTAACAAGTTCATTATGGTATATTTAGATGACATTACTATTTTTTCTAGAAATGCTAATGAACACCTTGATCATTTGGAGCAGATTTTTCATAGATGTAGAGAGTTCAGAGTGTCTCTCAATCCGAAGAAGTGTATTTTTTTTGTACATGAAGGTAAACTGCTTGGACATGTTGTTTCAAAGCAAAGGATTTCTATAGACCCTAAAAAAGTCTCTACAACTCTTGAATTATTGTTACCAACTCACAAGAAAGGCTTGCAAAGCTTTTTTGGAAGAATAAATTTCGTGAGGAGGTTCATACCAAATATTGCAGCTTTGCTGCAACCTCTCACTTTTATGCTTAAAAATAATATGCCATTTAGTTGGACCAAGGAGGCTAAGAGGAGCTTTGAGCAGATAAAGGAAGCCCTTGTAGCTACTCCTACTCTCATTAATCCAAATTTTGACAAAGACTTCATCCTGTATGCCTTTGGAGGTGTAGATACGGTTTTAGCTATGTTATGCCAGCAAAACAAGGAAGGCTTGGAGCAGCCTGTAGCATTTTTTAGCTAGGTGTTACATGATTATGAGGTAAAATATTCTTTTGTTGAGAAGCATGTTTTTTCCGTTGTCAGAAGCCTTAAAAAATTCAGGCATATGCTGTCCAACAACAAGATCCATTTGCTAGTAGCTCATTCAACTGTTACAAATTTCTTACTTAACAAAGATATTAAATATAAGCATGTTGGTTGGATTACCAAATTTATGGAATTTGATGTTGAGATAAAGGTAACCAAGCTCGTTAGAGGCAAAGGTTTGTGTGAGTAGATTGTTGGTAATGAAGACAACAACTTAAAAGAAGCCAAAAATATGGATATAATGCTAAACAATGAGGTTGTAGGTGTTGTTCCAATGTCTCCTGCTACTTGGTTGGAGCAAATGATGCACTATTTACAAACTGGTGAGTGCCCCGAATGCCTAGACAAAGAGAAAATAAGGTATTATAGATTACAAGCCATTCCTTATGCAATTATTGATGACATTCTTTATAGGAGAGATTTCCAAGGTATCTTATTGAGATGTATTCAGCTTGATCAAGTTGACAAGCTTTTACCAAAATTTCATGATGGGCCTTCAGGAGGCCATTTTGCTGCAAGAACAACTCTAAAAATTATGCGAGTTGGTTATTACTGGCTAGATCTGTTTAAGGATGCTATTGCTTGGGTTAGAAAATGTGAGAAATGTGCTTTATTTTCTGGAAAACAGAGGCTTGCAGCGCTGCCCCTTCATCTGATTCGGGTGGAACAACCCTTTGCTAAGTGGGGCTTAGATTTTATTGGTCCTATCAATCCGCCTTCAAGCGTGGGTCATAAGTGGATACTTATTGCC
The DNA here is from genome assembly GCA_007258455.2 of Sequoia sempervirens. Lineage (NCBI taxonomy): Eukaryota > Viridiplantae > Streptophyta > Pinopsida > Cupressales > Cupressaceae > Sequoia > Sequoia sempervirens. The sequence goes on from VDFB02105785.1 coordinate 124,054,493, forward strand.
ACAGATTATTTTACCAAATGGACTGAGGCAGTTGCTTTAAAGGAAGCAAACGAGACTTCAGTGCTTAACTTCTATCAAGATCTCATGTCGAGATTTGGTGTTCTAGATTCAATCATTTCTGACAATGGTTTGTCTTTTATTGGTTTGAGGATTTCTGATTGGTCAGTTAGAAATAATATTTATTTAAACACGTCTTCAAATTATTATTCACAGGGCAATGGTCAGGCGGAATCTACAAATAAGAATCTGATTCGGATAATCAAGAAGACTGTTGAGGATAATCATCGGACATGGCATGAAAAGCTGAAGTTAGCCCTTTGGGCTGACAGAATAACTCCTAAAAGGGCCATTGGTTGTTCTACTTTTGTTCTAACTTATGGTAAATAAGCTAAGTTACCTGTTTCCATTGAGTTGCCGACTTTAAGTTATGTTAAAGAATTGGAATTACTGAATGAACAACCTCTTTGACGTGAGATTTGCACAGCTAGTAGAGCTGGACAAAACTAGGAAAGAATCTCTAAGGTAGCTTGAGATACATAAAGCTCAGATGAAGAACTCTTTTGATAAGAGGGCAAGACCATGTGAGTTCATTGTTGTAGATCTGGTTTTCAAATGGAATGACTTTAAAAGCAAACATTGACGACATTCCAAATTTGATGCAATTTGGGATGGGCCTTATGTGATCATGAAGTGCAAGGAACACAACGCGTTCCAACTTTCCAAGTTGACTGGAGAGGTGTTGTCTATCCTATTTAATGGGATCCAAATCAAGCATTGCCTCTGAGATAAGTTCTATCTTGTAAATAAGTAGAATAACATTGCAAATAAGTGTGTTCCACACATTTACTTTTAGTAGCTTTCTTTTCCCTAAGCGTTGCTGCACATGTTATGTTGGCGATCAGGGCCTGTTAGTTTGTTTTCAGTTCTGTTTCATTTTGTTTTGTTGTTGTTTGGAGTGTTGCTGTTCAAGTTTCTGAGTTTCATGAAGGGGTAGTTTTGACTCCGCACCCAATGGAGTGTTTTAAAGCAACTGATCTATGCTTAGCAGGAAAGCATTTAGAGGAAATCACCAAAATGTTACCAATTTTTTGCTATAGCTCAATTGGTGGAGCTGGATTAAATGCTGTTATATCTTAAAGTGAAGTTACAGTTATTTCTGCATTATGCTTAAGTGTTGTTTGCACTTTGTTCATTATTCATCAAGTGACAATTATGCATTGAAATGAGGAAACAAAATTTTAGAAGTTGTTATTCAATGTTTCAAAATAAAACAAGGTACATGATTGAGCATACAGAAAACAAAGCATTTAATTTTCTTTCTTTTATTTCATAAAGAGATTCATATTTACAAAATTTCATTTGATTGTGAGAATTCAAATGCTAGTACAAATTTGCATTGAGATGCATCTTTCCTTTTCAAAATGACAAGCATAAGATTGAAATCAAATATCCACACAAGGCGTGGATGTGGCTATCACGGTGCGTCATAAACAACACACTACACTATGGAAGATGCATAAAGGGAATAATCACATAAGTATAAACATAATCATCATTAACTATTAATTGATGGTCGATGTAGAAGTGGTGCACCATTTGTCTTCTTCGAGCTCCATTGACCTGTAGGAAGGAAGAGAGGGATGTTAGAGCTCCGACTATGAATATACCTACATGAACCATCAACAATAATGTAGTATGCTACTAATCATGCACTGAAACAATTAAGAAAAGTGTAGAAATATGAGCTGGAAGAGAGACATCAATATCATGATATGTTGTTTTATGCTAACATTGTTTGTTTCTTTGTGTAGGTATACGGAAAATCATGAAGCTGATTATTATTTGAAGACCAAGCATGTGGAGAAAAATGGGCTTCCACAAGGATAGAGCTCGGCATGCTGCCCCTTATTCATTACAAGTGGGCTAAGGAGGAGATTGCATCATCATAATCATCAAGATAAGAAACACAACTGAAAGAGTAAAGCAGAGTTATCCATCAAGCCATTAAACCAACTGTGCATTCATAACAATCATGTAAATGCTTTCTAAAAGCTACGGGGTGAACAATGGGTTTAATCCACTTAATTAATTTAACTGAGTACATTCATCTCAAACAATGTTGTATGGTTATATTCTTTTGCAACAATATTATTTGTTCATCATGTTCATGATACTATGCAAGGTTCAACAGTGTTCTTTCTCACAATCAAGGATAGTGAACAGGCATACATAATGCTTCAATGAAGAGAATTGTTTCAGATCTTCATTTTAGAGGAGAGCAAGTGCATGGAACAATTTTCTTAAATGGAGCATAAAAATGCATGAAGAGTGCCAGATAGAAGAGCATACTTTTAAAGGGAATTCAAGCATGGAGACATGTAAATGAGTTCCAGATTTCAATCAGAATAAGGAGACAAGATCAATATAATGACCAGTAGCCAACTGATTAGTAAAGTGAAGTGAATGATTCAACAAGATAGCCAGTTTCAATTTGGTTGAGAATGGAAAATACCTCAGTGTTTTGAAAGAAGGACAATCAGAATACACTATTTGGACATATGTGTTGTTCTATCATTCAATGGTTTTTGTCATTTAAGCTATACTTTCAGAAAATTCACAATTATCGGGCATAATTTCAAGGATTCATATACATAAAGTCATTTAAAAAAAAAAACAGCATGTATGCATTGAACATGATATGAATGAAGGTTTGGAATGCATCCCTGGAGAATGTAGCTGTGAGTACATGAAAGACTAAAGAAAAAAAAATAGTTTACAGGTTCAATCAAAAGGAGTTTTGTGTGCAAGGAAAAAAACATTATAGTGGTAACTAAAAATGTAAACACAAGATACCTGAAGGCCAGTATATTTAAGGTACAGGAAGCCATATGAAAGTTTAAATTCTAGATATATTGTTTCAGAATCTCATAAATTCATTTAAGGGTTTTTAACATAACACAAAGGAAGTGTGTTTTCCTTTTGAATATTAGTTATCATGGTGGGGTTTTGACAAAATACAAGCTTTACACAGTGTTCCATGGCTATGCTAGAATATAATAGAAAGGTATATTCAGATAAGTTTGTTTTTCAAAATAAGATACCCATTTCAGAACTGTCAATAAATATCATATTGGGTCAAGCCCATATTTTTTATACATCATTAAATATACAGGTTCTTATTCGAATTCTGAATACCCACATTAGGGTTTCGAGTTTAAAGACAAGATATTCCATTTTTCTGACATACCCATGTGAGGGTTTTATAGAAACAACGAAAAATAGAAGAAATCATGGTGAGTCATGTTCAATAACACATATTTCTTCATAATAGAGTTTACCCACATTGGGGTTTTGATTAAAAAATAGATGCTTTCTAGTATTTTCAAAGTCACCCATGTAAGGTTTTATATGAAGCAACAAAAAGTAAGAGAAATCATGGTAGCCGAGCTTGAAGGATTAAAAAATGAATATATTTTCTTCAAAACAACAAATGCCCACATCAAAGTTCTTGTCTCAGGAACGCATATTCTTCAAATTAGCAGATACTCATGAGGGATTTTGTTCCAGTTGGTACATATAATGGCGCGGGGCCTGTATATGGCTTTGAAATTACAAATTGGAATCAATTTTTTGTAGAAATGTAAAGCTTTATAAGCTTTCTTTTGCTAGAAGTGAACACAAAGATAGAATTTACCATTACATGCTTGTAGGAGAACACATAAGTCGTGGTTAAGCTCACAGAGCAAGAGACAAAGGGTCAAGCTCTCATACTAGCAACCAAGGAGAGAAGCAACAAAACACAACAAAAATGAGACAAATAAATCAGAAGAGATACATTAGTAGCCACGGCCTTATGGCCTTATTTTCTTCTTCCAAAGCAAAATGGAAAAGCCACAATAATGTCAGAAATTAAGTTTACCTTTATCACAGTGAAGGATTCGACCATTTGAAGGAAAAAGTGAAGATTATCAAGCACACGAGCTACAGACTGACCTCACTCATGGTGGCGCCATCCTTTCAGGTAGAGCCCAAACTCTTCAGAAACGATGATTGCAAAATGAAATGATTTTTAGGGTTTGAATTTTTTTGTCTTTTTCCCTAATTCGAATTTAGGTTGAGCATTATAAGTGTCCCTAATGTTCCCTTTTGACAGTACAATAGTGGGGAAATTCGAACTTAGGAGGTTTTTTTACATTTGAGACCAATTTAAGTTAATACTTTTTGTGGCTAAATTGCATGACTTAGGTCGAATTGATGGGAGTGCTTTCCAATGAATATCTTGATGGCTGTAGACTTTAGGGTTATGCTAATGAAGCCTTAGTAAAAGTGTGATGATATTTGTCTTATGCTTTAATTGATTTTGTGAGGAATCAATTAAAAGAATAAGTAAGATTTTATTTGAGACTTAGGTTTATATTTATTTAATTGATTTTGAAGAAATCAATTAAGATTTTGATAAGAGAGATGCCTTGTAATTTTTATGATTTTCTGAGAAAAATCAAGATTGTGTTGGAGAGATTAGTTTTTTTTTTTTGCAAAATATTTTAAAACAATCTTTAATTACAAAAATAAGTCTAATTGAGGGAAGATAAGATCTGCAACTATGTAAAGCAAAGATAAAGCAGATTGTTTTTATCTCTTTGCTATTTTTAGCATATTGGGGTTGAGATTTTCCCTTGGGTCAGATTTGAGTTGTCTGCTAGATGGATAAGGTGATTTATTTGCTTTAAAAGCATATTTAGTCTATTTTGAGAGGCTTTTCAATATGAACATGGAAGCTGTGTGTTTTTTCTGATTTTATGCAGACTTTTGAGACAGTTTGGTACCTTTTCCTTGAGCTTTTCTTGTGAGCTCAGATTAGGGGTTCTAGAGGGTTATATCTTGAAGAAACTTAGTTTTTCTTCTGCTTCTTCAGTTCAGAGGACAATTTCTTTCTCTTAGTATTGTAGATCTTGTAAGCTTATTTTTTTGTACTCAGTTTGGTAGGTTCACTCTTTCAGTTTTAATAAAGTAGCAGAGTTCTCCTTCTCACTTTTCTTGTCTTAGTTTTGTAATGGCAATTTGATGTCTTTGTGTTTCAAATTTGAATCATTATATGTCGTTCTATTGTAAACCTTTGTTCAGAATTACATGGTTTTAGGTTGCATGTTGTATTTAGTTCTTTCAGATCTTCATGCAAATCACTGATGAAATATTTGCTAATGAGATTGTGAGGGTTACTGTGATAGAGAAACTGTTATGAGTGGTTAAGTCTGAATTTTCATAAGTCTGGTGAATCATCTGTTAGTCATAGGTTTTAATTTCAGTCATCTTTCTAACTCTTTCCCTCATAAAATCACTTAGAATAATATTTATCATTCAAAGAACTAGCTCACTCAGGAGATTCGTTCTTGCAATGAGTTACCCACAACTCAAGAACGTTTCCATGTGTCAATAGATTGCTGAACTTTCAGTTTCAGCAGGGTGCAAATCTATTTGATAACAATTGCCATATAAAAAAAATAGAAGTGAACAATATATAATTATATTAGTCGAGGTGGACCAATGGACATAAAACACCTTGAGTAGTAGGAGTAAGGTTGTGTTAATTTGAAGCCAATGAATATTAAATCAATGTAGACACCATGGTGTTCAAATAGAGCTCAACCAAAATTATTCACATAGTAAACAAAACTCAAGAAGAAAATTGTAGTTTATGAGTGAAAAATCTAATCTCTTGGATTAACTGTCAATGAGGGCATGAACAATTGTGAAGGGTTATAGGGTTGTCAAGGAGAAATAAGAAGGGAAAATAGAGCATGAGGTTAAAAAAGACAGTCTCAAATTTAGGAGGAGTTGAAGCATGCTGAGAAAACTCTCAACTCAATAAAATAATAATTTATTATTGAACATGATGTTGAAATTGGGTAGATTGGACCCATCAATAATGTTTGTATTGCCAACAATGCAAATCCCATATTTATAATAGAGTAAGGATTAAAATGAAAAAATATGAAACTAAATGAAAATTATAATTTGACTTTCCATCAACATGTAACATCTCATAAGTGTCAACTCCATAACTAAGCATTATTTTGTTTTCAAACAAAATCCAATTTCCACAACCACCATTTGAAATGCCTTTCTTTTAAGTTTTGAAAATACAAGATATTCTTTTAAAAGAAAAATCATATTAACTAATATAAAAGAAAAAAACATGTACTAATTTAATCAAAATAAATAGTAAAAATAACAAAAACAAACCATAAAATCTATAAAATAAAAAACTTTAAAATACATATGATTTTCATTTCAACACATATACTTTAAAAAATAAAAAGTAATATTAATTTTCTTTTAAACAATAACAATTTTAAATAAACTATCAAATATACTCATTAATTGAAAATAGATTTTATATCTATTCTCTTTAATTGAAAAATATCGAATCTTCTTAAAAGAAACGTGCCTAAATTAGATGGGATGTGAAACCCTATATCTATATCTATATCTATACCTATATATTATATATAACTTGAATATGGATTTTTATTATAATAATAACAATATCATTGCACTAACACCTCTATTTGTTTTTTAATAAATTTTGTAAATTAACATTCAGAACCCTTTCCAAATCGGTGCTTTTTTAATAAAAACATTCAAATTTATAAATATATTTTATAAATTAACATTCTTACTTTCTAGATTTCTGATATGTCATTTGGTAGAACAAAATATTATTTTAATCCTTCCAACTATTCTCTATAGCCATTGCCTATGTACTGTTGGCTGCTATTGCTACTTATCTGGGTAGCAACTCTGTGACAGAAGCAACATTGGAAGATGATACAGGTAAAGATGACGATAGAGTTATTGAATTTGTGGTTCTAGATCCATGCGATGGGCCTTCTTCTCCTCCTCCTGCTCTTCTTCCATGTGTAACATTTACAAAAGCGGGCTTTGAAGGATTTGGCAAGTTGACGAAAGAACTGTTTGAAAGCATTGAATAAACAGTTGACATGGGTGGACGAAGTGTTGAATCTGCCTGTGTGCATAGAAGACCCACCTGAATGCATCTTATACATTGCTCCATAGGGCAACTCTTTATTATCTCTCTATCAATCAAATCTGCACAATTTCCTCCGCTGTAACATATCCATGCCTGCATAATATCAACGTAAATATTATAGCCTTAGACAAAACTGAGTATAATTTTATGTCTGGTGTGATATCTCACCAATGTAAGGAGATTTTGAAATTCTGTGGGCAGCGTAGAATCGTTGTTCTTTCTCCCGCTTACAACTTCCAGAAGTACAACACCGAAGCTATATACATCAGCTTTTATAGATAATTGCCCGCGCATAGCATATTCTGGTGCCAAATAACCACTGCATTGTGGGAACCAAGACACTTAAATGAAAACTACTAGGAATATATGATTCAATTAATCAAATGTAACTTTTTTGCCTCCATAAAAATCTTACTATGTTCCTGCAACTCGAGTGCTAACATGAGTCTGATTCTCTGGAAACAATTTTGCTAACCCAAAGTCTGCTATCTTGGGATTCATTTTCTCATCTAGCAAAATATTACTTGCTTTGATGTCCCGATGAATGATTCGCAATTGAGAATCTTCGTGCAAGTATAGAAGTCCACGGGCTACTCCAGTTATGATGTTTAAACGCCTCTGCCAGTCCAGCTCTTTGCTCCGTTGCGGATCTGTATATCATGCCTTACAATGTTTATCACAACGGACCAGTTTGCTATAGACCAGTTTACACAGATTACAAAACTCTTATTTATATGTTGGGGATTGCATGTTTTCTATGCATTCTTCAATATTTAATGCATTGTTATTATCTAATTGCAAACGTATGTGTGATTAACTAGTTAACACAATCAGTAAAACACTGTTAAAACATTTGTGATTTAAAGAGTTTGACTACTCACGAAAGAGTATCTTGTCAAGGCTATTGTTGGCTAAGTATTCGTAAACAAGCAACCTTTCTGATCTCTCTGCGCAACATCCAAGCAGATTCACGAGATTTCGATGCTGAATTTTAGCGACCAGCTTGACTTCATTTAAAAATTCTCTTTTCCCTTGAGAAGATTTTGCAGACAGCTTCTTCACTGCTACTTCTCTTCCATCTGGGATAGTGCCCTGAGACACAAATGAAAAACGTACGCAATGAAAGCCTATTTTTATTCTGAAGTTGGACTATTTAATTATGTGGGTTTATAAGCAGAGAGAACTCATTTAAATAATTGAAAATTTAGGCATCATTCAATGTTACTCTACCTTGTATACAGGGCCAAATCCTCCCTCTCCTAGCTTGTTCTCCTCGTGGAAATTTCTGGTTGCATCTACTAATGTTTCTAAATTAAATATTATTTGAAAATCTTCACTGATTACCGTATCGTTTTCCATGTGCTCATTTCCTACACAGTAGTATACACAGCTATGTAAGTGGAGATAAATTATTCAGCTTATATAGCTAGTAGTTTTATGGTTCATGGAGCAGGAAAATGGAAGAGCTCCCATATGTACGCCAAGATGTTCCATCAAAGGGAATTTTAGTAGGATCCTTATCATAATTCAATTATTTATTCAACATTTTGATTCAAACAATATTTCTGTACATATAGTTACTTGACTGAACTCATATACTTAAATACACATCTAAATAAAATGTGGCGAATATGAAAAATAGCCTTAATTAATTGCAATGGTTGAAAACACCCAACTTTAAATATTTAAAGAATCAGAGAAATTATTATTCAAATAAATTCTAGTACTCTTAGTAATGTTACACTATCTTGGAAATGATAATCCAAAAATTAAGAAGAAAGAAAACCTATTATTTGCAAGTATTATGAAGGTGAGAATCATGTGAAGAAGTTTTCTTTGAAAAAGAGGAAGAAGGAAAAACAATAATATAAGCTTAAGCAGTAAAATTGGATAAAATTTTCTAGCCATCTCCTTCCAAAAGTAAGAAAAATCAAAAGGTGGAGGTAAGCTCTGAACCAAAAAAAAATCTCTCAGTCAAAATATATTTAGGATGTTTTATAAAATGTTAAAATGCTTCAATGCAATCCAATTTCTTCGTCCTTTCAATTTGGAGATAAATCTTACTAAGAGCATACTTCCAAAGCAGTAAATGCTATATATAGATAGCTTGTCAGTAGTTTGGTTTACCTAACCCATTCCATACCATATACTTGTTTTGCAATCAATTTAGTGTCTATATTTATGCATGAAACCACATAAAGTCATAGCTAAAAAAATATATTTATGGAACAATTCATCCTAAATTTCATTGGTTGCCTTTACAAATATAGATTATAGAAAATCCACTATTAGTTATGCTTTTCAGCTTTGATTAGTGTCCATTAAGTAGAATAGCAGAAAACAAACACCACATCACCATGCACTTGAAGTATAATATAGAGTAGTAAATGAAGTAGGAACGTAATTTGAATTCAAAATATTTTACTTGAACTTGGTTTCACAAAATATTTTACTACCACTTTGTAATGTGATATTCAAATTATCATAAAGATTGCAAACAATTCAAATAGTCAATGATAAAACAAAGTATATTGAAATTGATGTTCACTAAATTAAAGTTTTTTTTAAGAAAACATTATCAATCTCTAATTTTGTTCTAGTGAAGATCAAACAGCTAATACATTTAGCAAAAATATGGTAGCTCAAAGTTTAAATTATGATGAATGCTTAATATGATAGAGGTGAAAATTAAAGAGAGATGGCAGTAGAATGTTCCCCTCTTCCTTGTATCTCATAAATATTGATCAAACCAATCTTATTTTTATAGAATCATCCAGAAAATTTCACATTATAGATTTTTAGATTTAATGATAAAATTATAGAATCTTCTGAAAAGTAGAAATTTGGAAGTTTTAGGGTGAATGAAATTTGTAAACTAAAAATAATAAATATGGTTAGTATAGTACATTAATTTTCTTTATTTACCCTGTTGTTATGCCCTGGTTTACTGTTTGCTGTACTGTTTTAGTACTTTTCTGATTGTTTTACTGTTTGATGTTCTGTTTTATTACTTTCCTGCCCTGTTCTATACGTTTTTAGATAAATATCCTTTGGAACTATGATAGCTTTGTAGGATTTCGTGGAGAAAAAATAACCGCAAAATCCATTAATTACATGTGTACACTAATGGGCTCTTCAAAGGTCCCAACGAAATGCTTTAACCAGCCCACACTTTTTAAGCTTTCTACCAACCATGCTATCCTCAAGCTTATGCAATTAAAAAAGGCAACCCATTATCTCATACAGATGCAAAAACTATTGCAGAGAATAGAGTAAGAAGATTCAATTGAAAGTTACCTTGGTTTGTACTCCTCTCAGATATTGCAGCCTTGAATTTTTTTCGTGCTGCAAACAACCCTCCTAATAAAATGAGGATTATGAATCCGCCAAGAGAGCCCAGAATGATTGGGATTTTGTTTGTAGACTTTTCTGCATGGTTCATCAATTTTCAGTGTCATGTGAAATGAAAAATAAGCCACTCCCAGAAACATAAATATAATTTCAAATAACAAGAAAACCAAATTCAGCTGTTATGCAATGTTACTGGATTTTGAGGGCTTACTTGATGATGATGGGTTCTGCCGATCTGGTGGCAAAGTGAAGAAAGGGTAGGTATCATAACGAGCAATACAACTTCCAGAATAAACCACACCTCCAAGATTATGTGCGCCATTAGTCACCTCGACCAGGCTACGGATTGACGTATCTAAACAAGATGCGCAGCCCTCAACAGAAACGTCTCTCCAGCACTGAACAAGACCATAAATCTTGGTAGACGAAGAGTGATCTAGAGCTGAATCGGAAGAATACAGATTAGATGATTCAGTCACTTTAACCAACAAATTGGACAAAAGACCCTTAACAGTGGAGCCAAAAGCTTCAGGATCTGTGGAGTTGAGAAGATTGCTTTGGACTAGATAGGGGGTAGTGTCCAGATCTCCAAGGAAGTTATTGTGCTCATAACGTAAGTAGCACTTTTCAAGCCAAATTCTACCGCCTAGAGAATTCCCACACCGTTGTCGAAGAGTTGTGTTTGCTTCTATTGAACAATCCTTGCATTCTTTCTCTGTCGTGTCTCCTCTGCACTGGAGAAGCCCAAACATCAGATTGGAACCTTCGCCTTCCATTGAAATGTTGAAACCTCCTGAGGAGGATGTGTGTTGAACAACATAATTAACCACCACATTGATATTTCTCTCCACTTTACTTCCGTTCGTGTAATGGATGCCGTTGCACTCGCTCTTTGCTGCGCCCTTGCATGGGCGTAGGTGGGGATTAATGAAGAAAATATTGATGCAGAAAAAGAGGAAAGAAAATTGTGGAAAAGAAGTTGTGGGTTTCCAGGTGTTCATGTTTGTTTAGCTTTAACTGTTTTTGCAGGACACAACTGCGATAAAGGCAAACAACTGTATCAATACAGACAGCCAAGCATCAATTCATTCTGTAAGTGTAGCCTGTCAAGCCAAACAACTTTATCGTTACCGTCAAAAATCATACCGTAGCAAGTCCTTAGGAAAATTTTGTTCAATACGGTAAAGAAAACTTCGTAGGAAAATTTGTTTTTGGTCCAAGCATAATATGTGGAAAGCGTAGAACAACAACTATCACACAATGGAGAAAGAATGATAAAATATCTTCACACGCAAATGGCCATTTTAATATATATACAAAAAAAAAAAAAATTGTCCACATATCTATCACTCCATGGAGAAAGAACGAGAAAATATTTTCTTTTGGGACAAAATGTGATTTTGATAGCGAAGTTGGGATTTATAAGAATTATATACGTAGGTACAATTAATAAAAATGAAATACTTATAAAATTGTTTATGATATAAAAAACAACTATTTTACAGTGAATATTTTATTTTATTTTTTCTTTGATTAAATTTGTATTCATAAAGATAATCTTTATTTCACATTAAATTTGGGTTATATTTAATATACATACATACATACATATATATATATATATATATATATATATATATATATATACTAGACATTGAACATTTATTTTTTTATTAAATTAATTTTATACAATATTTTAAAATTAACTATATATACTTTTGACTATTGTATAGGTTCTTTAAATACTTTTACTAATTACTAATTTTATTTTAGTTATTCTTGAATTCATAATATTTTAAGAATACTTTTCAAACTTTTCCTTTCACATGATAACTCTCAATATATTTTCTCTTTTTGACCTATTCAAATTCAATCACACTCAATCTTACAAAGTTTGTGAGACTTTTTGAAATTCAAGAAAATGTTTTTTTTATATAAATGAACTTACTTCCTTTGGTTCCATTTCCAATGGAGATTTCTATTCTCAAAATATTAATAATTTATCAAAAATTATGGATCAACTTGACAAATAATATATATTTTTATATTTAAAAATTTAATTTCCTCAAATAAAATAATGTAAAATTTGTTACTTTAAAGTTTTCAACTATCTAATATGCCATCCTCATATTAAAAAATGATTTTTATGGTGTTACAATCAACCTTACATTTTTCACAAATATTAAAATTTGGACTTCAAAATTTAATCAAGGTTTATGATTCTAAGTTCTTCATTGAAGGTTTAGCGTTTACCATTCAATACTTAGGTGTAAAACAAACCCCTAAATGTTTTATTTTTAAATTTTAGTTCACAACACTTGTCAACTTAATCAACCACCATCATGGTGACAACTCTATGCTATCACTTATGCTTACACTTGATGGTGGTAAGCTCCCAAGTGTTGGGATCATCCCTAGACCCAGACCTAAACCTTGAGGTTTCATTTGTGATGATCTTGGCTATGTATCCTCTTTAGAAAATCAAATGCTTTGTATTTCACAACCACTATTGGAGGAAGTTCATCCTCTCCTCTTGCATGAGATATCTAATCTTTCCTTTAATTCATGACTACTAAATAAAAAAAAGTTATCAACTTAGCCAATTATAATAGAAAATTAATAATTTTTCATCAAGTGTTGGTTCCATAGCAAACATTACCAATCAATAGTTTACAAACATACACAAATACAAAAGGGTCATATCATAACATAATCCCAAGATCACAAATACAATGGTTGTCTCAAGCATACATCACATATATACAAGGTTACTAGCTGTAATATAGGGGGATTCGCTACTCACGAGTTCTCTTCACTCAGAGAGCCTCACTACCTCAATGGAATAGCAGCGAAAGTTTTAGATTCCACAAGAGCAGGTCACAGGGATTTTTTGGAAAAACTGACAAGCTCTCAGCCAGAAGACGTCAGCGCAGATCTAGGACGCTAGCGCGACACGTTGTCGTCTAAAAGTCATGCTGGAGTCCTAAGCAACATAGAACTCAAGAACTCAATGAACAGAAAGTAATCCTACTCAAAGAATTAGGAGTGATCTAAACGAAACTGTTAACTAATTAGAGATCCAAATACTAAAGGAAATATCATGATACTTGAAGAAAGCTTACCCTTTTCTGAGACACTTGAATCTTCACTCCAAGCTCCTTTTCGTAACCTGTGCACAAAAGATCAAGGAGAAAGTTGTTGGGTGGCTATATAGGGGCCTTCCTTAGTCAGACCCCTCTTTGGTGTTCCCACCTTCATTGAAAACCAAGTTGGAAAGGGGTGCAAAAGCAGTAAATAAGGCGTGTGGTGAAAGCAATACCCGCTCAAGGAGTAGAACCTGCACCACAATAAGCATGTGGTGAAAGCAATACCCACTCGAGGAGTAGAACCTGCACCATGATAAAGTAGATAAATGTGTATGGAAGGAAAGTGAGAGAGAAAGACAGAGCATTACCCACAGGCCAAGGCCCTCTCTGGAGCACATGGACGCACCGCTGAGTGCTTGCTTGACAGCTGCTGCTACTAGGGGGACCTCATTCTGGCATGGCTTCACCTGTGAGAGAACTGTTATCAAAGGAAAATATGTCTCAAAGTTGTAGCAAGAATTGAATGAGAGCTAGTGTGTTGTCTTCCAATCTTCCAACCTTCAAATGAGAGGCAGAAAGAGATTTTTATGCTTGCAAGGGTGGCAAAGAACCGTTACTTTCATAATGTAACCACCAGGACACGTTTCATAGGGGTTAACCTTCTAGATTTCACATTTTGAACTTGGAAAATGGATAGGATGCTAGCATGTCGCATAGACATCTATGCATCATGCAATTGTGCAAGGCCTATATTCTTGAAAAATGCTTTTTCAGGCTTTTGTTGCTTAGCCACTAGTCCTCCTGGAGTCAAAATCATGAAATTCTAACCCAAGGGATTTTTCCATTAATGTCTTAGGGTGTCATAAATTCTAGGAAAAGATGTGAAAATATGGAATTGTCCCTAGGTGCAATTATGCGATATTACATTTTCCCCCACTTTAGTGGGCTCGATTTTGAAAAAATTAGCCTCACTAAAGTAAAAAAAGAAAAAAATCACCCAACTTTTAAAATTTTATAGATTTTTCTGCCAACAATAAGAGACCATAGCAGCTATTGTAGCCAAGCTGACCAATACTAAAGATTCCCCCAACATATAGGGGAGGAGAATCATGCAAACATTCAAGATAGAGGTAAACCTTGATATCACTTGTCATGTGAAGAAAAGGAAGGTGCATCAATCAAATGGGAATTTGATGGCACTTGAATCAAGAATTTTTTGCATTTTATCTTTCAAGGCCTTACATTCACTAGTGGAATGCCAAGCACTCGATGGTATGCACAGAAAGAATTTTTATGATTATGAACTTTCTTGCATGTAGAAGGGAGAGTGATTAAGTGGGCTTTGAGAAACTGCAACAAAATACACTCTTGCCTAGATAAAGAATGAGCAGGAAGCAAGCCTTTCTCTTATGGAGAAAGGTTTGACTTCTCAAAGGAAGAAGATATGAAGGTAGCAGACAATGGAGGATCTACATGGAGAGTATTATTCCAGCAAAGGGGATCATACTCCTCTACGAGATTGCCATCATATTTCCTAACAGAAATACCAACATTAACCTCCTTAACATAAGTGTGATCATCTTCCTCAGAAGGAGGATACACACCAAGAACATTAAAATTTGCATCCAACTTACCCCACGATATAGAAGAGTAATTATCTTCAATAGTAGGTGTGGATGTTGTTATCAGAAGGTCTAAGCAAATTGAGTCGACTTTATATTCCTAAATGAAGGAATCTATAAAGTGTAAAGAAACCCAATCATCACCAAGACATGCATTCTTTTGAGAAGAGGTAGGCTTAGTATTTCTTGCTATAGAAGGATCTTATTTAGGGACATGTATCTCGAGAGTATCTTTTGTAGTAGATACTGCTAGAGTAAAAATCGACACACTGGAAGATACTGAGGGGATAAGAGTAGGCACAACTGAAGCTTGACCAGCAACCACTATCTCACATAAATGCATAGCCTAAAGGTCAGCTTTGACTGTGGCTACTTTATCGTTAGCCATGAACTTAATAGATTTATGCAAGGAAGACAGGACTAGACCCATAGCATGAATCCACGGTCTACCAAGAAGAAGGTTATAAGGTAGCTTTTCTGACATAATATATACAAGGGTAAGTACAGTAACAGGTCCAAGCTGCAAGGGTAATACTATCATACCTAGAGCTTGTTGCACAACATTATCGAACCCATGAATAACAATAGAAGAAGCATTAATAGAAGATGATTCAATATTAATCTTAGGAAATAGATCAATGCTACATGCATTGAGCGTCAAACCAACATCAACGAGAGTACATCTAATGCCTATTTTATTAATGTTGACTATGATCATTAGAGGGTCTGCTTGCTTCTATACTTCTGGAGGTTGGAGCTCTTGTAGATAGAATGTAATATTCAGTGAATCCACACGAATATGAGCTATCAATGCATCAGCATCTTCTAGCCTAGCAAAAGAAGGCAAGAGGATCTTTTGCAAGCCTTCTTGAAGCATACCTTGATAAATCGGAGTAGACTGAAGCAATTTCCATAGTGAGATCTTATCCAAAGTAATCTGAGATTTCTTGACAAGATCGTTATCACTAGGTGCTTTATTCATAGGTTTAGGAGCTTGAAGAAGACTTGGTTGTTTATTCATTCTATTCTCATAAGTACAGACTACCTCTCTATAAGAGGGAGTCTTAGAAATATTAGGAGAGTTACTACCAAATGGAAAACCGTTAATAGAACAAACCCTTTTAGAAGAAGGACTAGCTGGAGTCACGTAAATGATCAGTCTCTTCGGTGTTTGAGGGGCAGCAAAGACACAGACTGCATTTATAGAATTGTCATAGCTAGTAGTACTGTTACTTGAATACATATTCTCAACATCAATCCAAATAGGATCAAATGTGGAATAGTTATTTGAAGGAACATTCTCGACATTCATCCAAGGAGAATCAGATGTGGAAGGAGGTTCATCATTCATGAATACAACATCTCTAGAAGAGAGTGCATTGGAATGAGGGGTGGATTCATCATTCACAAATGCATCCTTTCTAGAAGAGAGTGCATTGGGATGAATAGACGGTGGAGTAACATTAAGGAAGGTATCAATGATTTCATCTTCTTGCAACAAAATATCCTCTGAAGCAAGAGGACCTTCGTGAGAAGGATCAAAGACACCAAGTGACATGGGTAAAGCCAAGTCACTATCACATGCAGTAAATGGAATATCATTAACATTTTGAACAAAATTGGATACAAAACTAATAAAAAAAGATATTAAATCCATTATAATTTTTTAGTATTTTCTATGTTCTAGTAATTTGCATTTTCGGAGGTCTTCAGAGCAAAATTTGGGGTCGAAACTTGCATCGGTCCCTAAAACTTAATTAACAAAGGAAAATTTAGTTTAGGGAGTGAACAAGTTCTCTAGGAGACCTTTCCAATAGTGCAAACGGTTCTAAATTCTGAGCACTAAGTCAAAAGTTATGACCCCAACAAGTAGGGGTAAATAAATTCCTAGTTTTTTGAAGATTTTCTCTTCACATCAAGTTCACCAAAATGTAATATAGGGGGATTCGCTACTCACAAGTTCTCTTCACTCAAAGAGCCTCATGGGGAGAACTGCCCTATACTACCTCAATGGAATGGCAGCGGAAGTTTCAGATTCTGAAAGAGTAGGTCACAGGGATTTTCTGGACAAACTGACAAGCTCTCGGCCAAAGGATGGCAATGCAAAAAAAAGATGACAGTGTGGCGCACTAGCATCTTGGAGGTGCACTAGCATCTCATATGGACCAGAGAACGAGAATGACTCAGAAAATAGCAAAGTGAATGCTTCTATCTAATTGCTAAGAACTCACAGAATATAGGGAAATAACAAAAAGTGATAGAACTAAAATAAAGAAGTAGAGATGACAAAGATAAGGAGAATAAAGGGAATACTTACAACTATGCGAGTGATGAAGCTCCTAACTCGTGGGTGTCTTCAATACCTACACACAAGAGGGAGAGAAAAATTATTGGGTTGCTATATAGGGGCCTGCCTTAGTCAAACCCCATTTTGGTGTTCCCACCTCCATGGATAGCCAGATAGATAGAGGGAAAAGTAGAAATGAAGTAAAGAGAAATTAAAGCACTGCAAAATAGTGTTATGCCACTCAACCAAGTAATAGAGGAGAGGAGTGAAAGCTTACCACCTCCACCAAGAGCACTCAAAGCTGCTTGGGGGAGAAAATGAGAGGAACTCAAGCCTCTGATGCCATGGTGTTTTGTTCCACACTTGTTCTACTGAAGTGGTGGAGTGTTGATGTTGTTGTTATGAAGTGTACAGTGCTTGGAGATTGAAGAGATGGTGAAGATGTTGCTTGGAACTTGTGGGGAGATTGTGAAGCTTGTGAGAGAAGTGAAGAATCTCTTAGAAGATGTGAAGGGATGTGTAGAAGATGGAAGAAGATCAACAGAAGCTGAAATGCATATGGAAGGAGTGAATTTGAAAGGGAGATGAAAAACGGCCATATTTGGGTCGGTCAGCTGAGGAAGGCGTTACGAATCGACCCCCAATGGGAAGTGTAATGCCTCTGTGGGCTCCAAATGCGAGAATTTGTCAGGGACATAAGCGCATCGCGCAAAAGTCTGCATGCCCCACAATCGTCCAAGACCTATATTCTCATAAAACACTTTGTCAGACTTCTATTGCTCAGTCACTTGTCCTCCTGGAGTCAGAATTGTGAAATTCTGACCCAAGGGGTTTTTCCATTAATTTCTTAGGGTGCCATAAATGCTAGGAAAAGATGCAAAAATATGGAATTGCCCCTAAGTGCAATTCTATGATATTACACTAGCTCATACACATCACAAGTACAATAATAATTATCCCATACACATATCAAAAGCATAATGGTGATTGGTTCATACACATATTACAAGTACAACTATGACTAGCTCCAACATACACCACATATATTCAATGTGAACAATCCATGTGTGACATACATCACATGTTGACATAAAGAACTAGTGAAGTGAAAATGGATGCAGCACATTGCATGCATCAATCCAATGATTCACAATCACACAAGCCCATAAATGGATCTAGCACTTGGAAAAGGGATGTCGGTACATCCCATACTACACTATGGGTCTCATCCTTTTTCAATCCACTATCATCTATGACAATAATCAAGTAGCCCATGCCACTTGATGTCATCACTAGCAAGGGAATAAGTAACAATGTACAAAAAACCCAAGACCATTTACATAATGAGTAACTGATATATACACAATGAATGACTAACACATCCAAAATGGATTACTAACACCTATCCATAGTGCATCCTAAATAGAAAAGGAATGTCAATTTACTTCACACTACACCTTGGATCCATTTTTTTCCCCTTCTTCTCCACCATCGAACAACTAGGAAGAGGATTAAATGTATCCCATAATGCACTAGGGTTCCACCTAAATCCAAATATTTCCATAAGTAGTAAACCTAACTAGCCCACTGGATTCTAACTTTAGTCACTATAGGCCACCAATGAAAAGTATGTCCACCTAGGAAGAATTAAATTCTAGCATATACCACGTTGTGATCTTAGTGATACTTTAAACTATCTTCTTCACAACCCATGTAACACTTGGAATCGATCACCCCCATGCTATAAGTGACTAGTATTCAACCCTCCTAATACAACATTTAGCTCTAGTTACTCTTACTTTCATGGTAGGGTAACTACTTGTACAACTGTTACTGTATCATAACCAAGGTAGGCCTTGGAAACCTTCACCTCTATGAATTGGGTGAATATTGAAAAATCCTTAATAGTAGTCTAAACATCAATCAATGTCAAGGTCCAATGACTTCTTATCACCACTCAAATATCTCAAAGGTTCATAATTGGGTCATATCTATCCTAGGACTTATATTTAATGTCATTCTATTTTGACCACTATTTAGAAAATTCATCACCCTGGTTTAGAAAAAATGTGTCATTGTACACCTATGTTGCTTTGGTTTACCTAAAACATAAAAAAACAAAAATGTCAATGAAACATAGAAAAATGGGGTAAGTTTAAAACACATAGCCCGTTTTATACTAAATTTGGAATGTTTCACAAAACTTACTATACATAGAAAGGGAAAAAAGAGGTGTAATGAACCTACCTATTTTCTATTTCATTCAATAAATGAGATCCTCCAGGATAGAATTCACTTTTAGCCCTTAGGTGAGTCAATTCTATGGAATATTTGCAAATTTCCTTTATGTGTGTGGACGGGGGGTAAGTTCAAACAACACTTTTGGGAGATGAAAATAAAATAACAAATGACCTCAAATCTATGACCTAAGACCTAATTCATATAAATGAAGCATAGCTCTACCAAAAATAGTCAACTATGTGCAAATTGAACATGAGTAGAGGACATTTAAAACTTACCTCAAAAACAGTTGCAAAGTGTCATGTTTGGTTGCAAAGTATCCTACGATAGCTTTTTGAAATAAATGACTAAACAAGGGTTTTGGGAGAAAGATTAAAAATACATAATGCACTCATTCATGACATGTAAATATTGGACATGATAGATGAAACATAGGACTAATAGAAACAATGAATGTTCGATAGATCTAAGAAGGGGAAAATGTTGTGCACCTATTATAAAATGTTGTTTTTGGATGCTATCTTGGGACTCATTCACCTAGAGGTGAATGGGTCTTTGTAGGGATTTCCAAATTTTATTTTTGGGTCTTGTGCTCCTGTGTCTACACTTCCAAATTCTTCAATTTTCATAGTCAAAAAGTCAGAAATGAATTTCAAGATTTCCAAATTTTATCAGCATTTTGATAGGTGTAAAGGAGACTCCATTATAGGTATGGTTTACAACTAGCAAGGTTCTATCCAAGGGGGTTTTATCTAAGGTATTTTGATCAAACCCTCTTCAATTGGAATTCTTTAAATAGAACTTTTTAAGGCTTAAATAATTATATTTTCTAAAAATATGTGATTTCAGCAAAAATCAAAATCTCCCGGAAATTGTAAACCAACTTTGTGGGATCACCCAGTCGAAAAGTCAGAAATGAATTTAGGATTTGATTTTATGTGAGATGAAAAAAAAGGTGACAACAAATACAACTTTTCAACTTTTCACTTTTGATATCTTCAACTTTTTTTCAACCTATGAACCTGCAAATCTGCAACACACAAAGAGAGAGAAAAAAATATTCTTTTTGGGCAAATGGGGGTGTGCCTTAGTCAAACCCAATTTTGGTGATTAAACCTTGAAATGAAATGAAATGGCATGAAATAAATAATAATGAATGAACAACTCAATTTTGCAACTCACCAAACCCTTGATTAAACCTTTGAAGGACTAAAACTTTGATGTTGATCTTGCATGAAATGGCTTCAATGGATGGGTATCTTGATGCTTGAATCTTTCTTTGAATCTTTGACTTGAATGCTTGGATTAGATCTTGAAACCTACATCACAATGTTAGCTCCAAAAACATGCATGAATGAACATAACTTTGATATAATGCTTGGATCTTGATTGCTGCAACAAATGCTTGATAAATCTGCTCTTGAATGCTCTTGACAATAATATTTTCTCTTGAGAAATTTCTCTTCAAAACTTCTAGTTGATTTGATAAAATAACCTTGTATTTATAGACATTTATACTTAATTTCTGAAAATTAAGCATTACAAACCGACATTTGAAATTAGAATTTGAGATGATAAACATATTGCCAAAGCATGTTTAAAAAATGGGTTCCAAGGCCTAGGGAGGACCCATGTGGGTTCCAAGTCCCTATTCCTAGAAGACACATTGCTCAAGGTGAAGTGTTATGTTTTGGCATTAATTATTGTTGATTTCCCCTTTCAAAATTTTATGTAATTTATTAAGCTTTTAAATGAATAAAAGGATTTATTAAGGCATAATTAAGCTCAATTTAATTAAGAGGACCCACACAAGTGTGAAAATGCAAAGGGATAAATTTTTCAACACCAAATTAAGGCATTATTAAGTCCATTTTAAATAGGAGGGCCCAAAAAAGTTTGAAAATGTAAAGGGATATATTTTTCTATACTACAATTAGCCCCCACTTTAGTGAGAGGATAACCTTGCATCAAACTCACACTAAAGTAAACAAATATGTGTCAAGAGATGTCTAAGTGTACAAATGTTGAGGGGATAGGATGACAAAGACCAAGAAATTTTCACAAGCCCCCAAGATCCAATATCCCACATCAAACCAACATAAGCACAAAGGGACACATACAAGATATATGATATGTAGCAGCAATACAAGATACACAAGCATACAATGCCAAAATTGATGCAAAGAGGAAAGAAAGATGGACTAGCAAGTTGTATTATGCCACATCCATCCAACACATGGCTCTATAGGAAAGCAAGTTGTGTTATGCTCGATGGAAATGAAAAACACAAAGGCTCCACAGGAAAGCAAGTGGTGTTATTCTAGGTGGCCTTTGGAAAAATATGCTCATAAGGGCTAGTGAAATCTGTCATCCACTAGGTGAGCCCCCAAAAATTGGCTAAGTGAGAAAGTCACACCAGGTCTATAGGCTCCCATTGTACTAACCATACCAAAGTTATAGCTCTTGATAAATTTGATAAGGCGCCACACAAAATGATCAATATGCTCTACTAAACAATAAATGTTAAAATTCCAAAATGAAATAATGTCAATGTTAATAAAATAATGCTAATGTAAAGGTCACACTTCCTAGGATATATATTCCATCATCACTAAGAAGGGAACATGCGAACAATGGACGAGGGACAATATTCCTCCCACTTAAAATATCAACATACCTACTATGTTGGTATTTTAAGTAGAAAGAGAGAATAAGAGGATCCCTGAAAATAATGTACACCTTGAAAAACTAGTTATTCTTGCCCCCCAATCATAGAGACAAAGACAACCACCAAGAACTATCATATTGTTTCCAAGAGAGATATTGTTGCACCTAACATTTTACCACCATGAATGGAAATGAGAAAGACACATAAAGCCACCAATGCCACATAGTGATGAGCAACATGATAGGATGAAAATTAGTATAAATTAGAGGAAATAGGTGCATCACATAAGGACTTGAGCACCAAAATCCTTAAGATGTTGAATTTTATTACTCAAATTCTTAAAAATTCATTAGTAGAATGGTCATGAACTCTATGATATGCACAAAATGAACTCTTGTTGTAAAATTTCTTTCATGTTTTTGGAGGAAGACTAGTCAAGTGTGCTTTGAGAAGCTTCGATAAGGTACTCTCTTTATCATGAGTACAGGATATGTCTTTCTCATCACAAGATGTCATACACACAGTAGATGATAAGGCCTTAGATAAGGATGGAGATAAAGGTGGTAAACCTAGATCTTTCTTGAAAAATTACGGTATAGACTTTACTTGATCTCTATCATTTTGCTCCATGTTTTCATTATATCCATGTTTAGAAAGGAGTTTGTATCCAAGACCGTAACATTCTTCCAACTCAGATGAAGAGGTTTTATGCTTCTGAGAAGGATTGGCTTCTTTATGAAAACACAAATCCTTTTTTATTTTCTTAAAGTTATGCATCTTCCTCTTGTTAGAATTGGCTACATGGAGATAGACAACCAAGATATTGAGGCCAAATGGAAAGAAAAAAGAGAGAATATGAATATGACAATAATAAATTGTATTTTTATCAATTATGGTTCAATGTTCTAATGTGTTGTATGATGTGAAAGATCACCTGGTTATCTAGCCAAGGTGAGATACAGAATTCCATTAGATTATGACAATTGTATTAATCATATGACATGAGACAAATTATCACAACTACCTAGGTTCACATGTGTTACAAGTCAAAAGATAAGATAACAACTAATGACAACTAACACCTTCTAGAAATATTCTTTCCTAGGACCTAAGTAAACTTAACCTGTAAATAAGTCCCCTAGTAATGAATTAACTAGGTACAAGACTTTATTTACACCAACACCCCCCCTTAAGAGCAACTTAGGGACTAGCAAATTATTATGAAAATGACAAAAAGATGCAAGGATGGTTCCTAGCTACTAGGCCATATTAGGTACCCATGTACATATGTAAATGAAATGACAAAGAAATCTCTCATAAACAAAGAAAAGGAGAAAACCCAGTGGGAAAAAAACTTCTCCCCAAAAGAGAGATGAAAGATACAAAAAAGAAATTCTCTCAATGAAGAATAAGAAGGCCAAAACCCCATGTGAGGAAAAAGACCCCCTATAAGAGAGAAGTAGAAGAGAGACAATGCAGTCCTCCCAATGTTGAGTCTTCGACAATGATGGTAGAAGCTCGACCAACATTGAATGTTGAAGATGATCCAATCTCGCCAAACAATGTTCCTCCCCTTAGGAAGAAACAAAACTAAGATGGTATACAGGATGTCAGGAATATGGATGATGTATGATGATGTCTCTAAAGCATGCTCAAGTGTCTCCATGTCGATGCCGAAATATGACACAATCCAAACAAGCATTCTAGGCCACACTGCTAAAGATGTCAATCCATAATCTAGTAGAGATTAATATAGAAAATAATCCAAAGATAATGATATCCCCTCTGAAGACAAAGAATCCTCCTCCAAATTTTGTCTAAAAGTATCCATAGTCATGTCAAACTACAAAGAATGGTCATGTAGAGATTAAACAAGAGTGTCAAGGTGTTCCCTTGCAACAATTGGAGAAGGATCTTCTCCATCAAAGAGAAGATGAATGGAATCAATAATGTCTCCCAAATATGCAATATGAGACTCCACAAACAAGTCTGGAATACCTATCAAGAAGCCATCACAAGTATCCAAATTTGAAACACAATGAAGATCCCGCTGCACTAAATCACAAGGAACAAAAATTGTGGAATCACAAGCATCATCAACTGCAACAGTAGAGGGAGGAGACAAAATGCATGACTTGTGAACTGGATCTGATGTGAGAATTCCCAAGTTCAAGAAGCCAAATGTCTCCTCTAAATCACAGTTCTTACTTGAAGTGTGATCAACAATTGAAGGAACAATGTCACCATCAAAAACAAAATCTACAAAGGTATACAACTAAGATGAATGATCAACCACCCCAATAGCAATGATCTCTCTACTCTCCAAGTCTCAAATGATGACTGAATCATGTGTGAACTCCATAGTCCTCCCATCTCCAACATGTGTAATCTGATATATGGAAAGAACATTGTTCATCAAATGAGGAGTTCAGACAAAAAATCTTGGAAAGTGTTGTCCCCAAAACTAATAGATCCCTTCCCTTTTACACTCATGTATGCATTGTTTCCCATCAAGATAGGAGACATCGTACAAGGCTGAAAAGAAGAGAATATAAACTGTGAAGATTCCATATGATGAGATGCTCCTAAATCTATAAGCCATCTCCTTGATCCTGAACCTGAAAAAGCACAAAGAGCTTGCCATTTATTTCCTAATGTAGATGCTTGACCTTTGTCCTTTATAGACTGTTTTGAAGGAGGAGGAGGTGATTCAAACATTCTAGAAGGAAAATCAATGTGATTCTTTTTTAGAAGATGTTTCAACTCATCAATATCCTTCTTATAACAATAGTGTTCTTCATGTCCATCCTTCTTGAAATATGAAAAAGTAGGCCTCTCCTTAGATGAATTCTCTTTAGAAGATGGTTTTTCTTTGTTTGATCTGAATGTGGATTATTCTTTGCGTTCTTTTGTTTCTCATCTAATTCTCATTCTTTCACCTGACTAACCAACAATGCTTGATATTTATAAGTCTTGATGAGACCCATTGAGATAATCTTGTGTTTCTCATGTATCAACATCTTAGAAAATGATGAAAATGAAGGTGTAGTATATGCAGACCCCATATTCAATCTATGAGTATGAAAGCTAGAAATAAAAGAAGCATAATCAAGACCAAGTTTGTTCATTGTATTGTAGACCAACTAAATGTCCTTCTTATCATTTTTGCATGCTTTACACTACTTTCTTAGATCATTAACCTTAGGGATGTAGTCTTGGATGTTGTCAAAGTTCTTAGGATCAAGGCTCATCAGTTCATTATCAATTTGATAGCCTCTTACTTCATCTATAGTAGCATACAATTTTTTTAATTTATCCCAAGCTTCATGAGAATTTTTACATGATTCAATTTGAAACAACAAATCTGGAGAAACTAGTCTATGAAGACATCTGAGAGCTTTGGTATGTTTAATCATCCATTTTATCTTTATATTTGCATTTGTAGGTTTAAGTACCTTATTTTCAATATATAGAGAATGGCCTTCATTCATTAGAGTACTCCATGCATTTTGATGCCATGTTGAATAATTATATGATTTAAGCAAAGGAACCTTAGAATGATCCATGAAAATGAGAGAGCACAAGCAAATAGATCAAAACAATGCACCGAGAGATCCCCCCAAATCACTCAATCAAGAAACCCCCCGAGCAATATCTGATTTGTGGCACTTTATATTTAGTGTGTTTACAATTGCTAGATGCCAAAAATAGCAAGATAGGCTTGATCTTAGTGCTTACAAATGCCAAAATAGGCCACAAGTTCAAAGTAAAACTTTTACAGAAGATGAGATCAAATAGATTACACCACTGGAAAGTACACAAAAAATTATGCACTTTCAAAAAAAATCCACCCAAAAATGTTACCTTAGGAGCAATATATGAGCCCTTGAATATCCCAAAATGGGGATGAAGCAGCAACACTTGTGAGAATCTACAATTTCATGCAATAATGGCAACCTGGGGGATCGTATAGTTGTTTAGGAAAAAAAAATCTACCTCAGTGGACAACTACTCTGATTTGGACAAATTGACAGTTGATCTTAAGGTTTTTGGGCCTTTTGGACATGATGGCAAGGTCAGATTTGACCCAAAATGCTCCAAAAATGTAGCTACCTTTCTAGATCTGGCAACCACTCTTCAGCTTCAAACTCTCATATATTTGGCCCCATATGTCTAATTTGGATGAAACAAAAGGAAAAATTGACTTTCTCAAACTTTTTGGATGCAATGGTGAGCTTAGATTTGCACCAACAAGCTCCAATTTGAACCTACAATAAAGAGCCACAAAGAAGACCCCCCCTCAGATCTAGTATTTCTATCAAGCTTTTTTTATTCTCCAGATCATCATACAATGCAAGAGAAGAGCATAATCAACTTTTCAATATTTACCATCTCTTAAAAAATGGCTAACCTATGGAATCCAACCCACTCTGATACCATGTTAGAATTTTCTATGGAGATGGGTGATCCCACAATATTGGTTTACAATTTTTGGTCAAACTGGACACTGAAATATTTTTTTCTAACTAAATCTTCACTTTCAAGCACCTATAGTGGCTAAACAGTGAAGAATTTGAAGATGATGTAAACTAGTGATTTGTGAAATTTTCTCTATAGATTCTAAATATATTTTTTTCAAAAATTTGGGAATGAGATTGCACTTATTTAAATCCATCTCCTTCAAAAACTATTTTTTTCAATAAACAACATTTTTAAGGAGTGACGCTCACCATATAATGCATAACTTTTTTCCATGAAGAATGAAATTCTATTTTTTTTAATTTAGATTTGTAATTACGATATCTAGTGCTTCCAATTGGTTTCATAGTGTTTTATTGAGTATTTTTTCCTTAATCAAGTTTTGAAGTCAAACCAATTACAATTCAGACATGGGTGGACCGTATAACACGTAACTTTTTTGTATGTATCAAAATTCAATTTTTTATTTTTTTGTTGGATCAAGGATTTCAATATCTAGTGCACTCATATTTTTGAATTTTTATTTTGATAATTTGCTATTTTTCCACATGTACAGAATAGAGAGCTTGATTTTCGGTGAAAAACCTACATTCATAAGAAATAAAAAATAAATATAATAATCAAATTTAATTTAATTAAAATTATACTTTTTTGGAAGCTTATAATAAGGACTACATACTTACAAAAAAATAAAATTTAGATTAATTCATTTGATCCACCAAAAAGTAAATCAAAAATGGTTTTTATCAACATTTTGATAGGTGTAAAGGAGACTTCGTTATAGGTATGGTTTAAAACTAGCAGAATTTTATCCAAGGGGGCTTGGTCTAAGGTGGTTTGATCAAAGCCTTTTCAATTGGAATCCTTTAAATAGAACTTTTCAAGGCTTAAATCATTATATTTTCTAAAAATATGTGATTTCAGCAAAAATTAGGATCTCCCAAAAAGTGTAAACCACTATTGTGGCAACACCCAGATAGACAATCAAGATCTTAAGGAAAAATGGAAAGCACAAAGAGAGAATATAAATATGACAACAATAAACTATATTCTTATCAATTATGATTCAATGTTCTAATGTGTTGTATAATGTGAGAGATCACTTGGTTATATAGCTATGGTGAGATACAAGATGTCATAAAATTATGACAAGTGTCTTAATCATATGACATTTTACAACTTATAACAACTACCTAGGTTCACATGTGTTACAAATCAAAAGATAAGGTAACAACTAATGACAACTAACACCTTATAGAAATATTCCTTCCTAGGACCTAAGTAAACTTAACATGTAAATAAGTCCCCTAGTAATGAATTAACAAGGTACAATACTTTATTTACACCAACACCTCTCACGAGGGATGGGAGTTGAAGAGCCCCCATCACCACCAAGGGTTGATGTTGATGTAGAACCAAGTCAAGCAAATGGAACACAAGGTTGTTTTGGTTTAGATTGTGAGAATTTGTACTCTCCCATAAAGGAAGGTGTAAAATCTAATGAACCCCAATCATCACTAAAACATGTGTTTGAAGATGAATCATTTGTATATTCAACTCTTTGGACTTTGAAGGTGATATTTTGGACTCTTCTTTGAAACAAGGTGCAAAATCTAATGTCCCCCAATCATCACTTAAGAGGTTTGTTGTAGATGAAATAAGATTAGGAATACCATCAACTTGTATAGGTTCTACCTTTGAGGTTGGAATCAAAGTATTAGGGGAGTTGGAAGTGTTATGATCATGTTGAACTTGTGAATTATAGATTTGTTCATCTGCTTCAACCCTGTATATCTTGTTGTTGTATTCAAATTTCATCTCACAGTGAAGAGTAGATGGGACTCTTTTCATAGAATGGATCCATGGTCTCCCTAGGAGAAGGTTGTATGAAAGAGGTCCTGGCATTATATGGATATGGGTAGGCAACACTACAGGTCCAACCTCAATATATAATGTGATCATTCCTAATGGTTGCCTATTAACATTGTCAAAGCCATGAATATTAACATCATTGAGTTGAATAAGCTTCTTGTCCACACCAATTTTATCTAGGATATCAATGCTACAACCATTAAGACATGCTCCATTGTCTATGAGGGTGTCCCTAACTGTAGTTTCATTAATGATCACCTTTATCATCAATGCTCCATTTTTATTTTGGATCTCAAGTGAGGGAAATTCGTGTGGAGGGAATGGGATATCTGAATTTGTCACTTGCATACAATCAAAGGAGGTTGCTACATCATTCAATTTCACAAAAAATATGATAGCATTATTCTACAAAATTTATTGGAGCATCCTATTGTATGTAGGTGATGTTTGAATAAGATCCCATAAGGATATCTTAGCAGGAGTAATTTTAAGTTGTTCAACAAAATTATACTCCTTTCCACTATGTAAAGGAAAATGAGGAGCACTAGGCAAAATAGGTTGAGGGAATGGTAATGAAGCTAGAGTGGTTTGTGGTTGCCTATTGTTCCTTGTATTATATGTTGGAGCAACAGTAATGTAACTTGATTGTTGTGAATCATTGTTACTATCAAGTTGCATTGTTAATTTCAAGATATCTCTTTGGGATAATGGTTTCTTTTTAGGTGGTTATGTGATGGGAAGTGACTTAGGAGGCTCACTAATTAAAGGAGATCCAATTTTTGCATTCATAAGGTCAACTAAGTTACTTAAATGACCTTCTAGTGAGGGGGAATCTAATTTGAACTTAACATCTTCATCTATGCCATCCATCTTACCATTTTTTGAAAGAAATGTAGCTTTGAAAGAGGGATAAGCAAAGTTCTCATGAAACTCAATAATTGGGTCTTCTAACACCAAGATACCCTTGTCACAAGTAGGAGAGGTATTAAGAAAAGACAAACTATGATTGGCATGATTATTTATGCTTGCATCCTCTTGTGCTATAGCTTTAGTGGATGATCTAGGTGAGATAAAGTCCTCAAGGGCTTCATCTAACCTATCAAAGTTATCACAACTAATGGGTTTGTAGTATATGCTTTCTCCAAGGTTTAACATTTAATTTTGTTTTTGTTTTGTTTGATGTTTTTGGTTTTTGTTTATGTTTTCTAATGATTGCAAAATGTAAACTAATCTATCTATTCTATGAAATGATGTTGAAAATAAAGGAAAAATATTGAAATCTAACACTATTCTCGACTGAAATATGCAAGAAATGTTTTTAAAAATGTTGTAAGATCTAACTAAAGAAGCAATAACTTGAATTCACAAACAAATTATTTCAAAAAACTAATGGTTGGATCTAAGAACCGCAAAAGAAAGGAAAAATGGAGGCTAAAAATCACCCAAAAACTTGTTTGAAATTCCTATATAGGGACTCATTCGCCCATGGGAAAATGGGTCCTTGATCAAGGTTTCAATGCAATGAGAAATACAATTTTTGAGTTGTTTTATGTTTTTTCTATGCTAGATTTCACACTATAACTTCTATGACAAAATTTTCCAGAATTTGATGACCCAATGCAAGTAGAATTATTGACAAATGATGAACTATATGACACTTTTGGAATGAAATTTTGACTCTAGTTTTGAATATGAATGATTGAGCATACACTAATATGCAAGTATTATGCAAAAGAAATTTACTATGTATGCAAACTTTTGAGTTTTTCAGATTTAAAATGAATGCAAAATGCAAGTTTACACCTAAAGTACAATGCAACTTTATGTCAAATTTAGAAACCCTAAATGCAATTAATTAATTAAAATCCTAGATATAGGGTTTGAATGCACTCCAAATCATAAATTAGAATTTTCAAATACTCAGGTTTTCCATAATGAAACATAGAAAAATAGGTTGGGGTTCAAAACACATAGGGTTTTATACTAAATTTGGAATGTTTCACCAAACTTACTATAAATAGAACCGGGAAAAAGGGGTGCAATGAACCTACCGATTTTCTATTTCATTCAAAAAATGAGATCCTCCAAGATGGAATTCACTTTTAGCCCTTAGGTGATTCAATTTTATGGAAGATCTGTAAATTTTCTTTGTGTGTGGACGGGGGGTAAAGTTGATACAAAACTTTTGGGAGATGAAAATAAAACAACACATGACCTTAAATCTATAGCTTAAGACCTAATTTATGTAGATGAAGCATAGCTCTATTAGAAATAGAAAAAATTCTGCAAATTGAATGAGTGGAGGACACATAAAAATTACCTCAAAAATAGTTGTAAAGTGTCCTATGTAAGAAAGCTAAGGTAGCAGAACAACTTCCTACACTAATCTTGAGAGGAGAATAATGCAAAACTTTTACAGATCTTTAATGGTTATAGAAATTTAAATAGAAATAAACATAAATATCATGCATACCACGACACAGTGATTTACATGGAGAAAACTCTTTTGGGAGAAAAACCCCACACTCTAAAATCCACCCAATATATTATTCAGTAAATCACAAAGATTACAATATACTTGCAGAGCAAGCCTCTCACATGAGTATCACCACTCAGAGATCAAGAGACAACATGGCCACTATCAGACTCTCAGAAATCATCACAATCTCTACCACAGTCGTAATACAATGCCCTCATAAAATAGAGTTACATTCTAGGACAAGACAAGCCAACGAAATATCTACCATTAGATCTAAAACCTAATAAAAAATGGTCCATATTTACAATATATCCTTTATTTAATGTATGTTAGCCATTCTAAAAGTTTCTTGAAAAAGTTAACACACTCACATTTCACTTCATGCTGCCATTGTATACATATATCGGTGTAACTATGAAACATATATATACATCCTATGAATAATAAACTGCATATAATTGCAAGGTTGAGACACATTTTCCCAAAAAAATCGTCAAACACCTTGCAAGAGAAATGTGAGGGTGTAAACATCATCCCTTTAATTGCTAGGGGCCAAAAGGCCCATAGTCTCTGAACACCATCTAAACTTCTTTGTGCTCACAAGAATCAGCAACATTCATCAAAGTCTCTACCTTAACCAACTTCACCCTACCATCTTCAACCATATCTCTAACAATGTGATATTGTACATCAATGTGCTTGGTCCTGACATGAAATGTTGGGTTCTTGGCTAAACATATCGCACTCTGACTGTCGCAATAAATTGTCACTGCACCTTGTTTTATACCAATATATAAACACAGTCTCTTAAGCCAAATGGATTCTTTACAAGCATGAGTAGTTACCATATACTATGCTTCAGTAGTGGACAACACAACCACAACCTACCACTTATTATCAAACTAATTGCATCACCAAATAAAGCAAACACATAAGCACTGTTGGATTTTTTGCTATCAACATCACTTGCCCAGTCTAAATCCACATGTAACCATGAATATTAAGGGAAATTTTGTCTTCAATCATATTACTACGATAAAATAAGGAATAGTATGAGGTACCTTGCAAATATCTGAAGACACTTTTAACTTCATCCCAATGAACTCTACCAGGATTAGACATATATTTGGAAAGAACTCCCACTACTTGGGCAATATCTAGTCTAGTACAAACCATAACATACATCAAACTTCCAACTGCACTCTATTAAGGCACTTTGCTTCTGTCTTTTGTCTCTGATGGGGATGTTGGACAATCTGAAATAGATAACTTTGTTCCAAGAGAAATAGGAACACACAGTGGTTTGCAATTTTTCATATCAAACCTCTATAAAATTGAATTCAAATACTTACTTTGACCAAGCCATAGCTTTCTGTTCACTCTATCTATTTTAATTTCCATCCCAAGAATGTGTTTAGCTACACCAAGATCTTTCATTTCAAATTTAGCAATAAGTTGAGATTCTAGTTCTGAAATCATACCTTTCCCTTTGCTAATAAATAACATATCATCAACATATAATTCCATAAATAGGAAACAATCACAATCAGTTTTATAATAAACACAATGATCTGATTTAGAATGCTCAAATCCCAAACTCAACACATATGTATCAAGTTTTTGGTACCACATCTTAGGACTCTATTTTAAGCCATACAAATATTTCTTCAATTTATAAACCAAATTACTTTTACCTTTCATCACATAGTGCTCTAGTTGTGTCATATAAATATCCTCCTCCAAATCACCATGAAGGAAAGTAGTTTTCACATCCATTTTATCAACCTCTAAATCAAAATCAGCAACAATAGAAAGCAAAAATCTAATGGATGTTA
Organism: Sequoia sempervirens; assembly: GCA_007258455.2. Lineage (NCBI taxonomy): Eukaryota > Viridiplantae > Streptophyta > Pinopsida > Cupressales > Cupressaceae > Sequoia > Sequoia sempervirens. The sequence continues at coordinate 124,087,464 of VDFB02105785.1, forward strand.
TTTTTGCAATAGGAGAAAAAATCTAACCATAATCAACACCCTCAACTTGAGAGTAACCCTTTGCAGCCAACCTTTCTTTATATTTCTCAATACTTCCATCTGAACCAATCTTTTTCTTGAACACCCATTTACAACCAATAGGTTTTTGTCCTTCAAGCAATGGTACAAGATCCCATGTGTCTCTTCTACAGATCTAGGTTCATCCTTGTTAGTACTCAAAGAAAAAATACATCTCTAATCATCAAGTGAATACCTTTCAGGTGGTTTTCTATGTCTTGTAGACCTATGAACAAGTTGAGTTGGAGGTTCTTCCTCCTCTTCTAAAGATTCAGAGCTAGATGAGCTCTCCTGAAATTCTTGTCTATCCTTGCGCCTTGATTCAACTTTCTAAAGTGTAGAAGGAAATTGAATCACATCTTCCTATTTACTTTATTCAAGCTGTAATGTAACAAAAGAAGACTTAGTTTCTCTAAAAATAACACTTCTACTATGTATTACCTTATGTGTAATAGGATCCCAAAGCTTGTATCCTTTCACACCATAACTATATCCAATGAAGATACATTTTACAACCTTTTTCTCCAACTTTGTTCACTTCTCCTTTGGCACATGTGCATATGCCTTGCAACCAAAAACTCTAAGATTTCTTAATGAAGTCTTATGACCTGACCATTCCTCTATAGGCGTCTTATCAACAAGAGCTGGTGTAGGATACCTATTAATTAGGTAACAAAAAGTGGAAACAACTTCAACCCAAAGCCTTTGTTCTAGGCCAGCACCACTCAACATACTCATAGCCTTCCCCATGTTAGTGTCCTATTCATTCTTTCTGCAACTCCATTCTGTTGTGGAGAATACAAAGTTGTCTTCTATCTACGAATACCACAATATTTACATAATCTATCAAAATCATTAGAGAAAAATTTTCTATCATTATCAGTCCTCAAAAATTTTATTTTCTTTCAAATCTACAACTCAGCCATTGCTTTAAATTCTTTAAATCGACTAAAAACCTTCATATTTACTCTTTAGAAAATATACCCATGTCCTACTATAATCATGAATAAATGAAATAAAATATGTGGCTTTACCAATCAAAGGAACATCTACATGACCAAACACATCAAAATGAATAAGATCTAATACACCACAAGATTTATGAGAACTCAAGTAAAACTGAACATGGTTTTATTTTCCATAAATGTAATGCTCACATAAATCAAATTCAAGATTACAATCAGACAAACCTTTAACAAGGTTTTTATTTTTCAAGGTCCTTAAACCCTTTTCTCCAATGTGGCCAAGTCTCTACTGCCATAACATAGTTTTCTCTACATGTAACTTTTTTTCAAAAGAAAGAGAACCCTTGGGTACCCAAAATCCATGACTATCTACTGAAGGTGAAACTCTCACTTCTTCCATTGACTTGCTTTTCACATAAGTACTATTGCACTCAATACTGCATGCATCAAGATTATATAATGTGTCATATCTGGCACCTCTAGCAATCACCATATCACCTCTAACCATCTTGCATCTTGCATCAGAAAATACTACCTGCACACCTGCATCTATTATTTTTCTCACAAATAACAATTTTTTTGCTAATCCAGGGATATGCAACACACCATTAATCCTTTTTATTTTACCATCAAGAAACCTGATTTTACTTTACCACGACTCCAATTTCTAAATGAGAATCATCACCCAAGTACACCTTACCTCCATCAAATTCTTCATATTCAAAAAACCAATCTCTATTCAAGGTCATATGGAAAGATGCACCTAAGTCAATTAACCATGCATCATTACCTACACGAGTTTCCAAAGCTACAATGAATGTGTTGTCATCTTCCATTTTGGACTCAAAATCATAATCAAATTTCCTCTTTTTATTCTTCTTTTCTTCTTTGCATTCCTTATGAACATTTCCAGTCTTACCATAGTTCCAACAGATAACTTTTAACTTTCCAGGAGATTTAGATCTCCCCCTAGACATGGATTTTTCACGCTTCTCATTATTCTTACCTTTTTCCTTAGGTATTCCATGAACATTTAGGGCCTCCTTAGTAGTGATGGATAGCTTCCTCCTCATCGCTTCAGAAATCAAAGAACCCACCACATCTTTAGTTTTCAAAATAACAAAAGTACTCCCAATATCCATAACAAGAGAATCCCATGAATCAGGCAAAGAACAAAGCAAGATCTGACATTTCTCCTCCTCATCCATTTTGACACCAACTAATTCCAATTGATCCACCAACATATGAAATGCTTCCAAGTGGTTTTTTATTCATCCACCCTCTTCCATTTTCAATGAATACAATTTCTTCTTCAAGAAAATATTGTTCACTAAGGATTTTATCTGATACATCTCACCAAGCTTCTTCCATGGTTTTTGTGCAGAGGTATCCTCATGGACATTAATTAAAATAGATTCTTCCAAGCACAATATGAATCTTAGACCCTTGGCTTTATGGTCCATAACATCATATTGAGAAGCCTGAGTAGGATATGCAGGCCTTGAAACATTCTCTTCAATAGCATCCCATAGATATCAATCTATCAACAGATCCACCATCTTTAGCTTCCACATCTCAAAATTATTTCTTCAAAAATTCTCCACCTCTATTCTCCCTATTGAACTTTCCATCTAAAAATTCCTTCAACAAGATCACAAAGTATCTTTTGCACAAACTCCCACTCAAATTTAGATTAGTTCAAAAAATCCAACAACCCACAACTGAAACCAAAGGTGATCAAGATCTAATACCACTTGTAAGGAAGCTAAGGTAGAAGAACAACTTCCTACACTAATCTTAAGAGGAGAATAATGCAAAATTTTTATAGATCTTTAACAGTTATAGAAACTTAAACATAAATAAACATAAATATCATGCATACCACAACATAGTGATTTACATGGGGAAAACCCTTTTGAGAGAAAAACCCAACACTCCAAAATCCACCCAATATATTATTCAGTAATCACAAAGATTATGATATACTTGCAAAGCATTTCTCATAGGATTATCACCACTTAGAGATCAAGAAACAACACGACCGCTATCAGACTCTCAAAAATCATCACAATCTCTACCGCAGTCATAATACAACGCCCTCATAAAATAGAGTTACATACTAGGGCAAGACAGACCAATAAAATATTTTCCATTAGACCTAAAACCTAATAACGAATAGTCCATATTTACAATATACCATTTATTTAATGTATGTCAACCATTCTAGAAGTTTCCTAAAAAAGTTAACATGCCCACATTTCGCTCGGTGCTGCCATTGTATACAACTATCGATGTAACTAGGAAACATATATATAAATATATATACATCCTATCAATGTAATAAACTACATATAATTGCAAGGTTGTTTCCCAACATCCTATTTGGTTAAAAGTGTCTTGAGGCAGTTTTTTGATAGAAATAACTAAATAAGGGGTTTGGGAGAAAGATTAAAAATAAAAAATGTACTCATTTATGACATGTAAAGGTTGGATCTGATAGATGAAACATATGACTAACAGAAATAGTGAACCTTTGGCAGATTTGAGAAGGGGAAAATGTTGTGCACCTATTATAAAATGTTATTTCTAGAAGTTGCCTTGGGACCCATTCGCCTATAGGTGAATGGGTCTTTTTAGGGATTTCCAAACATGATTTATCGGTCCTCTTCCCATGTTTTTGCACTTCCAAATTCTTTTATTTTCATGGTCGGATAGTCAAAAATGAATTCAAGATTTGATTTTTTGTGAGATGACAATGGTGACAACAAATGCAACTTTGCAATTTTGATATCTTCAACTTTTCTTCAACCTATGAACCTACAAATCTACAACAAAAAAAGAGAGATGGAAAATTGTTTTCTTTTGGGTGAATGGTGGTTTGCCTTGGTCAAACCCCATTTTGGTAATTAAACCTTGAAATGAAATAGAATGAAAGCAAGAATATGAATGAACAACTCAATGTTGCAACTCATCAAACCCTTGATTAAACCTTTGAAGGATTGAAATATTGATGTTAATCTTGCATGAAATGGCTTCAATAGATGGGGATCTTGATGCTTGAATCTTTCTTTCAATCTTTGACTCAAATTCCTGGATTAGATCTTGAAACCTTCATCATAATGTTAGCTCCAAAAACATGAATGAATGAACATAACTTTCACATAATGCTTGGATCTTGATTACTGTGCAACAAATGCTTGATAAATCTACTCTTGAATGTTCTTGACAATAATATTTTCTCTTTTGAAATTGCTCTTCAAAACTTCTAGTTAATTTGATCAAGTAACCTTGTATTTATAGATATTTATCCTTAATTTCTTGAAAATTAAACATGCAAGCCAACATTTGAAACTTGAATTTGGGATGATAAACATACTACCAAAACATGTTTTAAAAATGGGTTCCAAGGCCTAGGGAGGACCCATTCACCCATGGGTGAATGGGTCCTAGGTCTCTATTCCTAGAACACACATTGCTCAACGTGAAGTGTTATGTGTTGGCATTACTTATTGTTGGGTTTCCCTTTCTAAAAATATATTTTATTATGATTATAAATGAATAAATGGGGCTTATTAAGGTACATTTAACCTCAATTTAATTAAGAGGGCCCAAACAATTGTGAAAATGTAAAGAAATACATTTTTCAACACCAAATTAAGGCATTATTAAGTCAATTTTAAATAGGAGGGCCCAAAAAAATGTGCAAATGTAAAGGGATACATTTTTCTACACTACAGTCAATTGTGTTAGTGAAACAAATGCATTGCTATACCTAACTAACAATTTCATTCCAATGCAAACAATAGTGTCACCATATTTCAATTGTATCACAATATGCATTTGTGTTGCTATGGCCAAATGATGATTGTGCACCAATGCAAACAATTGTGGGGTAAAAGCACAAAGTTGTGTTACACTTTCAGCCAACTTATCAACACAACCAAATTTAAGTATTTCTAATTAAAAATCAATTTTGGTCAAACATATGATCTAGTAAGATTCATTCTAGCGAAGTTAGGTACTTCCACAACTTTTTCAACTAAAATTGTTGGCTAAAAATATATGGAGCACCACTTTGAGTCCAATTTACCAAAAAAATAAGATTATTTGAAAAACTTGAAGTTTCAATAACTCCTACTAGTATAAATAACATTTTTTTTAAAATATAAAAATACCCTTTTGTACATCCATAAGTGTAGTTTTCAAAAATATATTTATTTTAATAGTTTAATTTTATTTTTATTTTAAGAGAAAAGGAATTAATCCCATATATTATATATATAATAATAAAGGTTTATACATAAAAGATGGATCCATGATTTCCCAAATATTTTAAACATCACATTACATTGCACTGGAAATGCAAAATTTATATTTTATAGTTTAATTATTATTTATATTTTATTTATATTTTATTTATATTTTTACTAAACGTAGGTTATCAACACAAAATATTAGGTTCATTATCATGCCAAGGAAAATACTAAAACTTATTAAAAAAATAGAAAAAAATATGATGCACTAGATAAAAGAATCTATTTCAACATGGTATAATTTTTTTTCCATTTTAGATAAATATTTAATATGAAAGTTGACGTCCCATGGAAACAACTATTTTTTTATTCACCCACATTTTAATATTTATTTAAAAATATATATTTATCAAAATTGAAAAAAAATATATCCATGCACTAAAATTTCAAGTTATAAATACATACAAAAAATTCGAAAGAAAAAATAATATTTACTATAAAAAGTTTGGTGTCTCATGCAACTTCATTTTTCAGCATTTTATCACAAACTAAATTATAGAGTTAATTTATTAAAAAATAGTTTAAAATTTATTTTAGTTTTTAAAATACAAACATAAAATATACTAAAAAATATGTATTTTACTAATTTACATCATTTCAAAAATAAAAACATGGATGCCACTTTTTAGTGATTCAAGTTTAAAAGTTGGATAAGTGTTGGTTGTTTCTTTTATAAAGTGTGACACAACTTTGTGCTTTTACCCTACATCGTTGTTTGTAATTGTGTTGCCCTGCATCAAAATAATTGTTTCGTCAGGCCCTACAAGCTACAAAACATGGAAAGCTCATAGAAAATTGGTCAAATCTAGTTAGTAAGGCCCTCCTAGCACCAGAATGTTAGCATGATCATAACCTAAGCTAAGCATGGTTGATCCACTAGAAATTAACCAAGATATAACTGTTAAGTCAATCTCCCAATGAAATTCTTGAAAATATTAAACAAAGAAGCCATTAAACATGAAGCAAACTAAAATTCATAATAGAAACTAATATAATGCCTCAAAGCTCATCCCACTGGGGGATTGGTGTTGCATTGATGTGGAATGTCAACCCTTTCCCAATCCCTTGGTTGAAACAAGCTTTCAAATTGATGCCATTGATGAAAATGGATGAAATATAAGCTAAAATGGATGCAAAGATTAACTAAAATGGATGCTAAATGATAAAAAAATTGTGAGGAATGGTCTAAAATTCACTATAGTGTAGTTACTCTAAATGAAATTGGATCCTTTTCTCATAGAAATGAGGACTATTTATAGGAAAAATAGCTAAATCGATGGTCAAGATTGATTTGATCAATCAATGGATGAAAATCAATAAGAGGATATGACATGGATCAAGGATTCCCATCAATGGATGAGAATGCAAGCTGACAAGGATCAAGGATTTTAATCAATGGCTCTCATTAATTTGAAGAAGCACACTTCCTAAAAGTTTACATTATCTAATTAAATAGGATGAAAATTAGTATGAAAGGGGATGAATTAGCCAAATAACATTGATTATTTGATTAATAAGAGAAAATGATAAATTTAATTAAAAAATGAGGATTATTTAATTAAAAGGTCAAAAATAGGTTATTCAGGATGAAATGGTGTTAGTAATCAAATTCAGATATGCAATATCAATCAGGATGATTTTAAGTGTCTACATATTTATCCTCAAGATATTGAACGTTGTCATATTTATCCCCCGATATGTTAAACCTTGAGCACCCCTTTCTGACATGGCCACCTAGCATAACATAGCTTGCTTGCTAGTGGAGCCATGTGTTTCATGAGTGTTTAACATAACATAATTGCTAGATTTGTGGAACCCATCACATTGCATGGACACCTAGCATAACATAACTTTCTTTCCAATAGATCCATGTGGCTTATGAGTGATGTGGCATAATATAGCTTTCTAGTCCTCGTAGGAGTGTTCCTTTATTTAATGGATGACATTTAGTATTTGAGATAATTTAAGATTGAGGTCTCTTTACCTTACCAATTCAAATCCTTTTAGTACTAGCCTTGTGTTTTGTTGTGTGATTTTGTTATGTGTTTTTGTGTGTCTTATTTGTGACTTCATCATGCTTACATCCTATTTGATTTCATTTCATCATCATCTATATGCTATTTTTGTGTTCATGTGTTTTCATCATGTATGCTTTTTGTTTTCCGCCATGTGTGTTTGTGTATATTTCCTTGTTTCATATCATACATATGCATGTGCCTTTGTGCTTATGTTGTTTCTCCATGGGATCTTGGATCTTGGGGGCTTGTGTGTTGCAAGGTGTGTGCCCTTGGTCTCCTTGCTTTTTGTAGTGCAACACTTGAGTTCATGACATGGATTAATTGCCTCCCATGTATTCATTAACTTTTGTGGTTATATTAGGCATTAGCAAGTTGATCTTTTGGTGTAACAACAACCGTTAGTCCAAAAATTGGTATTGAGAGTCTGGTTCATGGATTCAAACCCCTCACTTGTGCTATGGGGATTGTTGCAAGGTGTGTACCTTGGTCTCCTTGTGTTGTACAACCCAACACTTAGGTTCATGACATGGCTTAACAACCTCTCGTGGATTCATTAACTTTGGTGGTTGTATCAAGCATTAACAGGTTGGTATTTTGGTGTAACAATTTTTAGTCCAACATTGTGCATTCCCCTTAGATCCTTAGTTATCCTATATCTTCCATATTAGGACAATCATACCCTCTTCACATATTTTTCTTCTTTAGTGTGATCCTAAGCATAAGTTCATGCTCTCACTGTAGTAACAGAAAAATTAAGCCTTTTCCCTTGCTTGTTTGATAATTAACATTAAATTTGAACTAATGGTATCTTGGAGTGGTGTTGTAATGTGTTTTACACATTCACACTATTCTAGAACCTTTATTTAACTAAAACATGCCTTAATTGGTCCTTTGTAAAGGTGTTGAAAGTTTGGTAACACACTTTCATGCTTTTCTAGGACTTATTTGCTTAATTAAGCCTAATGGGCCCCTTTCTAAATAAAATGTACATAATGTGTACCTTGTTTAAGTGTTGTAAAGTGTTTTAAAGAACTTTCACACTTATCTAGGTGGTTTTAATTCATTGTGGTTAATTGGAGTCATTAACCCCCTTTTGATTCAAATTTAGGCCTAAATTTTGACACCTCCCGAAGATCTATCCCGACAATCATAATTTAAATAACAAATTATTTCATTGGGAAAAATTTTATCCTGGTAAGTTGAGCCAGAACCCACTCACCCTTGATGGTGAATGTATCCTCCCTTAATAGGACTCCCCTTTTTCAATTGATCTAGAATGGGTTTTTGGCCTTCTTTCGGTCCCCCAAAGCTTGGTCCTGGAAACTTAGCCAATACCCATATGCCTAAGATGGAAAATGGGTCCTCCCTTAATGAGACCCCTTTTTTGAATTTCATTCTAGTGGGAATTTAATTTTCTTTTCAGATTTGGTGTGTGCCTTAGTTCTTTGAATTTTAAGGTTAATCTCCTAATTTAGTATAAATAAGGGGTTAATTCACATTGTTTCACCTAATATTTTCAATAGAGCATCCTAATACTTTACAAGAGCATTATAGAGCATTTCAAAGGCATTCGTAAGGCATTTCAAGGCAAATTTCAAGAGTTTATTGCAGCAATTCAAAGTCATATCATGAGGTCAAGGGTTTAATGCATCCATGTGTGTTGAGCTAAGAAGTTAATGTTGCACTGAAGATCCATTTTCAAGCATCATTTTACATCCAAGATCTACATTCTTCATGGCCACTACATGTTAGTATGCATATTTTCTTCACAAGACAACATCCAAGGTCATATCACTTGCATATTTCATGTTTCATGCTTCATTTCCTTTATTTCATTGATTTGGTTTAATTACCTACAAGGGGTTTGACTGAGGAAAACCCCCATTCACTAAAAAATCAACATTTTTTTCTACCCTTGAGTGTGTGATTTCATATTTAAAGGTTGAAGATCAAGTTGAGCAAGATTTGGAGCAAAATTGTCAAAGTTCCAAAGTTACAAAAGTTGTCATTCAAAGTGCGAGATCACAAAAAGAGCTCAACATAATTGAATATTGAATTCCATAACTTGATAACAAGGATTTCAAGAGTGCAGACATCAAGGAACGGGATCTTGAAATTAGTTTTTTGAAACCCTAAAAGGACCCATTCACCACTGAAGGCGAATGAGTCCTCCATAACTTAAAAACAATAACTTTCTGGCCAGGTACATGACTTTTTATGCTCTAAAAACATCCCCCATAGTTGCTATAACAGTTAGGTTGCATTTTTTATTGTTATTGGCATCTTATTTTACATAATTTAAGTGATTAAGGTCTTAGAAAAATAAGTGGTAGATCCTCTTATTCATGCACTTGGGTCTATCCTATGTTTCACCCTAATCATTTTTTGTGAACCTAACATATTCAACATTGCAATTTTATGATTTTTGGAGTCTCTCATTGCATCTTAACTTAAAATCTTGCATTCATTATATTTAGATTTGCATTGAAATATTGCATATCATATAGGGTTTAAATTTTCATTATTTTGCAATTCTTAAATCTGAAAATTACAAAAAGAAAATCAAGCATTTTGTATCTCATATAGATCTCCTTCAATTGCATTTGAAAATCAAAACAAAATTGCATTTCAACCTAGGTCTTGCATTTCATCTTTTCATTGAATTTTTGTATTGAATTTCTGGAAAATCTGAAGTTGCATTTCACTGTTTCAAACTTGGAACTGAAAGATACATCTAAGAACTTACAAATCATTAAAAAATAGTTTAAAAAGACCTAAGCATGAACCATTCGCCTTTACTAGTGAATAAGTCCCTGATCAGTTCTAATTTGTACCTTCTGGCATCTAAAAAGCATCAAAATTGACTTCAAAATCCATAGAAAAATCCTAGAAAGACCTAACTAGGACCCATTCACCCTTACTGGAAAATGAGTTCCTATTAACGACAAATCTACATTTTTCAGGACATTAAAATCGTAGTTTTTAGCTTTTTTGGTGCTATTATCTTGTTGTTTCAATTTAATGATTTTTTGTTTCACCAATTTCATTGCATTTAGCTTAAATTGTTTCATTTTAGTGCATTGTTCAAAGTTCAAAATTGCATAAAAACTTTTCATTTTCAGCTTATTGCATTGTTAATCAGTAAATTTCATTGCTTAGATTCTAAAATTTGCATTTCATTCTAGGTTATTGCATTGTCCCTTTTCCATTCTAGGGTTTGCACACTAGGTTTGTAAAACTTGTATGAACTTTACAACTTGGTGTCCTATTCACAATACTATTATAAGATGTAGTTTGAGGCTCATGTCATCCAACAATCTCTCACTTATTGTGGATCTTGGGTGCTCTAACTCTATTTCTAATAGTGTTGAGAATCAACCCTCCATGGCTCATAGTTTGCATACTTCATTACCCATGACTTCACCTCCTACAACCAATGTCCTTAACATTAGCAACACCATCCCTACCATTACCACTTCCATTCAAGCTTTGAGGTCTAATCAAAGTCAAGGTGGAATTCCAATTCCATCCTCCACAATAGCAATGTCCATTCCAACATACACTAGTACACAACCTACAACAACATTCCAACCCACAACAACCATTCAACCTACACCAACCTTTCAACCCACAACTACCATTCAACCAACCACAAAAATCATACCTTCTAGCACCGTATACACTAAGTACATAGGTATTCCTGTTGGAATTCCTTCCACCTTTGTGCCAAATACAATAATTCCGCAACAATCCAACTCCACCAACCTGCAATTCACTAGCCCTCCCCATACATACACTACACCACCTTATTCTCGTCAACCTTATAACCAAAATGACCCTGTTATTAATTCACTTTTGTAAACCATGACATCCCTTCAACAACAAGTGGAAACATTACAACAGAACAATAATGGTCAACCTTTGCAATATATCAATTCAACACCGTTCTCCCTCAACATATTAAGAGCACAAATGCCACAAGGTATAGAGGTCCCTCAATTTGAGAAATATGGTGGGAAAGGAGATCCTATAAGCCATGTTTCCGCTTTCACATCCTTGTGTAGTGATTTCATCTTTGAGGATAAACTGTTGGCTAAGTTACTCCCTAGATCCTTAAAGGACACTACTCTAGAGTGGTTTTCATCTTTATCAAACAATTCAATTGGTTCATTCAATGAACTAATTGATTCATTTTATAACCACTTCCATATTCACATGGGTCCCAAGATGACCCTTGTTGATCTAATGACATGCAAGCAAAAAGAGGATGAGAAAGCGACTAATTTCATAAGAATACCAAACACTTTATTCGCAAGTGAACATTAAGATTCTTGATGTCGACCTTCAACGAAGCTTCATCACCAACTTACAAGATAAACTCCAAAGAAAAATTGAAATGTTGAGGTTTCCATCCTTCACACAGTTATGTATATCCCTTCGTGACCATCAAAAATTGACTAGTAGCCATGATATGAAAAATCCCCCTATTCATCCTAAAAAGTACAAATCTAAAACTCAAAAAAAATATCAACCTTTCAAGAAACAAAATAAGGGCTTCTTGCAATTAAATCCTCCTTAGAAAAGTCAACAAAATTGTAATCAAGTAGTTATAAAAATGACAACTCCTTTCAGGGATAGAGAGAGAAAGTTCACTCCTTTACCCGATACCCTTCACAATATCATGTTGTGGATTATTGACAAAAACATGATTACCTTACCTCTTATTAGAGAACATGATCCTCCTATACCATTTCCTAAAGGATTTTGAAAAAATGCTTATTGTCATTACCATCAAACAAATAGACATAGTATAGAATATTGTAAGCGTTTTAAACATCTTGTGCAAGACCTTATTGATTCTAATCATTTACTAATCAGAGGTGTGAATGATCAAGGCAATAAGTTTGTAGCTCCTCCTAATCAAAATTTGCAAATATTTACAAATCCCATGCCTAAGCACAATATTTCATTTGTCAAAGCTAGTGAAACGAAGACTAATGTGATGAATGTTGACATGAATAATGACAATAAGAATACCATTGAACAACATCCCATGAATGATGTGATAGCATTTATCACAGCTAGACCTCGTAAGGGATTGACTAAACAACCTCTTGACATTGATTTCTCACAAAATGACACACCTAAATGTGCACCCAATGGTCCTCTTTACGTAGTTGGACGAATCAACGATAAGCCCACTAATGGGAAATTGATTGATCTCATTTATGGAGAGAATATGATCATAGAAGAATACTTATATGTGCATGAGCTATATCAAGATACATATGAAAACCTAAAATCATGGATCAAGACACAACAAATTTTCTTTCCCTAGGATAGGCTTGATAGATCTCCCTTTAAAAGTAGGACCCAAAACATTAACAGTCTCATTCTCCATCATCCCACAATTGGACCAATTTCGTGTGAAGATAGGCTATCCATGGCTTCACTCCATGAATTTTTCCCCTTCAGTTGTGCATAAATGTTTAATGTTTCCATTTGGAAATGACATCTTCATAGTGCATCATAGTGGATTTCATTCAGCCTTGACAAAAGGGAACTTTTCACTAGATTACTTTTGGCTTGAGCCTATGGAACCTATCAAGCCTCATGAAGATTTCTTTTTCAAATCATATAAAAAATTCAAGGCAAATAAAATTACAGAACTATCCCTTCGCAACATGCCTCAACCTATTACTGAACCAACCATTCTTGATGAAACAATGATTGAACCAAAAATACTTTTGAACATACAAGAACAATCTATAGAACAACCTCCTACAATTTCCCTCAAGAGACCATGAGATAGTACAAACAATCCCATTGTCCCTCCTAGAGTCAAACAAGTTTACAAAGTCAAAGAGAAAGCGGTTGAGCAATCCCCTATTGTTTCTTCTAGTCCTCTCAAGGAAGAGAAGGATCCTTTGATTGAAAAACCCGCTCTTACACAAAAACAAATTGACAATAAACTGAAATGAAATTGAAGTGCTAGAGAGCGTAGATGTAGTCAACCCTTGCCGCAACATAAACAAGAACATTGTATGGAAATTGTTATTTGACCTCCTATTGTGATTAACTTAGATGATGACATTGACATTGCAAAGATTGATGATTAAGTGCATGATGAGTTGAATACATTTTTTTCTTCTTCAATGAGCTTAAATGAAAAATCTCCTAAAAAGAGTTTTGAAATTGGTGTGTGTCGTAGTTTGAAACTTGATGTTGTCCCTTTGGCTAGTTACCCACCTTTATTTTATACTGACCAAGATTGGGAGGTGGACATGACCTACTTTAGGTTTACTTGCCTATGCCTTACTATTCTTTTCTTTTTTATTTTCTTATGTGATTGCATGTGCGTAATGTGATCCCTTGTGATGTTTCATTTGATGTTCCTCTCTCTTTTGTGCATTTTTCTATATGTACCTTCATTCTTCTCTATGTCATAATCATTTTGTATTTGTCTTGTGTTTTCCTTTCAGGGATGATGCAAGGCATCGAGACATTTAGGTCTCTTCCATGTTGACCCAAAAGCTTTGTCTTTCTCTTTTTCATTTGTTTTGTGTTTTCCTCTTGGGGATAATACAAGGTGTCGAGACATTTAGGTCTCTTCCATGTTGACCTAAAAGGTTTTACTTTGTTTTCCCTTTCTTTGTGTCATTCTTCCATTTATATGAGTATTTGGGGAATGATGATAGTTCCATGTTGTATGACAACATTGTAGCGCAAACATACTGACCCCAAATCCATAGATCCCTTATGTGTTTGTGGGGGAAATCCTTCCTTCCCATTTCATGACATAACTTGTTTTGGAAACATATGACTTGGCATAGGGTTTTCCAAGGAAATCTCTCACGTCTTAGGATCAAAAAAATTTGACTACTTTAAAGCAATTTCTCACAGTGATGGTGTAGCAACCACTTTAAAGTGGGGGCATACATAGATGACATCTTTTGAAAAATTTCATGGCATGATTTTTATTTCATCTTGTGATGTGTCCTCTTCTTGATGGTGTCATTGGGTTTGATTTCATCCAAGAGTGTGTGATCTATTGTCATGGAATGATGTGAATGAGGCATCCCATGGGTGACAATTTGACACTTTTGACTTGTCCTCTCTTGGAGACATTAGGCACAATTCTCCCTAAGAGGAAGACTGTTACACGAACAAAGAAAAATCCCCTTTAACAATTTTTTTACATGACAAAAGCATTTATATTGTGGTTCCTTATCAAAGTTATCAGGAGGATAACTTTGGTATGGTTTGTATGATGGGAAGCCGATATACTAGCATGACTTTCTCATTATACAATGGGAAGCTGACACACTAGCATGACTCTATCACTAAACCACTTCGTTGGGACAACACACCTAGTGGAAAAACTGAGGTTCCACTACCCTAGAGTGAGCAGCATATGTTATGGACAAACAACCACCGCCTCACATCTCATTGAATTGATTGTGCTTGATCCTTTGTTTTTTTTAATTTTTCTTGGCCTTTGATAGGGTATGATCATGCATCTTTGTTATTGTTGCATACTTAAGTGTCTTGAATATCTACTTTAGTGAGAGTTTGACATGGGGTCATCCTCTCACTAAAGTGGGGGAAAAATGCAGTAATGGAAAAAGTAAGCCTTTTCCCTTGCTTGTTTGATAATTGACATTAAAGCTAAACTAATGGTATCTTGGAGTGGTGTTGTAATGCGTTGTACATATTCACACTATTTTAGGACCTTTATTTAACTAAAACATGTCTTAATTGGTCCTTTGCAAAGGTGTTGTAAAGTTTGGTAACACACTTTCACGCTTTTCTAGGACTTATTAGCTTAATTAAGCCTAATGGGCCCTTTTCTAAATAAAATATACATAATGTGTACCTTTCTTAAGTGTTGTAAAGTGTTCTAAACCACTTTCACACTTATCTAGGTGGTCTTAGTTCATTGTGGTTAATTGGAGTCATTTTAACGCTCTTTTGATTCAAATATAGGCCTTAATTTTGACACCTCCTAAAGATCTATCCCAAAAATCATAATTTAAATAATAAATTATTTCATTGGGAAAATTTTGGTCCTAGTAAGTTGAGAGAGGACCCATTCGTCCTTGATGGCAAATGGGTCCACCCTTAATAGGACCCCCCTTTTTCAATTAATCTGGAACGGGCTTTTGGCCTTCTTTCGATCCCCCAAAGCTTGGTATTGGAAACTTAGATAGGACCCATTCACCCAAGATGGTGAATGGGTCCTCCCTTAATATGACCCCTATTTTTTAATTTCATTTTAGCAACAATTTAATTATCTTTCTTTCTAGATCTGGGGTTGGCCTTAGTTCTTTGAATTTCGAGGTTAATCTCCTAATTTAGTATAAATAAAGGGTTAATTCACATTGTTTCACCTAAGATTTTCAAGGGAGCATCCTAATAATTCACAAGAGAATTATAGAGAATTTCAAAGGCATTCATAAGGCATTTCAAGGCAGATTTCAAAAGTTTATTACAACAATTCAAATTCATATCATCATGTCAAGGGTTTAATCCATCCATGCGTGTTGATCTAAGAAGTTAATATTGCATTGAGGATCCATTTGCAAGCATCATTTTACATCAAATATCTACATTCTTCATGGCCACTACATGTTAGTATGTAGATTTGCTTCACAAGACAACATCCAAGGTGATATCACTTGCATATTTCATGTTTCATGCTTCATTTCCTTTATTTCATCATTTGGTTTAATTTCCTACAAGGGGTTTCACTGAAGAAAACCCCCATTCACTAAAAAATTAACAATTTTTTTTTCCCTTGAGTGTGTGATTACAAATTTACAGGTTGAAGATCAAGTTGAGCAAGATTTGGAGCAAAATTGTCAAAGTTGCAAAGTTGCAAAAGTTGTCATTCAAAGTGCAAGATCATGGAAAGAGCTCTACATAATTGAATACTAACTTCCAGAACTTGATAACAGGGATTTCAAGAGTGCATACATCAAGGAACGAGATCTTGAAATCAGTTTTTTGAAACCCTAAGAGGACCCATTCACCACTGAAGGCGAATGAGTCCTCCATAGCTCAAAAGCAACAACTTTCTGGCTAGGTACACAACTTTTTATGCTCTAAAAACATCCCCCATAGTTGCTATAATAGTTAGGTTGCATTTGTGATTTTTATTGGCATCTTATTTTACATAATTTAAGTGATTAAGGTCTTAGAAAAATAAGTGGTAGATCCTCTTGTTCATGCATTTGGGTCTACCCTATTTTTCACCCTAATCATTCACTAAAGTGGGGACTATTAAATGTAGTCATAAATTGTAACATTTAACAATTTCACATTTTTTTTGGCCCCCTTAATTTATTGGACCTAATTGAGTATTTAATTTCCTGAATTATGCATTTTATGGCTTATTTTTGACAATTTTTCAAAACTACAACTAAAAATCAAATGCATCCATCTAATACATTATCTCCAACCCCTACAATCCCAAAAAATAGGGTTGGGACACTTACGCTCTTGGTATTAGTGTCCCCCTATTTTGGATTCAAATTCAAACATGTTGGTGTTGGTAATTTAATATTTGCATTTTAATTGTTCAAAGTCGACCATCAAGATTTAATTGTCAAGAAATTGAATAATTGCATATACATACCTAGTCATTGCAACATTTCAAAACTAAGGAATTATTGAGGAAATTATTGTCAAGAGGAGTCAAGAGAATTCAAGAGTAGTATTTTCAATGATTCATAGCAGCAATCCAAGATCCAAGAATTCATGATGTTGTTATGCAAGCTTTTTCTTGTTATATTTTTATATTGTTTGTGAATGCTAACCCTTTGTAGGTCTCCAAGAAATTCAAGCATTCAATAAAATCAAGTGAGTAAGATTAAAGACCTTGAAGTGATGTGTATGACTTCAATCCTTCAAGGAATCGATTGAAGTGTGGTGAGTTTCAAAACTTGTTATTCATCATTCCTTCCTTTCCATTATCATTTATTATTGTCATTTTCCATTGTGGAAGTTTGAACACTTACCTAGGGTTTGATTGAGGTAATCCCCTATATGTCACAACATTTTCCCTCTCTTTGTATGTGTAAGTTTTAGGTGTGAAGAGGATTAAAAATAACTTGAAGATCCAATTTCCATTTTTTACAATTATTGGCATACACCTTGTCAAGCCACGTAAACTCAGTTACCACATTTTCTATCAAAGATCCAATATTTCTATAGGTGGGAATAGGAAGCCCTAATTTGACATCAAATTGTGAAGATTGATTTGAAAAATCACAAGGACACTCATTCCTTAGGAACCTATGTCCTTTCTTAGCCTCGAATTTGAACCACAAGTGCATAGTGTCCTACTAGATACTCATTTCTACTATTAGAATTTGAATGTGACTTTCTAGGTATATGCAAGATCATGATGGGCCAAAAAGTGGCAATATGATGGGTATGTGGCTGACGACTTTTTTAGTACCCAAAATTGATGAAATGAAAAGGGTTTTTAAAGTAGATTCTCAGCTTTCCACCAATATAAATTATTCTTTATTTTGAATTTAATAAGTAATTATTATTCATTTTCTATTCAAATTATGACTAAAGTCCTGATTGATAGGCTTATTGAAAAAAATCTATAGCTTTCAAACAGTATCACATTTTTTTAATCCAAAGCATGCATTACATTCTATGCTTCACATACTATAGGATTAATAAAATAAAAATTGAATTTCATGAGGTTTTGACCAAGTTAAGATGGTCAGACATAAGAGTTTTTTATATTTTTTTAAAGTTGTAATAAAAAAATCATAATTAATTATTTAGTTGGAAAAAAATTACAAAAAAATATGCATCACATCGGACATGAGTCCTCTACTTATATCTAAAATATTATAAAAAAATATTATCATTTTATTGTGGTTAGGGTGGTCAGACAAACAACTACTTCTTATTTTTTCCTTGAAATTTAAGTACTACTGCATTGAAATTTCAAATTTTCACCAAATAGATTTTTTTTTTAAAACCTAGTAGTTTAGAAACTATATTCAATTTGCTACAGATTCTATTCTTACATATTTTTGAAATAATATAGAAAAATTATTCAAATTCTTATGTCAAGTTGCCTAACTCTGATTTTTCTTAATTTTTTTCCACTGAAGGGCCTATTTTTTCCATGATGATCCTGCACATACCCTTCTATAGCTTGTATGCTTACATCAGAATAGTAAATTGCACTGTTAGGCTATTTAGTGCATTGCATTTCATTCCTAGGTCCATTTCAAATTTGGTCAAGGACTGGTTGACTCATCTTTTAGGCTGTAATTCAATCACATACTTTGTCAAATCCCACATTCATTCATTTCCATATCACATAGGCATAATTCATTGAAACATTAGAAAAGTGGAGTTGATCCTAAAGGTTCTACACATTACGACCTCTTAAAATTCCCCCTTCTTCATTTTCCTTTGGTTTAGTATGATCTCAATTATATGATTTTTTAGTGTTTTAAGACTCTAATTACTTCAATTATTCTTTCACTCATTTGTTCATATTTCCCTTACGAAAATTAGGATCATAATTTGAGATAGTAAAACTAAAATTAGAAAACTACAAATTTTATTTTACTTCATCTTTTTGTTCATTTCCAAATTAAAGACTTGTATGTACTGCTAGGATATTTTAATACTAAAGCAAAAAAAGGTCATATACAATCATATATCACCGTTAGCTATTAATTTTACTAATATGATCAATTTTATGTGCAATTTTTAGGTGCATTTTGAACTTATGTTAGTTGCGAATGGTGCTCTTTCTTTAAAGTCTTGCACTATTTTATATGAAATTGTGAAAAAATCTAGTATAATATGAAATAGTTAATGCTTTAGTTTATGAATTTCTCAGTGAATGTGTGTGTAATAATTGGAATTGCAATTAGTTGTTTAGATTTCATTTCTTTCTTTATTTTTGTGAAGTTTAGTTTAGAATTTTATGAGCAATTAAAACATGGAAGTGATGCAAGTAATATTTGTTATCATAATATCATCACTTGTTTGAATATCCAAATTAACATTGAAAACCAATAAGACCCTGTGTGAAACAACAATTTGTACAACAAACCCTAGGTGAACATAGTGAGTCAAGAGCTAGCATTATTGAGCCTTGGGATAGCCAAAATTCTTTCCCAAATCTGGTGATTCTTTCAAGATTTAAATTGGTTTTGTGTTGTTCACGTAGTAGGAATTTATTTGCATGTTATTGTGTGTCTATCAACCAAATCAACAAAATTGGTGCTAGAGTAAGGTTAGTCCTTGTCACATGACATGGATATTTCACTTGTTTAGAGAGTTTTAAATAAGAATCTTTATCCTAAAAATTTGCCTCAATTTGGATTAGTTAATGGATGTAGGATTCATGAAACTAAAGAACACAATCAAATTAGTTATGTAACCTTCTTGGTTAGAATGAACCTAGCAATCAAGAATTGGATATCTTTAGATGAATTTCACTCACCAAGAGAGAAAAATAGAAACTTTCCAATTCCTACATTCAACGAGAGAGAATCAAAAGGATCTAAAAAATGAAGAAATTATCATTTCACAAACTTATCAATTGTTTGATTGTTGAAATAATGAAGGTTTAGGTGATTTAAGAAAAATTAAGATGCTAGTGATCAAATTTACAAAGTTGTATCAAGAAATATAAAAGAGATAATTAACACGACCAATTGTACCTATATCCAGAGAAGTTTCACAAGAATAATTTCAAAGGAATGAAGAAATCCCTCTAGCCAAGTCAAGGGATTGTAAAATAGGAAGGGTTTAAAGACAATAGGTCTCTTCCTATCCTCACAAAGAAAGGTGAAGAAGTTACTAACACTAGTAGAATTTGGAAAATAAATGACTATGTGACTAAAAATTTTAGTCATGTGACTAAAAATGACTAAATTCTCCTATTTTTTTGCAATTCACAAGTATAAATGACTAAATAAATGACTAATTTAGTCATCGGATAAATCAAAACTAAATAAGTGGTCAACAAATAAAAATGACTAAATAAATGACTATTACTACTCTATTCTTTGGAATTTGGAATTTGATCATAATCCATAGAGCTTAAGCCCCCCTCATGGGACCCCTACCTAAGCGGGCCATTTGGCCACCTAGGTTGCTTGGTGCACCAAAAACACCTATTACGTGGAAGGCATTGCCTCTCGGTGCAGTCTTAAATCCTTCACATATTTTATAAAAAAAAATTAACATTTACAATCTTTAACTTTTATTACTTATTATGTTAATGAATCATTAATGTTTTTAACTATGATTTGAAGCCAGTTTGATTTTCCTGTTATGTTAGCATGTCAAATGTATCAAAGAGAAATTATGGTCAATTTCATTAATAAAATATGATTTAAACAATCCAAATGCATTCTAAGGGCTATCTTGCAGACACTTTCATTTCAAAAGGTAAAGTAGTTATTTCTAGAAGCAATTAGATTCAATTTACATGGATTGTAGAAACGTAATTTCTGTAAAAGTAATTATTTCTAGAAGCGGTGCCTTAAAAATGTAAGGTCAAGTAGTTATTTCTAGAAGCAATTAGATTCAATTTACATGGATTGTATAAACTTAATGGTCGAGTCTACTAAAAATGAAGATTTTTCCCTTAAAAAAGAACATTTTTCCCTAAAAATGAAGATTTTGCCTTAAAAATGAAGATTTTACCTTAAAAATGAAGATTGATTCACTTTTATCTTCGCTACCTTCGCTTGCTAATATACTCGACCATCTTAATAATGCAAAATATAATTAACAATGATCACTTTTGGTATGCAATTTTTTTCTCTTTCAGACTTTATATTGTTAAATCTTTTTTAAAATAGAATTATTTTATAATCTATGAAATCAATTGTGTGTTGATCATTTTTATAGATGTTATCTTTTCATACAATTTTTAACTCTAGTAATTTTAGGAGAACATCATGCTTATCTAAATTTTCACAACCTATATTAAAATGACAATGTAGATATAAGATGAATTTTTTTCCCCTAAAAATGAAGATTAATGTTTGTATGCCTTCCACACAATAGTTTTTTTTGGTGCATTTTAGCAATAGGTATTTTTGGTGTGGACTGTATGCGTTTGGAGGGAATTTTAGCAGTTGATTTTTGGTGTAGAAGATCATGATTGCACGTAGGAGGGGAGTTTGGAAGTTTAATTAACAATTTGTTGTTTCAGCTCCCGCGTTTTAAGGTTTTCCTTGGTTTGCAGAGCAGAAAATTAGCTTTTGAAATACGTGTATATGTGGATTTTCTCAGAGACCCACTGTTGAAGTAGTGAAAGAGAAGGAGCATGGGCCTGTGCCTAAACCAGGAGCCACTATTACCACCAGAGTATGGTTCCTATCTGCTTCATCTTTTATTTTTGGGTAAATTGGATTTTTTTATTCTATTTTATGTTTTTGGTGCTCGTTAGGCTATGGGATACTTTTATTGTGGTTTGGAGTAGAGTAGGATAACATTCATAATTTTCGTAAACATGGATCATAGTTGAATGTACCCTCCTAATCACTGCAAAACCTTCACTGCATGTTTGTTAGAGTTATGGTTGAAGGGATTTGAACCTAGGTCACTCTTTTATAAGTGTCACCAGGAAGTAGGAACCATTATAGCACAATGTGAAAGAATGTGATAGGTCCAAATTAATCTTTTCTAGCAAAAATATTTTGGTGAAAAGACCAGGGAAACAAACATATAGAAATTTGTAAGGAAATATGTCAAATTATGTGATATTTAAATAACTTCCATGATACATAAATTAAATTCAGCTTTTAGGACAGTAGAAGTAGGAAATGTATGTTATTAAATTTGGAGTTAAAATTGTTCAATCACATTGATCCACTTTGTTTATAAAGAAACGAGGGTTTAATATATGGGGCTTAAAGAAAGGAGAAAATTTGTTTTTTTTTATTTTCTTATAATATTTAGTGTTTTTTTGTTTCTTTGTTATAGCCTCTTGGACAATATATTATTGTTAGTGGCTTCAAGCTTTCATAATCCACAATGTTGAAACATAGATTTTCCAAAAAAATTATGTACAACAATTGGATAATTGACATTTCAAAACACATATTGTGGTTCATCATTTTTAAAATTGTAATTATTGTTCTCACCTGATAAAGGGTTTTGTGGGAATAGGTTGAAAAATCTTAAGGATTTGTAAAGGAACCTTCAAGAGATGGGTTCAGGCTCAATTTTGATGGAACTGTGAAGTGAAATACAAGATTAGCAAGAGGAGGGATTTTTAGAGATGATAATAGGCAACCTCTGAATTTTTCAGTTCACTTGGGACTTGGATACAAATAAAAAGGCAGGAGCAACAAGACTTGGTAAGAAAAAGGGATGATAAAAACTTAAGTTGGAAGAGGTGTTAATACAGATTATTGATGATTTAATATGTTAATAGAGGGAAAAGGAGTTTTAGTCATAAAAACTTTAGGTGGAAAGGGATTATATGGCAATAAAAATTGTAATCTCACAAGGTGTGGCAAAGAAAAAGGGCTTGCTTTTCATTAAAAAATGTAGAACTTAGGATCAAATGAAAGAAAGACTTGTGCATAAAAAAATCCTTTAGGTGCACTCAATGGTACCTTTTCATAACTAAATCTAACATAGGAGAATGATAAAAGACAAAAGAGTGTGATGGATAAATGATTAAAGTCACTAGCTTCCATTATTGGGCAAAAAAATAGATGCTTAAGTTTTATTTTGAAATTCATGGCAGATTTTTATTTTCCAAGTTTGGTTAGTTAACACAAACAGGGAGTTGGAATTTTGCCAACAATTTTTTCAGGTCTAGGGTCCCTTAATTGATTTATGTGGATCCAGAACTTTGATTACCTCACAATATCTGAGCAATATTTCAAATTGATTTTTGTCTTCACTTCAAACTTGGACATCATCCAAGCACATGCAGTCAAAACCACTAATTCATAGTATCTGATGTTGTATAGTTTCAACAGTGTCAGGACTATTCAGCACAGCTACTGCAAAAAATAACATACTAGACAATGTGAACCAAGGGAAAGGGACTGGTTGCTTTTCTTGTAATTTCCAAGTTGTTTCTTCATCTCCTACTCATTTATGTTAATGTACAATATATATTCACTGAGTAATTGTCTGGATAGTTCAATGTGTTTGATAAACTGACCTCTTGAATCATTGTACAAAACATGTTGATTGCTTTTCAATATAATTTCATGCTACAGTTCTAGCATGATGTTGTATTCTCCTTAGTTAAGGCACATTAATTGTTGTTTCCCTTTATTTTTACATAAGCTTTTTCTGCCCATAACGTGTTAGAATCTTTTATGGTTTGTTGTCCTCCTGGTGATCCCGGGGCCCTATATCATTAACCCTAGGTACATGTATTGAAAAATAATTTATAATATAATGTTCATTTTCTTTAGTATTAATTTAAAAATTTAATATAAATATTTTTGTGTTAAATATTTATTTGTAGTTGATGTTCATTATAATATGACTTTCCAATACCATAGCGCATGTGTTTCCAAATAAGAGATTGGAGAACAAATTCTGGCCAATCTTACATTATTGTCATTTATCTTAAACCTACCCAAACAACTCTTTGATAGAGAGAAAAGCCAAAGGACACTACAATGTCATTTAAACAGTTTTTAGAAAGAACTACATACCTCCTATTTTTTTAAGAGAACATGAAGGCTGAAGTACACTTCCATTGGGGATATTCATTGATCGTTCTTTTGGGTGCTAATTTCTCCATCATATGGTTGTATGTCAATCTTTGCTTCAGCCTTAAATATGCTCTGTGTGAATGTCTCTCCTTGTTTTGGTTCAATCTTTGTTGGTTCCTCTTCTTCCTTGTGCTTAAGCATTCCCAATTTCTTAGGGAAGACTTTTATGAACTATGAAGTTTTCTATCCAATTTTCCCTTCCCATTCAATTAGAGATCCTTGCCACATCTTCTTTGAGTCTTCGAAAATGGATTTTTCCTTCCTTCTCTCTTTCTTTAGCCATAACTCTTATGGCCCTAATCTACCGTCTTGTTGCATTCTTAGAATTGTAAGGAACTAGATTACCTCGGTTAATTAGCCTTTTAGCTACCATAAACTTTCTTCAACCCTGTTCAACAACTATAAACTTGTTCTTTGATACCACTCAATTTGTAAATAATTGGATTGGTAATCCTAGTGATGCATCATTAGTGGATTTTATGTTAGCATTATCACTAAACTTTCTCACACTTGTAGCAATATCTAATTTGCAAAAAAAAACAAGGAAATAAGTGAAATGACCAACAAAATAGAGCACAAGCACAATTCATAGTCACATAACACAATGGTTCATTTGGAGAAAACTTCAAAAGGTAGAAACACTCCAACAAGGGTATGCCTGTGTAATCCCACTAATTATTCAGTTTTATTACATGGAAAATTTTCCATTGAAATGGTCTTACAAGCCTGTACAACTTTAATACAATGACCATTATCTCCACTTACTCTTACACTTCACAAGAGCCTTGCAAACATTGTATGTTTCCTTAGACACAGTGATGAGAGTGATTTTTATTTTTCCAACTGAACCTCTCATTTGATTTTTTTCTGCCCATAATCCTCCTTTGGATGTTGACAAGGGAAACTCAATCATTTGGAATGGAAATGATCAGCCTTCTGCAACCAGCCAACCATCTAAACTCCAACTTGGAACTCCAAATGATATTTGACCCAGCTCTAGTGGCCGCCAACAAACAGAACAAGAAGAACGATGCTTGCCAAATGGTCATGAAATGTCACAACCCCAATGGTAAAGCAAACGATTGTGGTTTAGAGGAATGAATAACTTGCCAATAATAATGGTTTGTGGCTCTAGCACTGCCCAAAATAGGGAAAGTAATAGACACAACCCTTTAAGAAGTCAAATGGCCATCTAAAAGATCAAAATTCCCTCATCACAATTTTTACCCTAAAATGTCCTTCAACACTTTGTCAACACTAGAACTGCCCTGCAACAAATAATGAAATGGTTATTTATCTCCACAAATTTCATAACAATGCTTTGCACCACTGCCAAGGCACCTATACAAACATTTTTCCACTCATACACCAACTACATAATTCTTTTTGACATTTAGCACATTGCTAAAAGCAACAAGAATTGCTCCCAATAACGATAGTGACAGAAGAATGTCATTCTAACGATCTGCACAAAGTCAGAAAGCACTCCTCAAGGACCTCATGCTATTTAGGGTGTAAACTTATTACCTGCAGCATGTTATACACAATTGTAGCAGTTTTCCTCAACATGGGATGTAGAGTCATGAGGCTTATTAAATGTTGCCTTGATTTGGGTTTCTTATAGGATTTAAGATGAAACTTTTATGGGTTTATTTGAGGTAGTGTGGGCTCCATGGAGGGTATCAAGGGATCTCCATTTCAAAACATATATTTGTCAAATATTATGCTTCAAGGATTTTAGGTGGACTATTTAGGATTTTGGATACATTTGATTTGTTTTGTGTTTGTTGTAAGATTTGAGATGCAGGTTTTATAGATCTTACAAGGTAGGATTACAGATCTAAAAGCATGTTTCAAGTTACATTGATTTGGGTGTACTATTTAGATACATGATGTAGAGTCACGAGGCCTATTAAATGTTGCCTTGATTTGGGTTTCTTATAGGATTTAAGATGAAAATTTTATGGGTTTATTTGAGGTAGAAGTTCATAGTTGCAATAGGTGCCTCGATAATGATAACTCTCGGCGTATTTTATATATATTAATATTTCATATATGTATGCTAGTTTACATCTTCTTTGTGCATGATATCGGGTCACATGGCATTCATAACAACTACTATTATCTCCTTCATTTTGCTATGATCCTCTGACACTCATATGCTTTGATATAATAGTGATCATTTGTAACTATTTTCCCTCTATATATTGTCTTTCATTCCTATCCCTTGCATGCCTTGGACTACTGTTATCATGCATTGAAAATTGGAACTCTTTATTCACTGTATTGATAACTCATTGGCACTATCATTGTTTGTATTTACTGCTATCTTATGATGATTTTTCTTCATAGTCAATCCTTAAAATCATTGTTCTGATAAAAACAAAAAATCTCTCTTTTGTTTTTACATTATAATCTCATTGCTTTGAACCTTGTGCTTTGTGATTATCACATCTTTGTTACAATCTCTTCAAGGACTGACTTTCTTTCTCTATTGACTACAAGAGACCCCTTTGATCTAACAACCCCAAGCCTCTTAAAGAAAACTTAGAATCAATTGTCAACAGTGAACAAAAAACATCATAGCTAATTTTATTTCTTTTCCAAGAGCATTCAATGAAAATATAATGGAAAACACACATCACTCTGTGGGGTAGGGATTATTTGATTTGAAAACCTACCTTCAACGTGAACTCAGATTGATTAGATATGGCATTGATGTTTACTCTTGTGAACTCGCTATTCCATGATTGATCTTGATGTTGTTATTCCAAGATCTCGCTACTATCCACTTTGGATTTGGCACTTTTCAAGCCCGATACCTTTCTAGTGATTGGTGACTACTGCTCATCTCCTTGTTACCAAGAAACTACTACTCTTTTCCATCATATATGCTGTGTTAATTAAATTTGGGCATTTTTCTTGCAATTTTTTGTCTCTTAGTTAGCCATCTGGTCTTTTGACCATGAAATATGCATTTTTCCCCTTGTAACTTGTTGTTTATATCCAGAAAACTGATCTGCAACCCTTTATTTTCCTTATCTACTGTTATCCAATCTTGCAAAGTATGGTTTTTCATCAATATGTGTTGTTCTCAATCAAAAAAAGCTTCCTCTTGAGTAGATATTGTTGTTCTATATTAATAATCTAGGCACCTCTTCCATAAATCTATTGTTTCATGATTTAGATCTGGTGTTACATCTTAAGAAAATATTGTTAAACTCTTGAAGAAATCCTATTATTGTTCACACTTGGTTTGCATTCATATGGCTGCCATTTCTATGAGAAACTTGCTGCCCATTCATCCTTATGGGCTTGCTAGGGCATTGCTCGATCTTAACTCAGTTTCTTTAGCTCTATGATTGAGTTAACTAAATCAACCTCAAGACCCAATCAAAGTAAAGGCTTAGACCTTTATTTTCCCTCCAAACCTTTGATCTTATTTGGAGAGATTTAACTCCTTTTGGCATAGTGAGGTCTATGTCTTATATTCATTATTTAAACTTAAGCCCTTTCCTTCTTAGAAGACCTAAGCTTTCTTTATAGAGCTATTTTTCAAATGGAGTGGATAATAGGTAACAGTAACTTCACATTCCTTCCTTAGGATCACTACCTTTGACCATTTCACTATTATCAACCATCATATATCACTCACTTTACCATGAACACTATCTCTTACAGTACCTTGGGGCCTTCTTTTTGTTGTTACAAAGCATCTTTTCCACTCTGCCATGTGTGATCTCACTGTCAATGCATAAGCACAATAGTGTCCTTCATGATACTAATGAATATTTCAAACACCTTATTACTGCTCTTTTCTCTTCATATTGGTATTCACTATCATGAACATTACAACCTCTACCTTGAACTTATAGTAGTCATTTCACTACTGCTATTGTCATTGTGAAAATAATGCTACTCTTCTCTAGAAATCTTCTTGATCCCTGCTATGATAATTCTATCCACTTCTATACTGAACACTTGAAAATTCCTATGAGGAAGTTGCACTTAGCTCTAAGATTGTCCTTATACATGAAAACCTTCCTTTAAACCTTGAAATTTACAAGTTTGTGCTCTAAATTTGTGGATCTATGTTTTCAATAGCATTCACTATCTTGTGCATTCCTTGCCACTGTTTGAAAACCTTAGAAACCACTGTTCCAACATGAACAATAGTGTTCAATACACCATTGAAATATGTCTTTAGGCACTGAAGACCATTTTTTTTTCCCATTCCATTACCATTTTCTTAAGTGTTCACATGTGGAGTTTGAATATCTTTTCCCTTTTCATAGCATTGATACCTTTGTTATTACATGTCCTCATAATGTTGTCCTTCATAACTACTCACTATATTCTATCCTTACAACATGTCTCTGAATTTATCTTGAATGCATCATTGTTCTATGATTGAACAAATCACTATTTTGGCAGTGCATTCTCAGCCACTGTATCATGCTTGCAACTGTCATTGTTTTGTGTTCTTATATTATGATGCCCATCACTAGTTGTATACCTTGTCATTGCCTCCTTTGACCTCTGTAACCATTAATTTTCACTATTTTTTTTATATTTCCTTATATCACTACTGTAAGCAAGTGTTAGAAACTGAGATCAGATTTGCAAACTAGAATAATCCTTCCATAGAAGAGAAAAACAAAAAAGCAAGAGATTTGCAAGAAGATGTGCAAATATTATTATTCAAGAGTTCAATATTTACACGATAATGATTTTCTTTATAAAAGCAAAGATGCATAAACCTAATCTTATCTTGAGCAACAAGATAGCTCGATAAGATAAAGATGAAAGCCTAAAACTTAGGAATTAAATAAAGCCTAAGTAAACTCATGCAAAGTGTAATTAAATATTAATTACACCAACACCCCCACATAAGTGCAACTTAGGGAGAAGAAAAATTATTATGCAAAGATGAGTCCCAGCAAGAAGGCCTGATCAGGTACTCATTTACAAATGCAATGAATGAGGTAGAGAAGGAAAACCCAATGGGATATATAACCCCCCTACAATGAGATAACTGCTGCAAAGAAGCACTAGAAGAACACTGTGGAATAACACTGGAACCTGATTCTAGCAAGCAAGGAAAGATACTTCTATTTACTACTGAAACCAGATGAGAGTCATTGATTGACTCAAGGAATCATGATAAAGCAACAATAGACCCGATGCCACGAAACACTGGAAAACTCATTAACTGGAACAACCCTGGAATCTGTGAAGCAATAGGAGATGAGATGATGACATAATCTGGAAGTTGTGTATCTCGATGTTGATGCCAAACTATGACTAAAAATATTCCATGGGAAGGAGTACCATGAATACTTTGGAACATTAACCATAAAAACATGGCCCTCAAACTGAGATGGATCCAATGTGGATCATTAACCATAGGCTCTCAATCTAAAGTTTGAACCGGATGTGAATCTGATGTGTCAAGCAAGAGAAAAAATGTGGCCAAAAGAACAAGGAGACCAGATAACCCATGCGAGTTGCCAACAAATCAAAATGAAATATGGAGATCAAAGTGCATGCACACTCTAATCAGATTTATTATGCAAGAAACCCCCCTGAATGGAACTTTATCATAGTTTATTTATTACAATAACCTGATGATTGTAAAAGGAGAGCATATAAACATGCATAAATAGAAAAATAAAATAGATCTTAGATCTCTGTAGAGGACTGAATCAGCTTTCCAATGCCGCAAGAATGACAAAAAATGGATCACTGAGTCAAAAGATATGCCCTCCGGAGTGAAAATAGTAACATCTGAGTTCAAAGGCCTACAAAATAAATCTAGAGCAAGATCTGGAAAAAAAACCTGCACCACTGGATTGGTGTCAGAATTATCTTTCCAACGGTATCTCGTTTGCTAAAAACGGAGATTGTATGCAAAAAATACACCCGATTTCGTGAACACTGCTCTAAAATGGGGAAAACACAATGCTGGATTAAATTTGACGGTCATACGGCCGTCGCAGCAAAATCCGGGCCTAAATTTGACAGCCAAATGGCCATCGGCAGATTTCTTCAATTTGGCTTATTTTAGAAAAAAATGTTTTTTTATAAAAAAAATATTACAAATTATATTTTTTAAATATATTAAAAAAACATTGATTTTTAAAAAAAAAACATTGATTTTTTTAAAAAAATCATAAAAAATTGTGAGCATTGGAAGGTACACAGGTACTAACTTGTGCAGGTCTGTGTAGGTCAATACCTGCAAGTACAGTACTCTGTGCAAGTATGTACCTTCAAGGTACTTTGTCTTTTTTTTAAAACACTTTTTTTTTAAATAAAAAAAACTGCAATTTTTAAAGTTTTTCTAAAACTTTTTGAATGAATTTTTTTTAAATTTTGCAGAAAAAAATCAAATGATTTTTTTGTTTTTTTTTTTTTTAAATCACCTCGAACTATGTGCAGACGACGAACAGGGCCATACGGATAAAAAAATTTGCCTCACGAATAGCCAATGCCGAATATAGGAAAGTTTACAGTGGATCTTTAGGTTTTTGGCTGCTCCGGACACGATGGTGACCTCCATTTGTGCCCAAACTGCTCCAAAAATTTGGCTACCTTTTGAACTTGCAAAAAACTCTAAACTTGAAACCCTCACAGATCTGGCAAACAATGACCAAATCTGCAAAATAAAAGCCAATCTTGACTTTTTCCAGTGCTCGAAATCCAATGGTGAAGCCCGATCTGATCCAAAATGGCGCATAGATGAACTCAAGGCATGATATCCTCAAGGAATCTCGAACGAACCCTGCAATGATTTTCTCAAAAATCTAAGAAGGGGTTGCAAATCAAGGCTCTGATACCATGTTAGAAACCAAGATCAGATTTGCAAACCAGAATAATCCTTCCATAGAAGAGAAAAACAAAAAAGCAAGAGATTTGCAAGAAGATGTGCAAATATTATTATTCGAGAGTTCAATATTTACACGATAATGATTTGTTTTATAAAAGCAAAGATGCATAAACCTAATCTTATCTTGAGCAACAAGATAGCTCGATAAGATAAAGATGAAAGCCTAAAACTTAGGAATTAAATAAAGCCTAAGTAAACTTATGCAAAGTGTAATTAAATATTAATTACACCAACAGCAAGCATATCACTTTATCATAGGCACTACTCCCACTGTCTAAAGTATGGTATGACTGTATTGATTGGATTGTCATTAGTCCATCATCTCTTTTTGAGTTCATTCTCTGTTATTTGGCTCTTTGATTGACTGCCACTACACCATTATATTCATGCGTTCTCTTGATTTGCTTAATCTTGATACATATCAATGTCATCCCATTGATTCTTATCATCTTTGTGACTGTCATAATAGCCCTTGTAGATTTGTATATTGATTGCTATAACCTTAATGTTCTTGACTGTTGCTTTCATACATTCCCACTGTCTTTAGGTATGTATTATTAATGCTCATTGTATCATAGTTTTAACACTAGATGTTGTTGTCATAATGTTGTAATGACAGTGTCTTGTAGTCTTTCTTACATCTCTATATTTTTTGTCATATAGCACTGTGTTTTCATCATGTCTTATAACATTGCTATCCTCTTCAATTTGTCTTCAAGAATTTTCACAGTTTCATTTGATTACTCTTTCAACTTAACACTACATTATGTCCTTTGGAAAGAGTCTTCAAAATACTAAACGCTTGCTTCCTTTCACTACCTTACAATGACTTGGGACCTCCTTTTTTGCTTCTATTTCCTTTATATGACTTTGTCATCTTTGTTCTAGCATCGATTGTTCTTTGCTTACCTGGCT
Organism: Sequoia sempervirens; assembly: GCA_007258455.2. Lineage (NCBI taxonomy): Eukaryota > Viridiplantae > Streptophyta > Pinopsida > Cupressales > Cupressaceae > Sequoia > Sequoia sempervirens. The sequence goes on from VDFB02105785.1 coordinate 124,119,375, forward strand.
CTCATTCTATCTCTCACTACTCTGCATGACTGTTTCTAACACATTTTCCCCACTCAATCACTGTGATGACATTCCCATGCATGAAATACTATCAATGAGACTGCAAATACTTATAGATCTATTCCATGTGTCTTTAACATTTGAAAACTCAGAGTGACTGTTGTAGCATCAAACCATTCATGACCAAACTTTCACTATCCAATCTGAGACTTTAGATCAAGTAACACTTGACAATGAATCTTAGAAAACTTAAATAATGAATGAATTCTAAGCTTAGACAACCTTAATTGGGGTTTTGAAGTCTAATCTTAATAGCATAAGTTGAGGTCAATTCATAACCCTGTCATATTCACTTTGAGACTAAATGAGAAGAGGCCAATCACTTTGGAAATCAACCGAATAGACAAAGCCAGTGCCACTAGTGTGAAGGAACTACAATCACTAACATCTAAATGACTAAAAGAAAGCTTCATCTAGGATACCACATAAAAGGAATTAAACTTAGAAGGTCAATAGGATCCAAGTCCATGAGAAGAGACAACATCTGAAGCAGCATCCAGTTATAGATGGAATATTACAGTCCAGTTTTTCTTGGAACTGAATGCACTTTTGTAGGAGGTTGTCTTATTGAGATGATTATAGGCCTTAGGAAAAAATTTAGCACAACCAAGCTTATTAGGATAAGTGAAAACATCACAGAACTCTAATGCATATGCATTCTCAATTATTAACACCTCCAATATTTCCTTGTGTCAAAGCTAGGTTTGGAGTATAAAAGAGAGATCTATAAATTTCCTTACTGCATCACCATTGGTTCACCCAAAATGGCATATTGTTATTGTTTGAAAAGAGAAGCTCCTTTCCTTCAAGAAGATGTTAATTCTAATAATATATTGCATGATTAATATTACACTTGAGAATATCCAATTTTTTCTTATCATAAGTGCCTTTTACTATCATGACTGCCAGAGCTTCTACATACTAGAAAAGGAAAACAAGATTTTAGCTACTAAGTACTATAGAACTAGCCTAACATATATTCAAGACAAACAAAAATTGTCAATTTAGTGAACTCTTCATGTTTCAAGCTCCCAGAGGCTGCATCAATAATACGTACTATTCTTATCATCTTTTATTATATAATATCTATCGTTACTATATTTATCCTACTCAGGCAATCAATGTCTAGAAAGCTGCATGTTTAGTGGATTGATTGCCTTTGATAGCCTCCAACACCAACTCGGTGTTTCCCTTGATTAATAACTTTTGTCAATCTCTTCATTTTAAAGTTTAACTCTCTAATCGGCAAGGGACTTCTAAAGCATCATTGTTGCATGTATCAGGATCTATTGTAAACTTATGCTATGGAGGTTCACAATGGTTATCTTTTACTCATGACAATGATATTATTATGTAAATGACTTCCTAGATGTCAAAAGGATTTGATCTAAATTAAGGCCATAAGAACAATAATAATTGTATTGTCTGGACCAATCATCAACTGCATCTTAACATTTGCTTTTGATTAACTCCTTCAACATATCAATATTGTAAATTAATTGTGGGGCTATGTAGATGTTCTGCATAGGTGCATGACCTGAATTCTTATATAAAGTGTGATTAAAACATGATATCCAGAATCCCACAAGGCATGCATCATCCATTAGATCAAAGGTTTTCTGCCCAGAAGGTTTTAAGAAGTTTTATTTTTGTTAAAAATTCACATATTGCCCAAATTTTTGAACATGTGATTCTGTTTACACTTTACAGTAGTCAAGTATGATGTAGTAGGATGATTTTGATTCATCAGGGACAATTGCATGCAATTATTTCTTCTATCAGAAATTTGGCTCTATACCATACTCTGTACTTACTCTCCATGGATTTCATTTTTTGTTTTTCATTCTCTAAATTTAAAATATATTGATGGACTTTTGTATCTAAAACCAATTACCCATGTTGGTTGACTTCATTTTCAATGCCCAAATTGCTTCTACTTTCCAAATTACATCCATTCCATTGGTTGCAAGATTCACATATTGGTTTCTAAATTTTCATGTGCATTTTTTTAGTTCAATCAAAAGTATCCACTAGCTGTTTGGGGTGGCTTCCACCATGTTGACTTCTTGTATCTAGGCAATCAAATGATTTATGTTTTCTTGCCCCAACTTTGGGATATGCATTGGAGGGAACACTGGAAACTACATCATTTGATACATTTAGTAGTATGTATGTACATGAGAAGGATGTGACACCCCTCATCATTCACACTAATTAGACAAATGCCTCATGCCTTCTTGTTTTCTAGCATATCACATATGTATTTTGGTTATTAGGAATTTAGTGACTTAGACAACATGCCATGGACCAACTACATATCTAAGTGAGAACATTGAATAGAGGCTAAGAAAATGTACATGAAAAGAAGATACTTTGTTGCATTGTATTTGGCAATTTGTTGAATAAGAATGGCTCCTAGAAACTTTGTGCAGGAATTTGACAATTGCATAATACATTGCACATGCATTACTTACATGTGGGTTAAACTACAAATTTAAAATCACTCTTGTCAAGAACCAGATGCAGATAGACCGTCCTAGCTATTTAATTGCCCATTTAATGCAAAAGAAATCACCATACAAGACATAGACACATGGACGACATGAGAAGGTTGCAAACCTTAACAGTCTTTCCAAGTATTTTTCCATGTCACCAACATGGTATAGGTCCATATGAGATCCAAGGTTAGTTAATTATGTTGGGCGCATATTGCACAAAGATCCCCTTCATTCAGGTGGTTGCAAAAGTGTTATAAATCTTTGTCATGTATATCAAGAATTGAGTAATGTCTATAAAATAGAAACTTAAAGATGTGAAACTTAGGTAGTCATCAACATTATAAAAGGAGCCTGTAACTTATGACAAATGATTGCTTGAGAGAAAAATTACTATATATTTAAGCCTAACTATACATTGGTGCCCATGGCATCACCAAACAGGTTAATACTTTGTTTTTTGGTATTATCCAAGTCTTGAAGGCACTACATGCCTACTTGTTGCAACAAGTTGAAGGCTCCACTTCTCACATGCAACATGATATGTGTTTGTCTATGGCGTAACACCCCAAATTATAGGATCCTTGATGTGTTTTGGGTAGAATCAATTAATTACAATAATTTTAGCATATAGAAAATTATGGAATTGTAACTGATTGAACCATTAAAACTGAGATAAGAATATACACAAAGCACACAATATCTGATTAAAGGAAGTAACTATCTTATTGAAGAGATGCAGTATTGCACTCGGATTATTTCAAAAAGATAGATACATTTTAAAGAGATTACTGCCACAATGCTTTCTTTGATTTTTTCATAGTAGGAATGACAATGGGAACTCCATCTATACTTCGCTTTGCTCAACTCTCTTTATGTGAATTTGTATGTGAAGTTATGTGTGGAAGAGTAGATGAGGTGATTTCTTTATCAAATCTGGAGGGTCATTTTAGAAGAACTAATTTGTCTGTAGAATCTGAAAGCCATGTGATAGGTGCCCCCCTAAGAAGCAAAGATAATTTATCTTGAAGAGGAACTCATTAAAACACAATATTTTGATTTCTAGAAGTTACAGGATTTTTGATACATTTTGGGGCCTTTTGGAGTGCTTTTCAAGAAATTTGAGGTCCAACATGAGAGGGAATGACTTAAATATCTTAAGCGTTTTGATGCATATTACTATTATAGATTTTAGGCTATGATAAAGGAATTGTGACATGGATAGGGTGACCTTAATGGAAAGTTCCTTTCTTAATGGGATTTCTTCCTAAAATAGGAATTGTGACATGGATAAGGTGACCTTAATGGAAAGTTCCTTTCTTAATGGGATTTCTTCCTAAAATGCCCCTTGGATTGCATAATTTTCAAATAACGTGGCTATTTCCGAGTGATAATAAATCATTGTAGGCAAGCATGAATCCACAACTCCAATTTATTGACATTTAGTCTAAAAAAATTCCTTTTCAAAACTATTAACAATTAGACCTGCAGCCTCAGTTTGCTAGAAGTAGTCTTGGTTCTATAACTCATCAATATGAGTCACAACGAGATTTATTTTTCTAGAGCAACAAAAGTAAACAATATTCCACTGCTGACTGTGGCAAGTGTGCATGCCCAGGAAAAACCAAATCTATGCTAAATATTTTGTCCAATATGGCTTCCCAAACATGGTAAAAGATCACAACCATAACATACCTTAACTAGCACACCTACCACAATGTTAAAATGAACACCCAAAGTAATAACAAAGTAAATCAACCTTGGCACTTGACTAGATAAAGAAAAAGACAAACATGCTGGCATTTTTAAAGTACACATGGTCAAATCTAGAAATGAAAAAGCTTTTGAAAAGTTCTTCTTGGGACAAAGATAAAAAGCCACACTTTTAAACATGTTACCTTAAATTGCAATGACCAATTCAATCTTTGGAAAACACATGTCAACATGATCAGCTCTATGGTTGCTTCCCCATGTGAAGTTCCATGGTTTTTGCAAACATGTAACTTGTTCTGAGCAGCAGGGCATTGAAAATTTTTTAAGTGTAGGACCCTTCAGATTCCAAATCTTTCTTATTTCCTTACCCAATAAAGACCCAGGCTTTTCAATGAATGGATGGAAAAAAATAAGTTCCCTGGATTGTGGAATGTGGAAAGATCACTGTAATCCAAGTATTTTTTATTAGAAGGAATTTGAGATACAAACACATGATCAAATAAACAAGTACAAAGGGCCAATCAAACTGTGACAGTCTCTTCCAAGTCTCATGCAGTCCTGGGCTTACTTATTAAACTATTACTATGGTCTTGCCATGCATGCTTTTCAGATATTATGTGGTTGAAAATGCATGTTATCTAAGAATTAGTTCATGACTTTGTTTATTGTCACTCAGTTTTAAGCATGTTAGGGTTGTTGTTCAGGCTATCATGGTTGTTTCTCTTTCCACTTGTTATCAACCTCAAAAGGAGGCATACATTTAAGTTATCATAGCATGGATACTTGATGAAGGATTAGAGGAAATTGGCATCATTTATTTCAACTTTTCAATGACTCGTCACGAGAAATTCCATTTTTCTTTCCTTGCTAAATTTGAGGTGTGACAAAAATACTATTAATCGTCTTACTCTTATTGTTGTTTTTTCTTTGTTGTGCTCTTCATAATTGTCTTACTCTGTATGTTTTTATAGTTGCTTCTTACTATCAATGGAGTGTATGACTATGGCCCAATGATAGTGACCTATAGCATGCTACCCTTTGCCTTGTATAACTTACGATATTCATGAAATATGACTGTATATTGTGACTTTTATGCTTGGAAAGGCTCTGTTGATTGTTTTTTAAATGAATTACTCCTCATTTGGATATATTTTTTTCCTTGATCGTTAAACTACATGAAGAGAAATTTTATCAAAGTAGCATGAAAAAAAAATGCCTTGATGTCAACAAAGTTGTCGATATTGATAGTAATCAGGATGAACTAGTGGACAAGAATGTGCAACACAATCATAGTTGTGTTGAAGTTGAGGTAATATAATAGTTGTTGTGGACAAAAATTTATAGCTTTTGCATTCTTTACTTGACTTATATTAACTTTGCATGATGATTAAACCACATGCAGAGCAATTAGATGAAAGTAGAATGAAAAGGAAAAGACTCGGTCAATAGAGCTCTTGGAAAAGCTACACAACTTTAGGACAATGTTGACAGTGATTATGCTAAATTCGAGGAGTATGTGCATGATATTTATAGTACTAGTGGTGTTGAACTTGAGGTGAGTGCTATGAAATGTTACTTTTCCTTGATTTTGAAACCCTTCATGTATTAATAACTGTTATGATCTCAAACAGTGAACAAGCTTATAGAATAGTGAATAGACAACTAAAACATTGAATGTAACCCGTAGAACAATCATTGTACCTACTTTGTCACTTTTCAGTGGGGATTGCTAGCACTTCAATACTTTATGATGCTTGACTATGTTTTAGGGCATTGTAATTGACCTTGTCAACATCTTGAACTTAAGTGTAATATTGTATCTAATCAATAAGTTTATTTAAAGTATTAGGAACATTTACTTATCCTTATCTAGGTAGCTAATAATACCACGTGTACACTTTGACTTAAGGTACACAAGTGCCACCATTGCCTCATCAATTCTTGATTGATGGCAATTATGTGCCACCTATGTCTTAGTTAGATTGAGTTAATTAATCCATTGATTGAGAGTGATTGAGAGTTAAAGTCATGACTTCTTGGACATGTCATCTCCTTGATTCATTATCCAAGAGGTCTATATATTTGTAAGCAATCTTTTGTATTGTAATTTTTCACATCATCTACATTGGAATGGTTGTTATTTGCATTCTGCATCATTTGTCTATATGCTTGTAGCTTTTTGCAACTTGTCTCCTCTCACCTCGATCTTGGCTTATGTGATTAGATTTCACTAAATATTATAATTGATGATGATATTAATGCTGTTGATAGGCTTTTGTAATTGACAAGTAGCCTTTACTTCTATGGATGGTTTAATTCTTCTTCTACATCTACAACCTTTTGTACCTGATGGTCCTACAAATATTTTGCATTTCTTTGTAAAGATCCTTTAGTCATTGAGTATCACTTAAGGGGATATGAGTTAGGCAATATACACTCTGTCAACTTGCAGATGAATGCAATTGATATGGGTAGAACTCCAAAACTTTTGTGTGTATGAGCATTCTTGCATCTTGCACCCATTTGTGATGACAAAGATGATGTTGGTGGTTCTTCTAGTCCAAGTTTTATTGTAGGCATGACTGTGTTCATCTCCTTTCATGGTCACTTGCTTGATATTCTTCACCATTACCATCATTCTTTGAGATTACCTTCTTTCACATGATTACCTGTATTATGGATCATGGTTTAACCACTTAGGTTTGTCACTTTGCTTTGTTCACTTTATTTTTACTTTGTGTTTGGAATCTAATCATATTCTCGTGTCTTTCTACCCTAGTACTTATCGTTTATAATTTATTTTATTTTTTCATTCCCATTAATCTATTGTGGTTATTTGTGGACACTAATCTATTTTGTATATTTCTTGGTTGGCAGTGGAAGGTAATTTTCTCCTTTAGAAAATTGTATGGTTTGTATTCCCTAGAAGGATTTTGAAATATTTTTTGAAACAATATTGTACATAAATGTGTGATAGCCTGAGAGACCAGATGATCTAGCATATATGATCTAGATAATGTCAGTTGAATTTAAATATGTTCTTCTTATCGCAATATTATGAGAAGTCATTTGTATGTAAAATCACAGATTCATAGGCAACAGTTTAATTGGTTTATTTTGAATTTGACAATTTAACTTTTTTATTAAAATAAGAAAATAAAGTATCTTCATATTCTGTCAATATTTGTAAAAGCTCATTTGTATAGGTTTGTCTAGAAGAAAAGATTGATTTGTAATAGTGGATTAGCACTGCCGTTATATTTTCAAGATATTTATTTTTTGTATAAGTACTTAGGCATGGATATGAAGTAGAATTTAGTGTAAGAAAAGAGATGTTTTATAGCATAGAGTTTCACTAGAAAATAATATGGAATATTTAAGAAAAGAAAGATAACTAATTTCATATTTTCATACGAGGCTGCTTAATTACTAGTTTTTGTTTGGTTTTGGCAAACATGCCTTTATAAGAGAACATGCTATTCCTTAAATATTAGAGAAAATATTACAACATTTATTGGATATTAATGAAAATCATGTAATCTTGCAGATAATAAGTCTAACTCTAAATCTAAATTGTCATACTCCTTTATTGCTGCTATGAAAGCCACATAGAAAGACTACATTGTTTCCTCAATGACTGCTCTTAATGGCTATCACATGTTGCCTTGATACATTTTGTTTTTTGTTCTTCTTTTATATGTCATCATTGATAGGGTTATGTTGACTGCATGGGGTTATGTTTTGGAGCTTTAATGCCACTATTTTTGTACATCCCAATGTATTTCACCTTCACCTTGCAGCAGTAGTAGTAGTGCTCTGATATTGCATTGTTTGTTTTTGTGCATTAGCTACCTTTTTTATGTGTAACAGTGCTATCATAACCTTATTTGTCTGGTATGCATGCATAGTAATGTAGTGTTTATATTTGTGGCATTTGTATCTGATTAGCATGAATCTAATAGAAACATTGTAAGCACTATTATGAGTGTTGGGTTTTTAGTAAATTAGATTGATGAATGGTTCTTGGAATCTATGCTTAATCTAATCCCTCTCCCCCATTCTCTTTCTGGTTGACTTTATACCCTATGGATGATAATAATCATCTAGACTACCAAGCTTCTTGATCAACAAAAATGTGAGACTGCCAAGGTAATTTTCAGGGTAAAACATTCATAAGGTATCATTGCAATTATTTTTGAAATTTTCCTTTTAAAATTGTTTTAACACATACATGCAAGTACTATTTAAGTAAGTAATGGTTGTTTTAATATGCAAACAAGGGTAATCATTACCTATGTAATATAATGTGTTTTTCTTTTTTCCTTTTTGCAGAAATGTATTGATAAACTCAAAGAAAGGGATAAAGTTAGGGTGTTGGATCTGTTTGATGGTGATGTTGTGGGCATTGGTCTGACTCACTCCCTATCTATTGTACATGGATTCAACTTGAAAGGAATAGAAGATGCAAATGTAAATATTTTAAAGGTCACAAGTAACATACCCCTTGTTTATGAAGACAAAATAAATGGAGTTGTTCATCTGAAAGAGAAAGAGGGAACCTTCACATGGAAGCCACTAAAATATTTGCAAAAAATGACATAGTTGAACATGTTTATCATGTACTAGTTGTTAGACATCTTGGCTCACTGCTTTATGCAGTATTTTGAATGTGTTGTTTAGGAATCTTAATTATCATGGTGTATTTGAAAGAGTTGGAAACTCTTAGACAACTTTGACATTTCTTTTTATATTTACATATATACTCTTATACAACTTTAATTCTAAGATGTACTCTTAGACAACTTTACATATATACCTTTATTTATCATGATATTGAATCAATCTTTTAATTCTAGAATGTTGTAGCTTGTTCGTATATGTAATATTTTTATTTGTTTTTATGTTTTAGTTCAAGTTTAATATTATGTTAGTTTTGCATTATAAAATTTATGGCATTTAATAAATTATTCATTTTGTGACTATATTTACTACCAATTAATGGAAACCAATGACTAAAGTAATGACTAAATATATGACTAAAGTAATGACTAAATTAATGACTAAATATATGACTAAATTAATGACTAAATATATGACTAAATAAATGACCAATTAACAACAATCAATGACTAAATTAATGACTAAATATATGACTAAATTAATGACTAAACATATGACTAAATAAATTACTACCATGACTAAATAAATGACCAGTTAACAACAATCAATGACTAAATTAAGAACTAAATCAATGATTAAATCAATGACCAAATCAATGACCAAATCAATGACTAAATCAATGACTGGATAAATGACTAAAATAGTTTAGTCATAAATTTGGTCGCATTATAAATGATCGGAAATAAACTACTAATGGTCACGTGACCAAAATTAGTCATTTATATGCAATTTTTAGTAGTTTATTTAGTCATATATTGTTGTTTTTGTACTAGTGTAATGCAGAAAGGCTTTTGAAAGAGGATAGATATAAGACATACCAAAAATTTGTGGAATATCTTGAAAGATATTAAAAATCATACATGAAATAAGGAGATGATTTCACTTTCCTATCACAAACCGAATATTAATCTTTTGTTTTACCAATTCAAAATTATTGCAATCTTGATTTATGAAATATCAATATTAAAGAAGTTGCAATTACTAGCTTGCTAATCATTGTTTGGTTGAATGAAAGGAATTTTAACATCATGCAATCAAAACAACATACAAAATTATTAGAATATTGGTAGATTATGGAATGGATTTAACTTTGAAAGAAAAATATCATTTAAACTCACACACTAGCGAATGACATCATAGCATTGAATTTCATAGCAATGGCTACAAATAGAAAGTAGAAATTATTTAGGTTGCTTCTATCCATGTTAGTGAGTTAATTGGAAATTTTTCTTTTACTTTTGCACAAAAGAAATCTAAAATTAGTGAATTAAAAGATAACCAAAATGCTTATTATGGTACATTAATTGGAACATGTGTAACTAAATTCAAAGATAAATCTGCTAAATTGAGAACTCGAAATAGTGTAGAATTACTTTTTTGAAATAATAATGCTCATGTTTGATTGTGTGTGTGATAATTAAGGTTATTCTATTGTTCAACCTGTAAATATTAAGCTTAGGGTTAGTTTAGGTCTTTTATTTCAAAACTAAAGGTGTTTTTTGTCAGAAATATGTAATCTCAACTTTCTTATTGTGTTGTCCTCTCCAGCTCAGCCTGAGTATTAGCATTAAATACATATTAATGAGAAAGTGTTTGGAGAAATATTTCAGGAGATTTGTAATTATGCTACATTAACTCCTCATTAAGTTTTGCACACTTTGTGGGTTGTAATAATTTAGTCGATAGGCTTCTTATTGTGAACTCGCCAGTCCACAAGAGCCCAACATACCTATCTCACACCTACAAAACCATTTACTCATACCTGTAAACCATGTCAGGCCGATGACAAACCATTCTTTGATGCTCTGTTTTTGAGTTTTTTCAGGGTCACCACCGATGGGGATAAGTAGTTGGAGGTTACCATTCACTTTACACAGTGCCTGCTCACAATTAATATTTTCATTTGTCTCCAGCTCAAGATTCTAGGAGATCTAAAATCCTGATATCTTTAGATCTACTTTTCATGTTTATTGTGAGTAGATTGAAGCAGCAGCTGTAGGAGATTGAGAATGATTCAGGCAATTAATGTTGTAGGGAGATTAAGAATGATTCACTCAATTAATGATTTACCTTGCCATTCTACATTTCACCGCCAAACTTGTCTCACGCCAGCAAACAGGTTAAATCTACCCGGAACAGGTTAAATCTCCCGTCAAGCAGGTTTGAGTTTTTCTGGAAAGTTAGAAACTACTCACATAAAATAGTTTGAACATTCTTGCATCATTTACTAGCAACCACGCATGTCTAATCTCTTAATAGATCCACTGCAAAAGTCTTATCTCACGTCTAATCTCTTTTAATGAATATGAAGAGTGCAGAAGAGGCAGCTAAGAAAAATATCATGGATTTGAGTGCTTTAATGTCTTCATATTTGATTTGATTTCCGCATTTACAAGATTTTTTTTATTAATGAATGTGTTGTGTGGATTTGACTCCATTAATGTCTTTAGATTTGACTGCTTTGCTGTAAATATTTTTTGATTGTTGTTTCACAGATTTTTTGAGCACTGTTTGGCATGTTTGCAGGTTTTATCCTCATTGGAAGCCACTATCCCCTTCGCCTCACAATTTTCTTCAGTACATTTCATCGCTTTGATTACAAGAAATCCATGGCTTGCCACGTGAAAAGCCCATCTCCCCTACTTCTGCTTGCAGGCGTGTTCAGCTTGTTTGTAGTCTCCACCTAGGTATATGACAAAGTATAGCCGCCTAGGTAGATTTTCTAAAACGAAAGCAGTGTTTCTTGCTTATACTGGTTGAAATTTGATAGTTTTTTGTTTATGCAGGCCTATGGAAGATAGCTTCAAGAAAGAAAGCATCAGTGTTGAAAATGGTGGTATAGGTCTAGCTTCAATTCTTTCAAATCAGTGAATGATGTTCTCTTGGCCCACTACTATTAAGAAAGTATCCAGTCAATGAAGGTTAGGCACCTATCTAGGCAGATACCACGTGACATTCATAAACGGTTTTTCTGTTACCTTTACAATAGGCCCATGCCTCAATGCCACCATAGTGGGGCGCCCTTCATCCAACCCTGGAGTGCCCATGGTTCTCATTCTCAATCCTGCTCTAGGTGACCTATGCCCATTGTAATGCCCCTCCGTGTCGGTTGTTCTGAGCTTGTGTGTGAGTTTCTGTGTGTGCTTCATTGATTACTATGTTATTTGATTATGTGGAAAATATAATATGTTAGTAATCATGTTTAAATAATTAATTAAATTATAAGTGATTTGCAAAGTTATTTAAAATATGATTAGAAATTAAAATCATAATCAATTAAGTTAAATCAAATGATTTAGAACAAATGATCAAATTAATCTAATTCGTTAAAAGTAAAAGTGATATTATTAGATAAATTGATTTAAATTGTTGAAGTTAATAATCATTATGAACAAAATAGTCTTGAAAAGATAATTATTTTAATAAGAAATTTAAATGGATAAGGAAATAGGAAGCTGAAGTGTTTTAAAGCCAAAAATGAAACTTCACCTATAGAGCATTTGGAAGTCGAAGAGAGCTGGAGAATATGAAGAATAAATAAATAAAAGTTGTGGTAGTTTGCAAAAATATTAATGGTGTTTTGAAGAAAATTTTGTAAATAGTTGTTTTTAATTATTTTAATATGCATGTGTTTATTTAAATTGATTGTGGAAATGATAAATAAATAAATAAATAAAAAGCTCAATCTTTTGTGGATTCGAATGGATTGGAATTTTATTTTTCAAAAAGAAGTGACTTTTGGCATTCGCTAGAAAAAGAAATGGAAGAGACTTTGGTGTGAGATTTTATTTAGAGGATTTTGATTTGGAAGGGGGTTGCACTCTCTTGGGAACAGATTTTGGTGAATTTGGCAGTCATCTTTCTGATATAGTATTGTGTTCTTTAATTCTTCTGAGAATTCATGTGAGGATTAAGATTTAATGTTTGAGGGAGGATCTTGGAGCTGCTGCTGGAAGGATTGGATCAGCAAGAAGGATAAAGCTTCAACAGTTATCTACAGGCGTAGGACGCCAGGTTCTCCTTCTTCTTTTAAATTATTTTCTTTATAGCATCAAATGAAATAAGAATTCCTTGCTGTGAATGAAATTTTCTCTTGAATTGAAATTTAATGCTTGTAGAAAATTCTCGAATCTTTAGAAATGCTTTGGACTGTTTTTCAATCAGGAAAGCTTTACTGGGGTGGGACTGTTATTGATTTAAAGTGAAATTTTGTTGGGATTCTGGAATTGAACAGTGTTACTGTAGTTTTGTGTTAAAAATAATAGTGAACCAGTAAAAGAATAAGCTCATGACTGTGAATTCGAGGTTGTGTAAATTTCCATTTGTAGATAAATTTTACAAATATATTCTGTGTTTAAATATTTATATTGAAACAGTAAATTGTACAATTGAAATTTATTTCTCTGTATTCGAAATATTTTTGTAAGCAATATATATATGTATATATATATATATATCAAATATATATATATATATATATATATATATATATATATAAATGTAAAAATAGCATCAAAAGAAAAATTTAATTAAGATTCAAGTTTATGTTGTATTATATTTGTTTTGAAATTATAAAAAAATAAAAATAAATAAATAAAAATAAATAAATAAATAATATTTGTTTTGAAAGTAATTGTATATATATATTTATTAAACTTATTTATTCAGATTCCACTGATTATTTAATTTTGTCAAAATAAAACATTCTGTTTCTTTTTTAAAATAAAACAGAATCTGTTTAAAATGGAAATAATAATAAAATAGAAAGAAATCTGTTTTTTGTTATGATTTATTAAATTACCAACTATAAGAAGATAAGTTAGTAGAAAAATCAATTTATGGATATATGGCAGCATTGATTTATTTAATTCTTGTTTTGAGTGAATATTTTGAAATAGAAAGGAATTCCTATTAATTTGTTAAATTGTGAAATTTGATAGGATAATATAGTAGAAGGGCAATTTTGATATATATATATATATATATATATATATATATATATATATATCAGCATTGATTGTCTAATTCTTATTTTTAAATGTGTATAGGGTGGAAATAGAATTTAATATAAAATTGAATAAGTTATTTTATTTATGAAGTTAAGTCTTGTAGATTTGTTGAATTCTTAGAAAAGATTTATTCTCTTTCTACTTTCCTTCCTTCAAAAGAATTAAAATATATAAAGATATAGTGGTTTTAAAAAGGTTTTTATTGTGTGTAAATTTATTTAGATAGATTTAAGATTTTAAGGTGGTAAGTTCTAATATGTAGTTTGGGTATTTAGAGTATGGTTATTATTATTATCATTTTAAGTATAACAAATGGTCTTAAGTGGTTGGCGCAATTACTTTAAATATTGGAATTGAGTGTTAAGTTAGTGAGATGAAGGGAAGTGGAGATAATGTTTAAATTTATGTTTTGTATATAAGTGGTTATGAAATGGTAACGAGTTAACTACCCAACTATTAAGTAGTTTTCAATTATGTTGATAAATGAAAAGGGGAATTTAAATGTATGGGCATGGTTAGAGATTGATTAGGATATTCTCGAATTGGATAGTTTATTGGTGAAATGGGATTGTAATCTTTTGAAAGTTGACTTCCTTTATATTCATTTCATGGTTGATTTGTAAGTTCTCTTTATGGATAAATATTTTAGAATACTTGTGATGGTTATCTTGGATTGTTTTAGTTAATTGAGTAATTCCGTTGGGGAAGTTGTAAAGTTATTTAGTTCTGGTCGTTAATTGATTGGTTATTAAATTTTGTTCTCATTTGAATTTGTGGTTGTTGTTATGCAAGTGTTTTTGTGGGTTGTGAGTGGTTGAGTATTTAAGGTGTTCTTTTATTGGTCCCTTGGATGCCTAGTTGCATGCTTTTATCTTTGTTATTGAAGGATTGTTTTTGGATGTTTCTGTATTGGTGTGAATGCCTTTGGAGATCAATTTTGATTCAAGGAATCCTTTGTCATTTAATTTGTGTTGCAATGTAACTGGGAACTTGTGTTTTGGTTTATGAGTTGTGGATAGTTGATCTTCTTGAATTTTTGATTTATTTTGTATCTAAGTTGATTATGTAGTCTGGATGGAGTTGTTGATCTTATTTTAATGTATTCACTCATTATATTTAAATTGAAAATAGTTCTTGTGGCCTTGCAATTATTGTTGTCATTGCTATGTTGTTGATTTTAAGAAGGTGATTTGCGTACCATCATAAGGGGATTCTTGTGAGGAGAAAATTGAGGTCTCCCATGGAATACCTAGTTGGTGGCTTTTGGTTTCATTAAGTGATTTCGTTGAATTAAAGGTTGATTTTCTTGTGCGTTTTCCTATTTGAGGTGACACCATTGTTGATTTGTAGATGGGTCTTGATGAATCTTTCCTTGTTATGGTTTTTCTGATTTACTCTCATATTTGAGGAAATTTTATCCTTGTGTTGAAATTATTGGAGAAATACTCATGTGGCTTCACTTTACCCTTGTTTGTGGGTTTTCATTCTTTGGCTTCTAGAGGCTTGAGATGATTGATAATTGATGTTCTCTCTCTTTATGTGCCCTTGATGTGGCAAGTGTTTTGGTTTCATGATTTTGAGCAAGGGTTGTACGGGAATTGTTGAGACTTTGATTATGTATTTGGAGTGAGATGGGTAATGCCTCGCATGCTTCTCTATTGTGATTCTTGGTTCAAATTATGATGGTACAACCCTTGGTTTTTTTTATGTTGTTGGGTCTTTAGGGAGAGTGGCTCCTCATGGGGGCCGGTGCCCCGCGTAAGGGGAAGAGCACAGGAGAACCCACGAGTGAGTTGGTAATCAAGTGAAAACCTAATAATTAACTTAGGAGGGTTGGGTAGTAATATCATAATAAGATTTTAAAAAAAAATGGATGCCTCGTCTTCATTAGTGCTTCCACAAACTAATGGAAGGCTGAGAAGGCCGTGGTTGGCAAGGTCATAACCTCGTCCTCATGAGAGGTTATCGGCTCCACATGAGCTACCCTATGGTGTCGGCACCTCAAGTAGGAGGAAGGGCCAGGAGATCCATAGATGGGGGTCGGCGCCTCAGTTTGGAGGAAGGGCCAAGAGAACCCATGCAGGCTATGCGATGACACTCTCCCCTAGTTTCCCATGTGTTTTACTTTTTTGTGTTCCTCTGGAAGTAGGTTATGGGAGTTTGTTTAGATTATTGTTTTAAATTGATTTAAATTGAATTATAATTATTGTTTTAATCCATCTTTAGTATGTTTTGCGGTCTTGTATGATCTCATTTATATTTGATTTACAATCTTATATCTTATGATACTGTGATATGATGTTATTATATTGTTTAATTGTAATTTGAATTGTAAGTGTTTCTTGATCATCCTTTGGTTACTTGTTTATTGGTCATTGCTTTGATTTATGTGATGGGATTTGTGACTTTAAGTTATTATATCGACTCTTGTAATCCTTGAATTTTATGATACTTTTGTATGTCGTTGAGTCCTGTGGTTCCGTGTTTGGATGTCCTTGGTTGAGGACTCTTTCTTGTTAGCTCCTAGCACGGGGGGTGGGTCTTCAGAATCACATGATTGGGTGGAACGTGCTAAGCACCCCATTGGGTCCCCAGTCGAGGATCGAGAGGTGCAGATTGGTGCGGTTGCAGCGACTCCAGAGTTGTACTTGTTTTGGAGCCAGTTATGATGCTTTGTATTCATCTATTTTGTATCCTGGTATCTTGTGTAAGGTTTCCATTAATGTTTGGAAACACTGTTGTATCATTGTACCTCTAGAACATTGTACTGTAATGTAATGTCAAACTCGGTGTGGATATTGGCCATGGAAATTGTTATTCAATGTGTTAAGTTAATTATGCATATGTTGTATTTATGTACTCAGATGGTTTCTTATCAATGATTATCATGTATGTGTTACATTTGTTAATGTTTATCTTGTTATGGATTATATCTTTGTATTTTATTCTTTATTGTTGTTGTGTGGATCTCAGTCACGTAATGACTCCTCGTGTACCCCAAGGGATGTAAGTGCTAATGAATCTACTTAAATGAAATTCATGTTATGATTTAATGTGTATTACATGTATGTTATGTTTACCTTTAAAAAAAAATTGTGCTGTAATTATTGTTTATTTGTCCTTTGGGGTTCGCACGACGGGGTGTTACACCCATCCACATTAGCCACTGCTAGGCTTTTGCAGTGCCTGGTCCTTCAGAGGTGCCCTTTATCTGGGCTTCGAGACAAGAATGTGGCTGGCAAGATAGAAGACTCACCCTCGCATCTCCTAGAAGGGATTGTGGTCTCCGCTAGGAGATTAACATAAATTATTCTGGATCTAATTTGGGAATAGCTGATGTAATCAGGGATCTTATCAAGGGAATGATAGACTAAGTGATCAAATATGCTCCCAAACTTTTTTACATTGGTGAAGCCATTTCATGCAATCATGGTCATCATACACTACTTTTGTTTGGTTTGTAATCATGCATAAATAATACATGTTTTTCAAGAAAATTTCCATCTCTTGTTGTCTTCAATTGATGCATATTGTTGGTTTAATGTATATGAAAATGCACAAAATGAGGCTCCTTAAATGATTTCAACATACCAATCTATAACAACGTAATATGAAGACTTAGTTGGTAGATGAAGTTGCAAATTCCCATCCTTTGGTGATGATACTTAGGGGACTGTTTACACAAAATGTTTGTCAAGTTGTGAAGTCATTAACCCTATCCTATACTTAGGGGACCGTTGACACAAAATGTTCGTCAAATTATGAAGTCATTAACTCTATCCTATAGATTTGCTTATTTCATTACAATACAAATTTGAAGCGGGTTGTCATTAACTTGTTTATATATAAAATTAATATTAACTATACTTACATTGTGTTGATCAGAATTAGCACACTTAATTTTGTTGGTGTTTTCTATAAAGAAGAAATTGGTTGAGGTTTCATTTGATTATATTGATAAAACCGTTACATTTTGGCAATGTTTGCTATTTATGGAATTATGGGTCCTATATAATGTCCAGTATTTTTATTAATATTGGACCAATAGTTGTGACTTTAAAGTTGTTAGTGTTGATGATGACTACCCATAATTAAACAAAATGTATTCCTTTGATCTAAAAAGCAACCAATCATGTGATTCCACATTAGTGCTCAATAAAACATGTTGTGAATGCACAAGTATTGGTCTTGCTTTTTTTTTTTGGTTCTTTTTGGACACCTTGACAAAAAGTATATTGATGTGGCATCATATTTGATGATGTGGCCCTAAAACCTTAATTATAAGAAGGGGACTTGCCAAGTAAGTTGTTGTAAAAAATGGGAGTGATTTGAAATTTCCACGTAGGATAATTAGAAGCATGAAGATAGGGTGCACACCTACTTGGTCCTCTCCCCTAAATTAATAAAGATAAAATATAACAGGATGAAATATAACCGGGCAAGTGGATAGTTCAATTTTTGAAGAGATGATCTCAGGAAGCACAAGAAGTTTCCAAGTAAAATATGAGGTAATTTCCTTAATAACTTCTTGAGTATGCATTTAAGTCATCTTTAATTTGACATTTGTTCTTTCGAGGTTAAATTATGGAGGTAAAATCACAACTCTTTGCAGCTATTATTTAATGATGATTTTGATTTGACGAATTTATTAATCTTTATTAGAGCCTAATTATTTTTAATTATGTCTTAAGTGATTATTATTATTAAAAAAATTAATATATATATGGTTGATAATTATCTAAAATAAAAAATGATTTAGAATTTAATATTAATCTAGACTAAAGGAAAGATTCGTAGAAACCAAAAAAGAGGTTGGAAGTGAGAGCTTCCTCCATATGATGAAATAAAAAAAATCATTGAAACTCAATCAAATGAATAGATCAATAGGAAATAAAAGGAAGAACATAAATGAAGTGTAACAACACATAATGAGTGATATAAAAATAAATCTTAAATAAATAACAATGATTAATTATGGAATATAATTAAATAACTAACACGTTGTGAAAAAGTAAAATAATGAATTAAATATGAAATAAATATGAAATAAATGATAATAAACACATTAAATTTAAAATTATTGTCCCAGCTATTGAAACATGTAATTTATTTCTAATCAATTCATATCCTACCTTGATAAGTTAGTGTTTTAAAATTTATTATGTAGACCTAAGGGTTATCAAACTTTTATTTTGTTCCTATTAGATGTGTTGTGTTGTGGGCAAGGCTTAAATTTGTTTCCATACCATTCCAAAAGAAGACTCATAAAACTTTGAAACCTTCTATTAGAGTGAGTTGCTTTTGTATAAACCTTTCCGAAAAATAAATGAAGATATAGGCCTTACCAAAGAAGAAATCATCAACCATTGGAAGCAAATGAATACATGAAAATTAAATCCATGGCATGTTAATCGCACTGAATAGACTAAAAATGTTTTTAAAGATGAAAATTGTTCTGATGATAATATGGATCAACAAGAAATTGTAGAAATGAACAAATGGGAGTTATTATCTCAATTGGGCCTCACTAATAATCTAAACTTGAATGAACTTGATATGCTAGGTCGACGCGATTTTGATAACAATCACAATTGGGAAAATCATAATGTCCCTACAAATCTACATGATGTTGTTGTTCAATTTCTGCACACAAACAAGATGTCTCAACAAGATGTGCATTCGGGCCCTTCAAATATGAACCACCCCAACTATACATTATCACCCCAACAACAACTAGCACTGACTATAATAACAAACCACTCGATGGAGAAATGCTCTAACCAACCGTTACATATGGTCATACAAGGAACTGTTGGCACTGACAAATCCTATCTAATTCATTGCAGAAGAAATGCATTGCAAACTTGCATACCAACAAGAGTAAACCACCTCCTTGTTCTTGCTCCAATAAGAATTGCAGCATTTAATATGCATGCCTCAACTATACATGCAGCCCTCAAGATTCCAATTAGAGAAATAAAACCATTACAAGGACAAGCATTGACAACATTCCAAGAAGACATGAAAAATATACAATACATTCTCATTGATGAGATGAGCTTCATTGGGCCAAAAATTCTATTGAAAATTGGTAGTAGGTTACATGAAGCATTCCCCCATCAACAACAAACTTGCTTTGGTGGCATGTCTATAATTCTTGTAGGAGACCTTGCACAACTCCCACTTGTTATGGATAAACCTATCTATGCATCACACACAACTGCAAGAAACCTATGGCATAAATTTAATATAGTTGTTACATTACAAACAATGTTTAGACAAGAAGGTGATGATCCAATTCAAATACAATTACGTCAAACATTACAAAACATTTGCAATAATATTCGATGTTATTAATGAAATTAGTTTCTTTTTTTATAGTTGCAAACTATTTAATTCCATTTTTCCATGTTCTAAAAACAATCTATCTAGTAATGAGTTAGAAGCTTTACTTGTTGGGATCTATGCCCCTTTTTTGCTATAATAAACACACTTAATGAAATATCAAGATAAATTTACATTTTATCTTTAAAATTACTATTATTTTTACTAAGCAAGTGTCAACGCGTGTCATGCTTACAACAAACCTATGGATCCAAGCTGGACTAGTAAATGGATCGCTTGGTCAAGTCAAAGATATTGTATATCTTGCTAGATCAAAACCACCTACATTGCCTGCATATGTTACAGTCACATTCAATAACTACAATGGTCCACCATGGGATGAAACAGACCCAAAAACTATACCAATACATCCAGTAACACGTGGCAACCGTAGACAAATACCGCTAGCCATGGCATGGGCTATCACTATACACAAATCACAAGGCCTTACACTAAATAAAGCCACAATCAATATTGGTACAACTGAAAGACAGGACCTTAGGTTTACAACAATTTCCAGAGTCAAAGCCATAAGTGGCCTTTGCATAGAGCCTGCATTCTCTTTTGATCGCTACTCCAAAATGAAAAAAAAACCCATACAAGATTATCAGGAAGAAAGAAGAAGCTCGCTTGCACTTGCTCTCACAACAACATGCTTAGGTATGTACAATTAATTACATAGTCTCTCAAAGTTATACATTTTTTATTTTCCCCTCTTTGAATAGAATATCAATACTAAAACTAGTCAACTACACAATTTTGGCTTCTGCAGGTGGTCAATCACTACTGGCAATCTTCTATGTCAGTGCTTGTTCAAAGAAATCTAATTAGCATTTTCTTTCACTTCTTAGACATTGCATGTCTTTAAAAAGGACATATAGATGCTCTTATGTAAATTTGACTTGTGCAAACTTGCTATAAATTGTTCAAAGGGATTTTGTTGTTTATAGAGAACAAACCCAACAAAATATTGTACCTACTTGTACTATATAGTGCATATCTCTATACAGATATATTTTACTCCCACCACCTATATATTAAAACAATTCATTGATGCTTCTTGTTCATTTTCCTATTGGCGTCTCCCTTGAACCCCCATTGGGTGCAAGTGCTAGTATTATTATTTTATTCCTCTTTCACCACCGTAGCCTTTTAGCTTTTAATATTGCATTGTTGTCATTTTGTAAATGAGAAGAATGGAAATGAAGCTCTGCAGAAAGAAGGAGGAGAAAGAAACCCAAAGCAATGAAGCTCTGCTGAAATTGTTCTATTTTTAATACTTATATATAAATCTGAAATTGGTATACTTGCTGCTATGCATTTTTTGTGTGTTGTAGACAGAATTCATATGTATTTTATTTGTCTCTTTTATTGTTGTATGCAAATCTCAGTTTTCTCTATTCTCTGAATTTGTTGCTCTATTTTTATATCTGCTCCTCTTCCCCTTTCCCCACACTTTTGTAGAAGCTTGAAATTTTAAAATTCATATTCATCATCCATGAAATTAGAAGAACAAAGACAAAAATAAACTCTTCAAATCCAATTATTAGTCATATTTACAAGATATATATTCACATTAATGGTAATGATAGGATTCACATGTAAATTACAAAATTCATCAAAAAATAGTGTCTTTGATAAGGCATCATCAATCCAATTCTCATGCCTTGTATTGAAGGAAACGATATCCTAGGTGCACTCCTTTCCTATGTTCCACCAAGGTAACACTGATAAAATTTCCAATGAAAGGTAGCAGGGCCACCACTATTCCCTGGTTGAGAAAATGAGGAATATATCATGGTTGCACTACAACCACAACATAATCTAAATTCCATAAGTAGTCAACCCTGATCATTAGGGTAGCCATTGTAAGTTCATCCACTTGGGGTAGTCCAATGTCTACTAGAGAAGACACAAAGCATGATGAAAGGTTTGAGCTTACATACTACTACTCTCCCTATTCCATAAAGTCATCCTCAAGCACCATTCTTAGACTGACCTAGGTCACGCATGTCCTAATGAAGAAGACTTTCCTCAATATTTGGTTTGTTACATGACCAAGGAATGCAGACTGCCTTCTCAAGTTGGTTAAGTAGATAAGAGTATCCATAAGGAAAAAATTACCAACTTCGCTATAGTAAAAGGTAATTGTGCTAAGCAATTGCCATGCAAATTTATAAAGGAGATAATGTAGAGTGACGTGGTGATACAATGCAAGTGTGGTACTTCTACATTTAATGAAAGGACTTCATATAATATGAGTAGAGATTCTAGAGTGTCATTCACCTTGAATTTCAAAGAAATTGATGTCAATCAACTTAAATTTTATTTAAGTTTGCGCATTTCTAGATTTGAGTAAGGGATTTTTGTGTAAAATTTAAATTCATTTCTCGAGAATTGCATTATCATCATGCAAGATCCTTAATTAAGGTCAAGTGATGCCAGATTTGGATTTGGATGTTCGTTCAAAAGGCTTGATTTAATAAATAAATTATAGGAAGAGTGTCAAGTTAATTAGTTAAAACCTTGGGCACTCATGCAAATACAGGTAAGTAATGATTATAAGTGTTATTTTGTGCCACATGAAAATATTGATGAAGTCTAGGTTAATTCAAATATAGGCGGGCGTTAGACAAGACTTTCCTTAATAAATAAAGATTAGCCACCATTTTTAGAGCTAAATTCCACTTGGGTAGAGAAATAAGTCAGTGGGCCGTAGTGATGTGCTTGCATTAAATCAACCAAAGTCACATTAATATGCCTAATATGAATAAAGGGGAGTTTATGTTGAAAGTTAGGAAGGAAGAGCAATAGCATCAAAGTAAAAAGAAAAAGATCTAATTTTATGTAGAACATAACTTTGATCTTGATTAAAAGGAATGGTTTCATGCTTATGATTAGTTTTTATAATTAATTTTTACATAAATTATTGAAGGAATTACATATTTCCAACATCTAAATTCTTTGGGGATTATTAAAAAGGTAATAGGTGAAAAATATAAAGGTATTCATTTTTTACCTATTGGATTTGATTGTTGAACTCCTATAAATTTCAGTGATCCTCTACAGCCAAATTGCCTATCACATCTGAAGAGAAAAAGCAATAATATGCTATGCAACCATGAGAGAAAAAGATTGATCTACACAAATATCACACAAGCATTTGATATTATTTATGTATTGATTGATTGTGAATACAATAATGTGAATATGTGAATAATGTGAATGAATGATTGCAATGTACAATGAATGCTTATAAAAGAAAAGAAAAACAAACCCTAGATGAGGATTGCATTAGATTGTGATAATTATCTTAATCTCATGCAATGAGACAACTTGACCTATAATTAGCCCAATCTAATAAATAAAAATGCACTCCTAAGTTTATCTTAATTTAATAAAGTAATAAGGGATTTAATAAATAAATAATGGTTAATTAATTATCAAGTGATTATCCTAATTACTCCAACACTACCACTATAATTTTCAACCTATAGTAGACTTCAATGTTAGTAAGTTGAAAAAATAACTTCAAAAAAATATCAAATGAAGAAATTTTTTTAAAAAATTGAATATCAAAAAAAGAAAATTCAACTCTTTTGATTATCCAAATATCTCTACTAGGGCTATAGATGTTTGACTAGCAGTAGAGCTATGTTTAGGGGAATTATAGTAATAACCTTATTAGGGTTATGGACACTTGACTAGTAGCAAGGCTCTATCCAAGCTTGGCTTAAAAGGTTAAATCAAAATATGTAGTTCAATACATGTATCCATGCATCCTTTCTCACTAGTCCTCAAAAGAAGGAAATTAATCAAAACACACACTTATGTTCCTTGTAATGTTTTATGTTTATTATATTAATTATAAAAACCAAGAAAAGTAAGTAGTTATTTTCTCATCAAGGTTTAAATCAAGGTTTTATATATTATTGATTTCTTTAAAAATTATTTTTGATTGTTACTTGTTATGTGGTCTCATTGTAACGCCCCGCCAGGGAATCCAAAGGACAAAGCCTTAAGTAGCGAATTATCCGAATAATTTTTTTTTAAATCATTCGATTATACAAATGTCTTAAGGATTCCAAGACGACGTTACTAAAAAATTATAATAAAGAACATCACACCATCATTTTAAAATCATAACACACAAGTAAAAATCACATTCATGAATGATACACTTTTCAAAACTTATATAGTTCAAGACATTTATTAATTCATATTACATCTAGTGAGATTCTCATAAATCTCAATACATCATAATGTTGTTTCAATGAATACACTCATAAACATGAGGTAAATATACAAAGAGGGTAATAATCTCCTCATATCAAATATCCACATCTCCGAACACATTCAACATCCATCGTCACAAATAAAGAAGTAATAGGAATTTGCTACAAATATAATACCATCTGTAAGAGTATTCAATGAAGGTGTAGCACAGTTTCCACCCAACCGCATGGAACCCGAAGGTCCACTCCCTCCATGCTAGGAGATATTGACAGGTCCAGAAGACAATCAAACACACAACAAATAACATACATTGCAT
Organism: Sequoia sempervirens; assembly: GCA_007258455.2. Lineage (NCBI taxonomy): Eukaryota > Viridiplantae > Streptophyta > Pinopsida > Cupressales > Cupressaceae > Sequoia > Sequoia sempervirens. The sequence goes on from VDFB02105785.1 coordinate 124,144,268, forward strand.
TACATGGCTAACAAACACATAACGACATAATCACATCAAACCATAGTATTCACAACTTATGCTTCCAGAGACGACCACAGTATAACAGTTAACTCTACACAAGAGACTACAATCATGCATCAGGACAGAGTGTCATCACATAGTTGTTCTAAGTTACAATGGTGAATCTTTCTGGACTACCGGCCCTCTTCCAAAGTTACCCTAGTAGTCTCTACCAATTCATGGCCCCTAGACAAACTCATGTGGTGTCGAATTACCTTTCAGGAGGACAAGGTAGCTAACAAGCCATTCTAGGCCTTCTCAACCTACCCTTAATCTAAATGAGCATTAAAGCACTAGGTGAGGCATTCCATTTATCTAAATTTAATTAATGAATCCCAAGTAAAATTATTAATATTTTCTCTGAATTACAAAAACCCACGATAGGTTACCCTGGCAACCTCTTAGGGTTTCAACCTCTATTGCAAGCCACTCTTCCTATAAACATGACACAACATCACAAAACTATGGACTGCCAACATGTGTATAAATCAATGCCATAATAAAACATTTCTCATTCAAGGTCCAACCACGGAACAGTTCAAACATCTCAAAGGTAGCAAACATATCTTGCATGGCAAAGTCCCAAAATAGATCATTGCAAATGAATAACAAAATACATGCATAAACACTTTACTATGCAAAATTATTCCCTAGCCTTTGGAAAACTTCCGATGACCACCTACCATGATGACTCACACAAAATCTTACCGCTTGAATAAATCAAAGTAACACGCGTTCCATTCAAACAGTCTAATAAGACATACTTAACAACCATGTTAACAATTATAGGTGAAACTCTTGAATAAGCACTTCAACTTTTATATATATAATTATCACAGATCCACATTTCAATTCATATTTTCAACATATTCCCCAAAAACAAGCAAACAATTATTAATGCAACCAAGATAATTTAACCATTACAAACATTTAATCATTGTACTACCCTTAATTCCAAGATACAATTGCACCAATTTTAAATTCAAACTTAAATACACCTTTCAAAACAAAAACACACAATTATAACAAATTAATTTCACATATTTCATAATACTAAATCTTTTAAATTCAAACTTGATAAAATAAATATTATTCAAGGAATTCCAATTCCTAATAGTTAAATTCAATATAAATAAAAAATCTTCAACTTTTAAATAAAATGCAAACTACAACTAAATTGATCATCAATCTAAAACTAATGATATTAATGAAAGTTACAATCAAAATTTTAAACATATTAAATAATATTTCGACAATATATATGCATTATGTCATTCCTATAACACAATTAAATCTAAAACCTCCTTAATTAAGAATATCATAAATTTATTACATTAATAAATCTATAACATAAATACTATTCCCTTTCTATAATTAATGAGAATTCAAATTATAAAAATTCTTATAATTGAAATAGGTGTATTTATATGTTTGAACAGCTGCGCATAATATAAGAAAGAAAGAAACATACACTAGAGATGACTCCCGTTTAAAAACTCATACCATGACTTCAGATTACTTAAAGCTCTCCATTAATCATGCATAAATAGAGCACACTATGGTAAGACTGTAAGTTAATCAAGATAACTAATACATCAAATGCTTGGCGCCAGATTCAAGAGGAAACTTAAGTTAAGTAAATTATATACATGCGTAGTACAAGAACCACATATAGTCTAAAACCTTTAAGACGCAAAACACAGTGTCAAGATTCTTTAACATAGTGTAAAGATTCTATAACATAGGATATGTCGACTAAAGAAAAGCAGTTATGACTGCACAAGATCTGCACTACTCGTTAAATCTCAAATTCTACCTATAGTTTGCGCACAGACAAAGGCAGAAGAAAATATGGTAATCAGGTTTAGATTCCTTATTAAAAAGATTCAACGGCAGAATGGAATGATGTTGAGACAAAATTTAAATTCCAAATATCATTACTAAGTCGGCCAATTCCTTATCAGTAAGATCAAAGGACTGGAATCGTTCCTATCTAAATATAATAAGCAAGGTTATAGGCCAAATTATGGCTATAGAAATCTATCCAAATCTGAGTTATAAATCGAAGATAAATAATAGTTTCCTTCAGTGAAGAGATCGTGTATTTGATTTGTAACAGTATAGGTTGTATGGTTTAGGAGATGGCGAATTAAACAATGGGATTATTTAAACCTCTACAACATTCTAGTTTCAAATACTGAATCTCCAATATACGCCAATAGAAACAGGGAGGTTATTTAAATCTTTATACCCTATAATGTACAGGAGCGACAGTTGTATCAGGCAGCATATAAATTTATGGAGATTATTGACTGCGAGAAGATTAGTTATGCGTGGGTCATAGAAGGAATTTACAACTAATAATGAAGCTCAAGATAACAATTAATACGTTATAGCAATGCGCTGCCTCCAGATTCATTTCCAAAATTATGGCAAAGGAAATTGTTCTTTTAAATATAAGCCTTTTGCACTATAGCCAATGGCGACTGGTGAATAAAATTTAATTCATTGGCACAGATTTGTGATTCTTTCGGCGCCACACTACTAAATGATGTCTTTAGGGGAAAGATGGGAGCCAAGCTTCCTTCAGATTAAGATGAATACAGTTGCCAATTGAGAAAATTCATTTTCTTTCAGTTCAAATAAAATCTCAGGGATGGATATAAGAGAAATAAAAGACGACACTATCGAATTCCATCATTCACATTCAAACACAATTTTCAATAGCAAGGTTGCAACGAAAGAATTGTAATCATTCAGCGTCATGCAAGGGAGAATATACCACGCATGAAGACACCCATTTAGCATAACTAATTTGGGTAAAAAGCTTCCTAACGGAGTCCATAACTAATCTATTTTAGTCAAAAAATTTCTACTTAAGATTCTACAGGAATCGAGAGAGGAATGCGAATATCAGGGATTGGCAACTGTTACAAGTCTAATATAAGACAAATTTCCATGTTGGCCGATTAATAATTAAACTCATTGGTTGATTCAGCACAAAGCATGTATAGAGATAAAAGTGATATATAAAAACACATTTAACTACAGGGCGACGCTTGCCAGGTCTATTATACACGCAGAATAGTTCATAATCAACACCCACATAGTCAGAAGGTATGCAGTGTTTACATTGTTCACATATACTAATGTGTATACAATTTGTAGGGTTTATCTCCTTTTTCATAATGGAGATCTAAAGCTCAACATACGGACTCCAATTTATATGGAACGTCATCCGTAATATTATATTTTCAAATATTACATTGCCTGCAGAAGCACTGGCCGAATGGAAAACTCTACAATTTATTCTATAGATCGTTTAATCCACACCATAAAAGCTTGGAAATTAATCTTTATCCTAGATTTCCAGATAGAGAATAAGAGGAGCTTGATAAAACTATTCACTCATTTCGCCTAAAAACGCAGGTTAGAACACAGGCAGCAACAATTCAGAATTTTCAATTATATGATTCCAGATTTCACGAAATCGAAAGAATTTCTTAAAACAAACAAATGTTTTCAAATTGATATGCGTGCACAGGGCATTTTCAAAGAATTTAGAGATAGAGAATACAAATCCTTAGATTACAATATACGTTTTTTTTTTAATTTTAGAAAACTCATTCTATCTGTTTCTGTGTGCATGTGCAGGTTTAGCTGGGTGATGCTTTTCTACAGGCAGTATATTTTTTTTGTTAATGCAACTAATTTCGAGCTTAACTTTCAGAGATTATCATATAAGAATTTTTCAAAACAAATAAGAAAACCTGATTTATAATTTTGAATCCAACGAAGATTGTAGCAAGAACCCAGAATTCGCAATCCACTATTTTCCCAAAAGCACAAGTTCTTCGAATTTTGTTGTTTCCAAAATTTTTACCAAAACAACTGCCGGGAAAATTCTTCCCGAGCAATGTTGTGTATCCCATTGCAACCCCTAAAGGCTTATTCATGCAATTAATTACTTCAAGTTACAACTTAACTGTTTGTAATCATGCTTTTTTTAAATTGCTCATGCAGTTATAAACTTTTAATATCTAAGATATTTTCCCTCAAGTCGTGTTTTAGATATTTTAATTTTTGAAAATAAACTCTTTTAAAATATTATCTTTTCACATTCACCTTTAAATAATTACTTGTTTTATTTATTTTGATAAATCAAACCTTATTTATAAATATTTAATCTAATATATTAACAAATTAGCCATTTAACTAATAGTAGTTAATTTCCAAAAAAAAATAACACAAACTAAATTAACATGACAAGACAAAACAACAAATGACAACGGGCGACAGATGGATACTCATTCAGTGAAGAACGATGGTTAAACAAGGACCTGAAACTATCTCTGAATCAACATGATTTTATTCGATTAGGGTTCGCTCAGACCTGACAAGTAGGTGAAGCCGATACTTGGTACCTGTATCTGCATAAAACATCACTTCTTAATCATATTATCATATATCAAAAAACACATCGTGAAGAAGAATCGCAGCGCAACAGGATACTCACAAGTGAGTAATACTACACCGTCTTCTTTACCAAGACTAACAAGCATCATTAAATCATAAACATCCATCACATCATGATAATCACATTAAAACTCATAAACAACATGAACCATGTCACACACGCGTCTATCGCAATGTCTTGATACAAACTTAACCAATTAATCTTGATATTCAATGAATCATCAACAAAGTTTAACAACTAATCATAACATCAGTTTCGTAACTAGAAGCAATACAATATAGTATTTAAAACAGCTAATTGACTAGCAAACAAACACAAGCAAACTAGCACACATAGTAGCAATTGGGGGGGTACTACACTCATAACACACCCCATATTATCAAAATAGCATAGGGATCCATAAATTTGTGGGCACAAAAGTTGAAGCTAGGAAAAATAGGCTAAGGTAATGTGAGGTGGTGGATAAAATTTTGAAACAAGATATATTTCAAAATAAATTACCCGCATTTAAGCCAAGTGTCAAAGCCTTGACAATTGGAAGTAAACAAGGAATAACCTGTAGGGCTTTGATAGGTGATGGATCTATGTAGTTGGCTAGATATCTCATAAAAGTGTAGACTCAAAAAATGGCTTTGAGAAGGTAAGGAATATGAGTCAAAATTTTACAGCTTAGAAAATCGAAAGGAGAGTGTCAATTTTTGACAATAAGTGTCAGAGAATTAAGATAATTTAGGTGGCGAAAATGTTGATTAATAGTTTTTTTCATAGCATGGGCATCAGGTAATCAGGAATCGGGTAATTGTGGTTTCGGGAGAAGCTTGTAATATGAGAATTCCCTAATATCTCTCATAACATCAATAATTTCAAAATTCCTTGCAATATAGATGGCTCTAAAATTCATCGTCAACAATTCACCAACGAAAAATTCACTGCCAAACTTTGATAAATTATTGGCGATGATTTTGTCAGATGCCAACATAGATATTCTTGAAAGTCATCAAAAGGAAAAAAAACCTGAAAGACTAAGTAAAATGTTATTGTGATCAGGAACATGCTTGGAAGATGATTGATTTATCTAAAATCAAATATTTGTTAGTTTATTTTGGGTAAAAAGATTAAATATATGATACTAGTGGGATAATGTTATGTTGATGTAGGTATCTAAAAGTGGTAGAATGTGGAAATAAATGCAAGTACTAGTGTGAGCTAGTGTTCTCAAAAAGCAATAAAGAACCTAACCAAAAGACGAAGTAGGCACTGATACCAATGGCAGGTTTTCTTCTTGATTCTGATAGCGAGTTATTTTCCCAATACTAGAGATGATGAATGCAGATTTATGGATTTTAAATCTTTGTCACATGATGTACTGAGTGCTTCTTTTCACTCAATTTTTTAAGGATTCAAATGATTATGATTGAAGTATTAGAGCATGACTCTAACCTTTGATTTTGAAGTTCTTGACCGACATCCCATGTGTGGGAAAACATCTTTGTACCACATTTCCCCTGATGATTGTTTTCTTCTCTCCAGCCATGTGCTTTTTGTAACCAACGCTTGCCTTGTGTTCTGTAAAAGGCAGCGATTTTCTCTTTTATTAGGATCATAATTTGTTGAGATAGGGGAGAAGACCCAGTATCCGCTAGGGCTAACTTTGTGCAACCGTAGAATTCAAACCGTATGTCAAATCGGAAAAAAAATTATGGGTTTTTTTCGCACATGAGTTAAGATCTTATAACTAAGGTTTTGGCTTCTAGGCAATTTGGTAGACTTCGGTAGCATCTGATATGCGCGTGGAGGTAAAAAAGACACCTTTTAGAGGTGTCGTTCGCTTGTCGTCACCTAACATCCCAATACCCGCTAACTATAACCACCAAAAAGTTTTTAAAAAAACACCTAAATGTGTCACTTTTAACATCTAATTAAAAGTCTTTTATCATTCACATCCACTCAAAATTCAATGGGTCTAATTCACGTTAGCACCTTATAGAATCATTTTGGCGCCCATTAAAAATCACTCCTACATATTAATCTCCTTACTAAAGCACCGGACACCAAACACATTACACCCCAATTAATCTTTATTTGGGGTCCGATTGATGCATATGACTAATCTTTTTTTGTGGGTATCCCATCCTGTTCATTCACTTTACCGCGCGCTCTGTCTGGAAGCTTCCCGGCGATGGAGAAGAATGTGAATGGCGACGGCTCTCTATGGCTCCTACTCATGCGCACGGCTTTAGGTAACATATAACATCTTTCTCCTTTGAATATGCAAACAATGGTATTGGTTAATCATTTTCTTCTACATCTTTCATGACCCATGAAGGGTTTATTCAATGATTGAAAAATTATTACTACTTGTCTATGAAATAAATCATTCCTCTTACACGCTTCTCTCCATGTGTTGTTTTATTTTGCTAATGTTATGGTACTGGCATTTTACACACGAGTTTTTTTTGGGTTAAATGATTTCCTATCCTCATTTTACGATGTGCTCACAACCTGGTAAAGTCGATTGTATCATGATTTTCTCTGCAGAAATGATGACGAATTTCGTGGGTTTGTGAAAACCCTTGCTTTATTTTCCAAATACGGGTTTTATTGTGGTTAAATGATTAAATATGACCTGGTAAAGTCAATTGTCTCATGATTTTGTCTCCAGAAATGATTAGAAATTTTGTGGGTTTGAACACATGTCTGCAAAATAATATTTTTTGGTCTGCTTCGACCTTTTTATAAAAAACACGTCACTTTGGGCATAAATCGGCAAACCCTTTTAAAATAAATATGTATTTGTGAAAACCCTTGCTTGGTTTTTTCCAAATTCGTTTTTATAAAAAACCCATGTCACTTTGGGCATAAATCGGCAAACCCTTTTAAAATAAATATGTATTTGTGAAAACCCCTGCTTGGTTTTTTCCAAATTCGTGTGCTTAAGGAATTAATCTCATGAAACCCTTGCCTGGAATATTCTGCATCTATCTGAAAATGCACTTTTGTATTCCTGCGAGTGAGGAATTATTATTATGAAACCCTTGGTTAATTTCTTGTGCACATTTATGAAAAACCCAAGTATGTATGTATGTATGTATGTACATTACATACATATATATGTATGTACACATACATACATACATATATATGTATGTAATGTACATACATATATATTAATCTCATGTCACTTTGGGCATAAATTGACAAACCCATTTAAAATAAACAAGTATTTGTAAAACCCTTGCTTGGTTTTTTCCAAATTTGTGTGCTTAAGGAATTAATTTCATGAAACCCTTGCTTGGAATATTTTGCATCTATCTGAAAACACACTTCTATATTCCTGCGAGTGAGGAATTATTATTATGAAACCCTTGGTTAATTTCTTGTGCACATTTCTGAAAACCCAAGTATGTATGTATGTATGTATGTATGTAATATATATGTATGTACATTACATACATATATATGTATGTACATTACATACATGTATGTAATGTACGTACATATATATTACATATATATATGTATGTATGTATGTATGTATGTATGTATGTATGTATGTATGTATGTATGTATTGAAAGCAACGACAAGCATCCTCTGCACATTCCTCTACTATCCCAAGTCTCGGGTAGGTACTTATAGTTATTTTCATTTATGCAGTGTCTTCTTACTTTATACATTCTAGCATTTGTTTATATTTTTCTACTTTCCATTGCACATACAACAGGCTAGCATACATATATTTGTCATTTTACATTTTGTGTCTCTTGTTCATTCAACAAATTGATGTATATGTGTGTATCCTTTGCCTATCCTTTCAAAATGCAAACAATAGTACTGGTTAATCATTTTCTTTTGCATCTTTCATGACCCATTAAGGGTTTATTCGATGATTGAAAAATTATTACTGCTTGTTTATGAAATAAATCATTCCTCTTACACTCCTTTTCACCATGTGTTGTTTGCTTTTGTTGGGTCATGCTGCTAGTTTCTTTTTCCCACATTGTATTTATGTATGTATGTATGTATGTATGAACATACATACATACATACATACATACATATATATATATATGTATGTATACTACTTTCCATTGCACATACAGCAGGCTAGCATACATATGTTTGTAATTTTACATTATGTGTGTCTTGTTCATTCAGCAAATCGATGTATATGTGTGTATCCTTTGCCTATCCTTTCAAGATGAAAACAATGGTACTAGTTAATCATTTTCTTCTACATCTTTCAGGACCCATGAAGGGTTTATTCGATGATTGAAAAATTATTACTACTTGTTTAAGAAAATAAATCATTCCTCTTACACTCCTTTTCGCCATGTGTTGTTTGCTTTTGTGTGGGTCATGTTGTTGGCTTCTTTTTCCCACATTGTTTATGTATGTATGTATGTATGTATGCACATACATACATACATACATATATATAGATGTCTATATGTATCTATGTATCTATGTATGTATGTGCATACATACATACATTATGTATATATCACCACATATATATTTTATGTATATATATATATACATATATATACATATATATATATATTATATATATATATATGTATATGTATGTATATTCATATACATACATATACATATATATATATATCTATGATATATACAGTATACACACATACATATACATATATATATTGCTATATACATGTGTATAATAATATATATTATTGCATATATATATATGTATGTATATATATGTATATATATATGTATATATATATATATGTATATGTATATATATGTATATGTATATGTATGTGTATGTATGTATGTATGTATGTATGTATGTATAGATATGTATGTGCTTCCACGGTAAAAAGTGAAAAAAATGGGATACCAACAAAAAAACATTTGTCATATGCATCAATCGGACCCCAAATGAAGATTAATTGGGGTGTAATGTGTTTGGTGTCTGGTGCTTTAGTAAGGAGATTAATATGTAGGAGTGATTTTTAATGGGCGCCAAAATGATTCTATAAGGTGCTAACGTGAATTAGACCCATTGAATTTTGAGCGGATTTGAATGATAAAAGAGCTTTAATTAGATGTTAAAAGTGACACATTTAGGTGTTTTTTCTGCTTTGCAATGTATATTACTGATTTTCTACAATTTATATGTATGTATATGTTTATATGAATACATGCATGTATGCTTATGTTTCTATGAATGTTTGCATGTATGCTTATGTTTGTATGATAGTATGCATGCATGCAAACTTGCAAAAAATCACAGATATATAAGGTTTCCCAAATAAACATTGAATCCAAATATAGTGCAGAATTCAGTCATATCATCTCTAAAAACCTACGTAAGTGGCAGCTACAAATTCAAATGCTATAACAAATTCATATTTGAAACACAACAATCAAATTGAATGCATTCAATTGTCAGATTCAAATTTCTAAATAAGAGGGACAACAGCCAGCGGCATTCACAATTATTCTCCTCTACTACTATATTCACAATTGAACTTGATTAATTATGTGTTGTTGTACATGTGCATTATTTTAAAGGTCATATGATGTTTGTATGTTACTAGCCTCGATTGTGACTACCCATGGTTGTAAATATTTTCTTGCAAGCATGAGAGAACAAGGAGAGGTGGTGCAACAATGTTCATGGTGGACAGTTTGGTAATTGTGTTTGTCAACACACCAAATAATTAAGGATTTTTTGTTCAAATTGTTCTAAGTTTCAATTATTGTTCTATATTTTTGACTAACTAGTATATCTTTTTATTTATTTCAATAACTATTGTCCATGTTTGTTTTTTGTATTATATTTGTTTGTTGTGGTAGGCATGTCAAATGGCTAGGAGGTTGTGAAGAGCATGCCAAATTGTAAGATTACATTTTAGGTAAAGTCTTTCAAGACTTTACTTTGGTTGTGACCCAGTAGACATTGTGTTCATTTATAATGTTCATTTTTATTATTCATTGTAAACTTACATTTACAATTTACAATTAGATTGATTTCCAAGTGTATGTCTTCAAAATTTTATAATTTTAAATAGATTAATTTATGGATATGTTGCATATAGATGTATAGTTATATGTATGCATATACTTAGTTGTGTATACATATATATGTATGTATGTATTTATGTATGTATGTATGTATATACGTACATACATATATATATTTATATATACGTATGCATGTATACACAACTAGTGAGGTTGTAAAGAGCAAGTCAATTTGCATGATGAAATTTCAGGTCAAGTCTTTCAAGAGTTTACTTTGGTTGTGACCTAGTAGACATTGTGTTCATTTATGATGTTCATTCATGAACCCAAACAATGGGATTTGATTTATGATGGGATTTACTTATTCATTGTAAACTTACAATTTAGAATTAGATTGATTTCCACTTACACTTACACTTACAATTTATGGATATGCTACATATAGATGTATATATATATATGTATGTATGTATGCATATACTTAGTTGTGTATACATATATATACACACACACACACACAACTATGTATATGCATACATATACATATATATATGTATGTATACATATATATATATATACAACAATGTTAGTTAGATGAATTTCTGAATTTCAATCACATACATTTCTTAATGTACATTTAAATTTTCAACAATGTTTGTTAGATGAATACAACAAACACAAAACTGATTTCAAATCACAAGAGCATAGATCATTAACTTGGACAGCTCCCAAAACATGCTTAGGATGAAATCAAATTTATTATAGCATAAACATGATTAAGACAAAGTTGGAAAGAAGACAAGGAGTCTTTAGTCTTACAAAAAACACACTGACACACATCGAAGTAGATAAGTTGAGAACATACTACCATTTAGTTCTACAAAATTAGACAGTAGTATCCTTTGGATATCCAATACAATAGACTAGTATCCTTTGGCTGTCCAATACAATAGACTAGCATTCAGTTTTACAAAAAACACTCTAGCAAACTTCGAGGTCAAAAAGTTGACAAAAAAATCCTAATTAGACATCCACAGATCTGATTAAGAAGTGGTGTGTCCTTGGGGGTCAACTGACTCTGCGTCAACTAGAGAAGATGTTAAGGACTGTGGATTGTTATGTATGACACTTGCTATACAAGCAAGCAATGCATGATTTGCCTCTGGAGTGAGCTATAACTGTGGAGAGCAACTTCAAAAGACCCATTTTGTAGGCTGCTAAGAGCTACAAAGGCTAGAGACAAAATGTTAATCATGTCCCTTAAAATTGGATGTTGACTTAGAAGAGGAGTTGTAGGAGTACTCTTACTTCTATTTTTTTCTGCTCTTTCTGCCTACTTTTGTTTTTCCTTCAACTGTCTAGCAATATTTGATTTCTCCCTTTGAAGCTCCTTTTCATGTTGCTGCCTCAGCTTCTCCTCTACATTTTTTTTTTTTGCAGCACGCTCTAATCTATTTGCCTCCCTCTGTGCAAGGATTGCTTCTCTTTATGCATTTTTTTCAGCCATTTGCTCCCTTTTCCTTTGCTGCAATTCTTGGTTTCTTTGCTTTTGTGCCTCTTGGTCATTCAACAAATTGAAGAAATCATCCGATGTCAAAATTTGAGACTGCCTACTAAGGCGTAGGACCCCATTACGACCTCTATTAGATGATTGGCACATTCGTTGCATTGGGAGTTGCAAAAAAGTGCTACTCTTGCCTACTAGTTGTTGATCATTGACTTGTGTGCATGGCACATAATCAACCTCTTCATCACTTGAGTCATTACCATCGAGTCCATCCTCTTCATCATTTTCAACCTCCCAATTTCTCCCAGTTGTGAAATAATGGATGACATCTTTAGGATCAACATTTGGTGGTGATGGCATGGAAAACCCTTCATCCACTTGACTGAAATTGAGATGCACCCCTAGGTTCAAAACTACATCTTGAAATTCAGATGGTAGATTGAGACTCTCTTCATTTTCAGCTACCTGATTACATGATCGAACTGCTGGTTCTTGTTGAATTTATGTTGTCTCAATGTTTTCTGGATTTGGGGGAATGTTTGCAGAAAAGGTTTCCACAAACTATCCAATATGTTCCTCATTCCAACCTACTATCCTAAAACAAGTCTCTGTTGCCATGAACTGTGCCTCTTCATCAGCTGTATCACTCTTTGTATCTGCTCCCAATGTCGTTCCTTCCTCTTCAACCACAAAAGCTTGGCTTGGCCCCATATCCAAATCAAGTGCATGTCGATCTAATGGCCAAATTCATGTTCTTCTATAAACCACTTGCAATGTTATTAGGAGTCAAAACTTGTGCAAAAGCTTTGCTGGAAAGTGTTTCCAACTCTTCCATTCCAATGTCAAGTTGAGGATTTTCAGAGAGCCATATACTCCTTTGCTATTTGAAGTAGTTCTTAAATGGTGAGAAGACACTAACATCAAGGGGCTGCAATTTGTGGCTGCAATGTGTTGGAAGTGTGAGCAAATCTATTCCCATAGTCTTTGCTTCTTTGAACATTTTGAATGCCACATGGTTGCCATTACCATCAACGATGAGAAGTTGTTTGTTGGTTGGTGACACACCTCCTGGGACATTTTTTGCGAAGTGTTTTAACCATTCAACAAATAATTCTTTGGCCATCCAAGCATGCTCTTGGATTTCCATGCATGCCCTTGGCTCATAATTAACAATATAGTTTCTAATGTTCCTTTTGGACTTGAACAAATAGTAACCAGGTATAGCTTGACCTGTTGCACTAACACAAGCTAGAACAGTGATCCATTCTCTTCTTTTAGTAATTAATTGTGGAACACATTTTGTCCTTGTTTTTGCAATAACTCTCATTGCACAATTTATGCCAGCCTACACACCTATTTCATCACAGTTCCATATGTTGTTGGACCCATAATTATGTTTGTTGTACAACTCCTCCAAGTTATCATAGAATGAAGAAACTATTTCGAGGCACAACATTATAGCTCGATCTATGTCCACTCCTTCGGGTGTTCAAATTGTCAGATCAGGATGCCTTTGATGAAATCCAACCCACCATGACCTCCCTGGTATCCCATTTGTGAATGGATTAGGCCTCACTCCAACCATGTGGGCCACTGTTGACTTAAGTTGTGACACTTGAAGGCCATGGCCAATATTAGCCATATCTTTACACCATTGCACAATTTCAGCTTCTTCTTCGTCAATTAGGACTATTCATGGCCCCCTCCTTTTTGTGGATGTCACAACATTGAGCCATGCCTGCAAATTGCTAGGCGGGATTCCCCATTTGATCGTTGAACCTCTAATTGACATTTGATTGTCCTCAACATCTACAATGGATTTTTCCATGTCATGCATAGACCAATTTTTCATGCACAGATCTAGGGTTGTCACATGGTCAGCAGATGGCAGTTCTATTTCTACGTCAGTATTATGAACAACAGGTTCAAAACCATCATTTTCATTGGTTTGTTCTGCATTTTCATAAATAACTTCCTCATCCATGTTCACTGTTGGCTCTTCATCAACATCTGGAACATTGAATGTCACTCCACGAGGTACTTTATTCAAGCGCCTCCCACCCGATCTTTTCCTCTTCTGCCTAGTGGTGCCATGATTGTCAATGATCCTATACATTGTAAGCGATCAAGTGTTAGAAAAACAATGTATAAACATTGCAAAACACAGATATAAGTACAAAAAATAGGTATAAACATTGCAAAACAAAAAATAGATCTATTTTATCATTCAAATCTACTCAAAAGTCAATGGGTCTAATTCAGGTTAGCACCTTATAAAATCATTTTGGTGCCAATTAAAAATCACTCCTACATATTAATCTCCTTACTAAAGCACCGGAAACCAAACACATTAACCCCAATTAGGGTCCGATTAAAGCATATTCAACTAATGTTTCTTTTTTGGGTATCTGATTCTTTTGCATCATTTAATTTGGGTTTACATATATATATGTAGATATAGATGTATTTATATGTATTTGTATAAATATATGTATACATGTATCTATGGATACATATAATTACATAGTTACATGTATGCATATATCTGTACATATACATATATATATCTATATATACCTAGATATATGTATGTATATATATCAATGTTCAAAGCACATTGTACAGACTTGGGTTTTTAGAAATGTGCACAAGAAATTAACCAAGGGTTTCATAATAATAATTCCTCACTCGCAGGAATACAAAAGTGCGTTTTCAGATAGATGCAGAATATTCCAGGAAAGGGTTTCATGAGATTAATTCCTTAAGCACATGAATTTGGAAAAAAACATGCAAGGTTTTCACAAATACATATTTATTTTAAATGGGTTTGTCGATTTATGCCCAAAGTGACATGGGTTTTTTATAAAAAGGTTGAAGCAGACCAAAAAATATTATTTTGCAGACATGTGTTCAAACCCGCGAAATTCCTGATCATTTCTTGAGACAAAATCATGAAACAATCAACTTTACCAGGTCGTATTTAATCATTTAACCACAATAAAAACCCAAATTCACATTATATTTTTAGGGTTTAGGGTTTAGGGTATGTATGTATGTATGTATGTATATGTATGTATACATATATACATACATACATGAAATATATATATATATATATATATATATATATATATATACACATACATACATACATATATATATACATGTATGTATGTAATATATACACACACATATATCTATATATATGTGTGTATATTACATACATATATACATGTATGTATGTATGTATATGTATATGTATGTATACACACACACATATATATATATATGTGTGTATGTATGTATACACACACATATATATATATATATGTGTGTGTGTGTATATATGGATACCATACATACATACATACATACATGTATATATGTATGTACACACATATATATAGATATATGTGTGTGTATATACATACATACATACATACATGTATATATATATGTATGTATGTATGTATGTATGTATGTAAGTATGTGCATACATACATAGATACATACATACATATATACATATATATATGTATGTATGTATGTATGTGCATACATACATACATACATACATACATACATGTACATACATACATAAATTCAATGTGGGAAAAAGAAACCAATACCATGACCCAACAAAATCAAACAACACATGGCGAAAAGGAGTGTAAGAGGAATGATTTATTTCATAAACAAGCAGTAATAATTTTTCAATCATCGAATAAACCCTTCATGGGTCGTGAAAGATGCAAAAGAAAATGATTAACTAGTACCATTGTTTGCATTTTAAAAGGATAGGAAAAGGATACACACATATACATCGATTTTTTGAATGAAGAAGAGAGACATAATGTAAAATGACAAATATATGTATGCTAGCCTACTGTATGTGCAATGGAAAGTAGAAAAATATAAACAAATGCTAGTCTATTGTATTGGACAGCCAAACGAAACATATTTAAACAGAGTTATAGACGTATATATGTGTGTTTGTGTATGTATATACATACATATATACATGTATATATGTATTTGTATATATGTGTATATGTTTTTAAATACATAATACACATATATTAAATGCATGTATATATATATACACCTATACATATTAAACCCTGATAAATGACCAACCCTGACAAATGACCAAAAATAAACAAATATAAATAGATACACATATAAGCAAAAATAAATGACAAATATAAACCCTGATATAAACACTAAAATAAATGACAAATGACCAAAAACATACAAATATAAATATAGGTACCTATTTGCAAATTCAATAAGATGCAGAAGTAAATGATCAACCAGTACCATTGTTTTCATTTTCAATGGATAGGCAAAGGATACACACATATACTTCGATTTGTTGAATGAACAAGAGACACATAATGTAAAATGACAAATATATGTATGCTAGCCTATTGTATGTGCAATGGAAAGTAGAAAAATATAAACAAATGCTAGAATGTATAAAGTAAGAAGACGCTACATAAATGAAAATAACTATAAGTACCTACCTAAGACTTGGGATATTAGAGGAATGTACAGAGGAATGTACAGAGGATGCTTGTCGTTGCTTTCAATTTTACAGAGAATAACATGCAATTTTGAATGCCGCTAGCTACTTTCCCCCTCTTATTTAGGAATTTGAAGTTGCAAGTTACGTAGGTTTTTAAAGATGATATGACTGAATTCTGCATTACATTTGGATTTGATGTTTATTTGGGGAGCCTTACACCTATATTTAATTGTGTAGGTACCTACAGGAAATGAAATAAATACATATAGCTTCCAAGGAGTGTGTGAAAGACTGTGCATTTCAAATCCCATAGAGTTAAAAGGAGATTGTGATTATGTCATGTAAAGCACCATTAACTGTGCATGTATAGTTGTAAATATATTCTGTAATGAGGGACAAACATTTGCAAGTGGGGGTATTTGTAATAGTAAATGTTTTTAATGAAATTGTAAATGAGCCTTTTTATGTGCAAATTGACCATTTTTATAAATGCAAAAGCATGTTTAGTTGTGTATTATGATTGGTGAGTTACTCATTCTGTTATAAGCAGCTATTGGTGTTGTAATTTTTTATTTGTTCATAAATAGTTTTTTAATGGATCAAAGTTAAAAAAAAATTTGGGGGTTGAGTGAGCATGGAGGTGGTGGTTATTCAATGGGTGGCAGATATTGGGTCTTCTCCCCTAGTAAGACTAAAATTGGAACACCACCTATTTTATTTTTAGCCGATAGGCTATATATGGTGTGAGGTTTTGGCCTGAAACCTGTCTCACACTGCGAAACTCGTGTTATGTCCAGTAAACCTCATCAAAAAATAGGCTGGGAAATAAAATGCGAAGAAATCTGATTTCCAAATCAAGTAAGCTCTTTAGTAGGCAATCAAATTAGATCTCCAGTAGCCCACCAAATCAAAATTTAATTGCAGCATTTACCCAAGTGATTAAATGTATTCTACATGTGCCATTTCATCACGAGAAGCCCAAGAGAAGGATTTTGTTCTATGGTAGTACAGGCGGCGCCATTGGGTTCCTCCTACTCTCTGGTATCTAGGCCTCGATTATTGTTTGCAGGTGAGGATGAAGGGAAAGGCGAAGCATAGGTATTTCATGAGGAGCAACATGAATCTCTTAAAAGACACTGTGAAGCCCAACATGGGGGCAAGTTGGTTCAATATTCAGCAGATCAAGAACACCATAGACAATTTCAACGTGACCAATGTGGTCGGCCATGGCAGTTTCAAAACAGTGTAAAAGGGCATCGTCGCCGATGGTCGCTCGATCACGATTAAGAGGATCACAAACTGCACAGCGGAAGGAGAAACTAAATTCATAAATGAGGTGGAGATCATCAACAGTAGGCACCAGAATTTGGTGGCTCTCAGAGGCTTCTGCGTTTCTAGTGATGACAAAGAGGGGCGCCAGAGATTTCTAATTTATGATTTCATGGTTAATGGCAGCCTCAATGAACACATTTTTGGAGGGTGCAATGAAAACAGGGCTCCACTGAATCGGGAGCAGCAGAAGAACATCTCCCTTGGAACAACAAAGGGCTTGTGTTATCTACATTACTGCGTGCAACCACAAATTTATCACACAGAGATATCAAGGCTACTAATATTCTACTGGATGATGAAATGAATGCCTATGTTGCGGATTTTGGGCTTGTCGGGATGACCACACAAGGCCAGTCACATCTCACCACCAGAATAGTGGGTACCCATGGCTACTTAGCCCCTAAATATGCCCTTCATGAACAACTTACAGATCGGAGTGATGTCTATAGCTTTGGCATTGTATTGCTTGAGATCATGAGTGATAGAAAAGCTTTGGATACTTCAGTTGAAGAATTTCTTATTACGGATTGGGCGTGGCAGCTTGTTAACAATAAAATGAAGCAACAATTATAGGGAGATCGGCCTTGGTTGGTCTGACCGTAAAAAAAAAATTACTTTGGTAGGATTACGTAATATGAGTCCTACAAACTTTGTCCAATTTTTTTTCATTGGCATCGTTGACAACACACCATAGTTTGTGCAGAATCTTGATCTAAGTCACTTGCCATAGTTTCACTGAGTTCTTTGAAAATATGTATGTTGTTGAATCACTTTCTGTTATGTTTTATTTCATTCTAAAACAAATTTTTTTATCTATTGAATGAAGGTTTTGTGTGTTTGAAAAATAAATTCTTGTGGCATTATAGTTGTTTTTTAGGGTGCAAATCAGTTGATTTGAGTCTCAAATCTATATGGTGCGGAGATGCCTTTGATTCTCCTATAGTCGCTCTTTCACCTATTCACCATTGCTATGTCTATAACTAATTTTAAGAGTTTCCATCCCTCTTTGTCAAACCTTTTCCTCATGAAACCTGAGCAGGGTTTCCTACTCCACCCAAAACTTCTTAAACTGTTGGTTCTCAAATGTATGGTAGGAAGTTATCTACTACCATTTTTTCCTTGTTCCTGGAACAGTTCACCCTGTGATGGGTTGGGGGATTTACTTATTAGGCTCCATGTCTTTTAGGGTGTTCTTAAAAATGCATTCTTACTCTCAGCTTTGCCACTTTTTACTCTTTGGTTGGGTATATTTGAGTCACTCATTTCCATGGCTTTTCCATTCTACCCTACTGGTATAGTAAGAGCATTGTCTATAGCTCAGCATATGCATTCTTAGCAGCTCCATTTGTATGGTGGGCTCTTATGAAATTAATGTCATCTTTGGACACATCAGTTGAATGTGAAGCTTTGAGAGTGTGGGAAATCTCATCAAAATCATTCATCAGTCTCTGCTGATGAAATTTTTAATAGCTGATGAAAGTTTTGTTAAAACTAGCTCTATCTGCAATTGGTGGTCATCAAAGAGTGTTCTAACCATCTGTTTAACAACCAAAACTCAGTTCATGAAACCTTTTTTGGTTCCCTACAATTTGAATAGAGCAAGCTATTAATTTCACATAATAACTTTTCCATCTATGTAGGTTCTGCACTCTTGATAACATGACAGTGAGAAACCCTGAATCAAGTTAACATATAAAATCACAAAAATAGTTATGTAGATATTATGAGGAAATTAGCATGACCAAAAATAGATACATAGACCTTGAATGTTGGTAGATACACAAACATACATTGCAACCATAATATTCTAATAAAAGCAAGTTGTGGATTGCATAAAGAGAGAGTTATGATCACTATTTCCCAAATGTCATCTAGTCCATCTAGATTATGTTTTACTTATTTACTTATACAATACCTGTGTTACCACCCAAACTTTGACTTCACCAACATATGTAAACATCTTCAAGGACCTTAACCTGTATCAATCAGAGCAATGATATATTTGCAAGTTTCATGAGAAATGCCAATAATATCTTGTCCCTACACCTGTGTCATTACAAAGTGCAGGAGTTCATGAAGTTACAACGGTAAGAAATATGAATTTGGTTCTAATCCTTATTTCCAAGAAATGGTCAACACATCAATTTAGTTCAAATTCTTTCTCTACTTCTCACTTGATGCAAAGGTTGCATCTAAAATTTTGTTAGGAAATATTGCATTCAAACCTAGAATCTCAAATCATTTCCCACATAACCCAAGAGAGATTAACATGCATACAAGTTTTCCAAATGCAAAGATCAAATAGACAAGCCACAAGATAACACAAGATTTACCCTGGGAAAACCCTTAATAGGGAAAAAACCATCCTCCAAAAGCATCCATACTCTATCATATTAATCAACCATAAGCAAATACAAGAGTTACAATGAATACCTCTGAAACATAAAGCCCTCCAATGCACTTTCATGTGTTCAAGCATGAATCCACACATCCCATGCCACGCTTCACAAATGCACTCTTCAGAAAGACTCAATAATCACAACCAACCTGCTCAGTTGTTCACCCCCAACCCAAAACCACTACATTGTGTTTGCTTTTATAGACACAATCTCACACAAATACAACTAGTGGTAAGGTAAAACCATGTACCACAAAACCATGTGAATACAAAACCACTAACCCCTTTTCTAATATTGGGTACTAAGTTGTTACAATATTTATTTCCCCAATATTAAATTACTAACACATGTCTCCTACACATATAGTAATACAATGTTACAATACAATCATTACATGGGACCAAATAATTACCTAGTGTGATTATCCACACCACCAAGGTGCATCACAACTAAATAATAGAATAAAACATTTTATGCAATGGTGTACAACACCATATCCCAACATTCTCCCACTTGTTGTATACATTGCATAAGGGATCAATGCATGATATACATTATCATAGCCATCTATGAAACCACATGAATCTGTAACATGCTCTCATGCTCCAACTGAGATACCTGCAATAAGAGTGACCACCATCTCAAGCAAGAAATCCTATCATCCTCCAGCGTGCCACCTATGGAAGAAAAGGAACATGCCAAGGCAAAGATGCACCAAACCATGAGCACAAGCATCAAATCCAAGTGATAACAAAGGCTCTGCCAAGCTGTTGTCATGAAGAAAAAACCCACATGATCAGAAATAACATCCACAACACATGCTAATACATCCAACCATCCATACCTCCAAGGTATCAATACATTAGTAAACTCATGCCAAGAATATATGCAACCTGTAAACTGCAACCAAGCTCCCTGTATAAAACTTGTCAATGAAGTACATACATATCCAGGAACTCCCACTGCATAGGTAATGTCAAAGCATATCAAGTCTACCATTCCACACTATACATCAAGGTGTGATAAGACAATCAAAACATGAAGTACCAAGAACAATAACAATGATGCACACATACAACCCAAAGAGTTGCATAATCTCTCACAACATGTTGCCACCATCCTCCCAAAACATGAACATCCAGGAAGGAACCATGAAGAAGAGAAACCTGTAAACCATAATTTCCTTCTACCAACACCTCAAAAGTATACTGATGTGTCAAGTATGATCTCCTAAACAACCCCAACTGAAAAGTCTTAATAACATCCATAACAACCAATCTCATAGATCTTGAGTACAACATATAAATGAATCAATGTAATAATTCCAACATGGATGTAAGCCTCTCAAAACAAGAAGATCAAACTCATATGTAACCATCCCCATTAACTGGAAATCATCCCATAAACCATCTCCTAACAATCCCCATCAAAGAATGATATCATAAACTCAAATGCACATGGAGATAACCATGCCATAACATCTCTCAAAATGAATCCTCCAGAACTAACTATCCATAGCTCAAGATCCATGTCTATGAAAGATAAAAGCATAAAACACAACACATCTGAAAGATATAATGGGAAAATACCTCTCAAATCATAAGCTATCAAGTAGACCAAGAGTGGGGAATGAGAATGATCTTCCAGGATAACCAAGCCATCATGACTAACTCTAAGAATAATCTCCTCTATCTATCCATCATGAACTCACGTCCATATCCAGGTGAAGGCTCCCTCCTGCTGAAACCTCTAAAGAGTAACCATCTCAAGCAAATGTCTCTAATCACAAGAGAACTCCAACCGTCACCTACATCTCTAAGTATCCACAAGCACTTGTAATCGATCAATTCATGCCAAACTCCAAATGCAACATAGCGACATCATGAAGTAATCAAGCAAATGATCAATGTACTCAATACAAAGAGAATCAAACACAATCAATGTCAAAGCTCCAATTGTAGAATCAGGAACCTATCATGACAATATGATCTAACCATCTCCTCCTAGGAGATCACATGCACCATAACATACATCTTGGTCTCAAGAGAACATGTAATATGACAAACTCTAAACTAGTATCAAGAGTATACCATGACATCATAACAAACACTCTAGGCCAAGAAAACATATCCCCAACCACATGAAGATAACCATACCAATGATGCATCCAAGTCATTGCAAACAACTCCCACTGAACCATGATACGAGCTACACATGGCATCATGACAACCATCCTCTCCATGAAGATCTTCTAGGTCTACACACACTCAACTACAATGTCAGTAACATACAAGTAAACCAAGATATCCAAGCCAAGAAGATACATACAACCGCCAACAAACCATCACAAACCAATCCAACACCACCAAGTCATCACTGTCAAAAGCTCCCACTGAAAGTGTATAACCAATAAATGTACCAAGCTATCATGACATCATGATAAAACCACATGCTACAAGTACCATGAATCAACTATCAAGTACTCAAATCATCCATCCTCTCAATCCCAAAGCAACATACCAATGCACAAATGACCACAAACAAGGCCAACTAATGAAATCTGCAACATCAATAAATCAAACCTGGTGGATATAGATAGTCCACATCTAAGTCATCTCACTATAATCAATAAGTTGCGCATACCTACCAACCACATAACTCGTAGATCCAATCACTGAAACATACAAACTCATTATCACATTAGTAACCACAAACCGAGATATCAAAGAAGATAACTATGTAGACATCAAGACTCAAACACCAAATCAACCACTGATCTGATTTGACAACCATGTCCACAAAAGAGTAATCATAGTCAAGGAACCAAATAAGCATCAAGAAGATAAGTACAATCTCCTAACATCAAACCATATCACCACCAAACACCACATACATGATCATGTGTCGTGCCAATGCATCAAATGAACCTGCATATCCATGACACTATAACCATAGCCATCATTGTACCTACACTCAACTATCACCCATACGAGACACCAAGTCTCAAACCATGTCCAACCATGTCCTCAAAGTTGAAGACGACCTGTGTACCTATCACCATCAAAGTCTTAACTCTGAAAATTACCTGTAAACCTATACCAGGAAGCACCAATCTCATAATCAGCTGTAACATCGTAAATAACATATAAAAATATGTACTCCCTCAATTTTTCACCTCTTGACTTGTTCGGATGCTCACACAATCACACCCTGAATCTCAAGCTCCTAAAAAGCAATCAAACAAGTACCAAATATTCTCTACACCACGAATTGATAAACAATCTGAACCACTATGTATTACACTGCAAATTCTCTCTAATGCATCTTCAAAATCAAAAATCCAATTCCGTATGCAAAAGATATGACCAAAACAGTGCAAACGAGAATGTCTGACTTCCAAGCTCCAAAAACATGTAAAAACGAAAAAATCAATGAACTAAACATATACCATAGCGTAGTGCTCAGAACCAGCTTTCCAACGATTGTAAGAAGTCGAAAAACTGATATGCTAAGTGAAAATTATGCCTCTAGGAACAAAAACTGTCCAATTAGACTATATGGCAAATTTGGTGGACCCCACTCCAAATAAAAACAAATATTAAAAATTTAAACCCTTTTTCAATAGTGGCGGACTTTTCATTCATTTAATATTTTAATATGAGTGGGCGATGGTTTAAAGTTTAAATAAAGGTTTTCAAAGATTCTCTTTAGGAATTTATTCTCCCCCATATACTTTTCCATGATTCAAAGTTTTAAACTTTAAAAGGCCAATAACTTTCAAACTTTTTATTTTAGGAGAGAAAACGTACTACGGATGCAACAGGTACGAACGCCAGGGTTGATGCAGGCAGGCACGGATCTGAGGACTCCGTACCTCCTGTATTATAATTTTTATTTTTTTTTGTTTTTGATTTTCAATATCTTTCAATGCGATTTTTCTAATTTTTTCTTGTTTTATCTTTTGCAGGAATTTCAAAAAATGATTTTTCAACAATCCCAACTTTTTCTGAAATTTTTTTCAAAAAATTTCGACTACAGGGTTTTTAATTTTGATTTTTCTACACATGCAAAATGAATTTCTACTAAAAAAATTTGCCTTTTTTTCAACTTCTTTAAAGTAGGTCAAATTTTATGTCAAAATTCGTCTCTCGGCAAGCCTGAATCCAGCCATGAGGTCCGTTTTATTCTAGAAGGTTATTCATGAAATTTCCCCCACAAAACCCTCACATGCAAATTCAAACCAAGAAACTATTTTTCACCCAACATTGGAAAACTTCAGATCTGCAATAAACCCAACAAATCTTAACAACCCAAAAGCCCAAATCTGCATAAAAACCCCTGCAATATGTGTTCCATACCTTGTAATGCCTCAGATCCTACATACATGTCCATGGCTTCAACTTTGCAAAAAACTCTCAAACTAGGGTTATAACAAAAAATCTTCAACCATGACAGCTCTGATACCACTTGTTAGGAAATATTGCATTCAAACCCAGAATCTCAAATCATTTCCCACATAACCCAAGAGAGATTAACATGCATACAAGTTTGCCAAATGCAAATATCAAATAGACAAGCCACAAGATAACATAAGATTTACCCTGGGAAAACCCTCAATAGGGAAAAACCCAGCCTCCAAAAGCATCCATACTCTATCATATTAATCAACCATAAGCAAATACAAGAGTTACAATGAATACCTCTGAAACATCAAGCCTTCCAATGCACTTTCATGTGTTCAAGCATGAATCCACACCTCCCGTGCCATGCTTCACAAATGCACTCTTCAAAAAGACTCAATAATCACAACCAACATGCTCAACTGTTCACCCCCAACCCAAAACCACTACATTGTGTTTGCTTTTATAGACACAAGCTCACACAAATACAACTAGTGGTAAGGTAAAACCATGTACCACAAAACCATGTGAATACAAAACTGCTGACCCCTTTTCTAATATTGGGTACTAAGCTGTTACAATATTTAATTCCCCAATATTAAATTACTAACACATGTCTCCTACACATATAGTAATACAATGTTACAATACAATCATTACGTGGGACCAAATAATTACCTAGTGTGATTATCCACACCACCAAGGTGCATCACAACTAAATAATAGAATAAAACATTTTATGCAATGGTGTACAACACCATATCCCAACAAATTTGAGCTATGCATTATATAGTTGCAGCCCTTTTTTCCTAATAGTCTGATAACTTTTCTCAACTACAATATAATGTTATGGACTTTACAAACACAATAATAGAAGTTCTGAGTAGAAGATTAAAACTAGGAAGAAAGAGAACCAAATGCAGGAGTACTTGATGGGATAGTAAGAACACCAAATGGTTCCTTGCCATGTTGAAATATGGTGTTCAATAGTTCCCAGCAGCAAAATACCAAAGGTCATAATCTGTCACACCTAGAAAACAATGGGGCAGAAAGTAAACTAAAAACTTTGCAGAGCTTAGGAAGTTCCACTGATTCATTCCATTGCCCATTGCATCATTAGTCTGTGAGTCATTCCTTAGGCACAAAGAATGCAAAAAGGAAAAAGAACCTAGGATCACATGGGATTAGCCATGCCAACATAAGTAATCAAACTGTGAGTGGACTAAAAATCCCTGACACTGCTAGGCAAAGAACATTTTGTAGCTGATAGATCTTGCCCAAGCCTTTGGAAGCAAAAAAAATCTTTCAATTGTATTATATGTATAAAAACATATTTTTGACACAATGGAAAGATATGGAAACTGGAAGCCAGAAGTATGTTTTATTTGACTTCTTTCTGATAGGGGAATCACGGCCTTCGCTCTTTCCAATATTTTAAACCCCATTCTTCAGTTTTAACAGTTAAATCTTAGGTTTTGAATCAGTTCTCTTAATCAAGTCACCATACACCGTTCATTGTGGGTAACAGTTCACTATGTGTGCAACCTAATCTTGAGAACATCAAAGTTTCGAACAACACGTATATGAAGCTTCCAAATTACATATGGGAATAAAGATTGGATTAGAAAGCAATAGCCTTTTGATGATAAGTAGGAAAAACTAAAAAGTGTAAAAATATGTGGAAAAAAGGAGGTTATTATTTACTCTTGGAGGCAAAATTAGCAGAAATGTGCAGACTATGTGTAATGAAATAAAACATGAGCAAAAACAGATGCTAACATGGAACTTGACTCAACAAAATGATTATCAAAAATAGTTATAGAGATGCAGATATTGCATGTTATCATATTTACCACTATCATGCAAAAATTGTATTGTATCTTTGAGTCGATGCCCATTTCAGTTGGGAAAATGCTTTTGCTAGGTGCAGTTGCAAAGGTGAAATACTAGACATTTACAGTTTGCAGGGAGGACAGGTGATTGAGTAATGGACCCACCTAATTATCCTAGAATCTAAGGAAATTCCTTGGTTGGCAAGATTCACAAATGAATGTGGCCATTAAGCACATATTAGTGTGGTAAACATGTTGGCAGATTGGAAGTGCTCCTCTAGTGATTGGGATAAAAACACATATGAGTATGTAAGAAATAGGTCAATGCATTTGAGCCCCAAGCTTCACCAGCTGAAACAAATACTCATGTACCAATGAAAGGGAGAAAAGAAAAATAGTCACTTTTGCATTTAATTTTGCTACCAGTTGTGTAGTTTTTTTGCCACTACCCTAAGTTTAGGTCAGACACCAAAACTACACTAAATAAATAAAATACAATCTTCCATAAGTTGTGCAAAACATACAAATCATTCATTTACTGTTGTAACTATGTAGAGAACCTTCAAATACTAAACTTGTGAACATACCAAGCAAATATTGAGCAGCATGGTATGTAAAAGCAAAACAAGCATAGAAAAATCTCAAGTTTCAATACCTGGACATAGAATAAAGTATCATGAGCTCTAAGGATAGAAACAAAATCAGAGGTCTGATGATAACACTTTCCTTGTTGGAGAATTATGAATTGATCAAAATGGCTTGTCAAATAGAAAAGGATGGTGATTATCAGCACTCTTTATACGTGGTCATATTGTTGACATACAAACAATGTGAGAAACCTAAGATATCATGTACTAACTTGTACTATGGTGTCACTATTGAGTGTTAGATTAGTTCAACAATCAATAATTGACACCTGCAAAAAATTATGAACTTAAAACTTAGAAAGTTATTATGAAGTTAATTCAATCCAAAGCAATTTTATTATTAAGATTTGAGTCCTCCACAGTCCATAATTTAGGAAAACACACTTCTGCGAATGATCTATGAATTTTCTAACCATCAACCATTCTGAGTGATCCAATCATCTCATTGACATGTATATTACAATACATGTAAGAGCACCTATTAGTTAGTAACTTAGTACAATGTAGGTCCAACTAGAAAAAAACAATAATTATTTAGATTCATTTTATATTAGAAAAGTAATCAAAGACCATAAAGGAATTATTTAATTGGAAACTCTTCTAGATCGGGGCACTGCTAATGTTTTTGGATGATGGGTTTCTCGTCAATCATGGGTTTCCTTCAAGTTTTAATGACATCTCTTGATTTCCAGTTATAAATTATTGTCATGTTTGGTTGCATTTGAACCTTCTTACCAAGGTTGAAGACATTTCCAACAAGATTTTAAGAAGTGATAGAAATCAGATCATGCTGATATGGGGGCAATGTAGATAGATAGAACACAATTTTGAAGTGATAGAAATTAGATGATGTTCATGTATTATAATTAGATTGTGCTTAGAAATGGAAGGAAAGTTTATACTATGTGAAAAGAGTCATTGGGAAGGTGGTGATTCCTATCAAACCTCTACCACCTGATCTTGCTCAAAACATCCTTTCAAACAGGAATCCTTTTATCGAAGATGGTCGAACAAGTAGTCAACCTCGATAGTTATGTACATCTCATTAATTTCCTATTCCATACCAAATCAAAGTTGTTCTAGAGCATTCCTTGAACTGATTATAAAAAATATGTATACAAGCATATTTCAAATAGAACCTTCAAACATATGTTTCT
This sequence comes from Sequoia sempervirens, assembly GCA_007258455.2. Lineage (NCBI taxonomy): Eukaryota > Viridiplantae > Streptophyta > Pinopsida > Cupressales > Cupressaceae > Sequoia > Sequoia sempervirens. The sequence continues at coordinate 124,172,590 of VDFB02105785.1, forward strand.
CATCATTATTAATTAATGTAATCTACAAAATAAAAGTAAACCTACAAAAAAAAAAGTATTCTATACACAAAAACATAACAATCTAATGCATCATACTTTAAATATATTTGTATATAGAAAATAAAAATTACAGATAATGTATCTTCTATACAGAAATCAAGTTTTACTTTCTAACATATTAACTTACACATATTTTTCTATCGGCGTGACCCTTGCACCCCTTCTGGTACAAGTGCTAGTTTATTCAATTCTAGATTAAAGACTTGTATGTATTTCTAGGATTTTGCAATATTGAAGTAAACAAAGGTCATATACAATCGTATAGCATATGTGACTGTTAGCTGTTCATTTTATTTATAAAAAAAAAAATTGCACCATTTTTTTGGTAGATTTTGAACTTATCTCAATAGTGAATGGTGCTCTTTTTTTAGACTCTTGCATTATCTTATATGAAATTGTAAAGTAATTTGGTGTAATATGAAATAGTTAATTATTTAGTTTATGAATTTCTTAGTGCATGCATGTGTAATGACTAGAAGAAATTAGTTGTTTAGGTTTCATTTCTTTGTTTATTTATAGGAAGTTTAGTTTAAAATTTTATGAGAAATTGGCATGTGGAAGTGATGCAAGTAATATTTTGTTATCATAATATTATCACTCATTTGAATATCAAAATTAACATTGAAATCTAGTAGGCCCCCATGTAAAACAACAATTTACACAATGAACCCTAAGTGAATCCAGTGAGTCAAGACCTGGCCTTCTCAAGCCTTGGAATAGCCAAAGTCCCTTTCCTAAATATGACAGTTCTTTCAAGATAAATAGGTTTTGTGTTGTTAAAGTAGTAGGAATTTATTTGCATGTTGTTGTGTGTGTAACAACCACATCAACAAAAAGGAAGTACAAATATCTTTTGAACAATAAACTAAAAAAAAATCACTGAAAACTAACATACCACTACCTTGCAATGTTATTTTTTAAATTAGACTCATAACCAATTCTTATTAACAATACCTAAACATATTAAAACCTTCAATATCCCAAATACAATAATTTAATCTTACTTTTTAAAAAACTATATGATAAATATTCTTTTTTATAATAAGTTATTGATGAAAATAAGTGATCATTGATCATTTTTATTCATAGGAGTAATAAGGTGTAATTTCGAGACAATTGACTATGAATCTATCACAATGTATTCATATGATTCTAGAATTTGTATTGATGTACACAAAATAATGCAATTACATTTACATCTATTCCCTAGAAAACCTAGAATGGAGAGGTACATGTTGGTTTCTTTTTACAATGTAACCAAGTTTGTCTTCTAATCTACCTATGGAATTGCCAATTCCAATGAAGGGAAGCTCGAAGGACTTGGACCAACTCATAAGGACTTTAAAAAGCCTCTTACACTTCAGGCTTTGCAAGACCTGGGAGGGTGATCCCTTAATGCTTTTACAATCTTTGCACTATTATCATAAACATCATTAACAACAATAGATAATCTCATTTAATAGCTCAACATAATAGGATAATGTTGAATAGAATTGGTTGTTCATCAGTAATATCAACTATTTGGAGCATGAGATAACTACAACACATAGGGATTTAAAATGATTTTAAATTTATAAAACGTTTCTGAGATGCACTAAGCTACAAGATAAATCAGTGCCTAATTTTGGGCCATGGAGTCAAACACATTTAAAGAATTCATCAGCAAATGACATTCAACCAGTGGATTTAAATTTTTAATGCCTTGCATCAACTGTTAGTGCCTTACACCAACAATCCCACTCTTATTATCAATCAAATTCTCCTTACCAAATCCAACTTGCACACTTGAAATCACTGTTATCTTCTCAAAGTATTTAACCATTTCTTTGAAATAGACCCATAAACAAATAACACAATTTCATGAAATTTGAGATGACAAACCCAAAGATACTTTGTATTATTGAATTCATATGATTAAACTGTACAAGTATGGAGACAATTTGAAGATATTCATGAATGTGCAAACAATTTGAAGACATTCATGATTTATTTGCACAAATGGTTGTATTTGCTCATAAAATTAGAAATTATAATTTACAGACTCAATATGACTCAGAATTTACAATTCTCTATCTACCCAGCCTCGTACAAAACCCCAAAACCCATAACTTAATCTCTCTACCTGAATAATGAGAAGAGAAGAGAAGAGAAGAGAAGAAGAGAAGACTCAAAAGAAGCCCTAAAGTTGATCTAGAGATGCCATCTAGAATCCTCTTCACCATTGCAAAGCATCTCTCCTCTCTCTGTAACTAAATTTTCCTCTTCATTTTCCTTTCTTGTTAGTTGTTCTTCAATAGAAAATATGCCCAGGTGATAGAATTACATTCGATTCTACCTGCTATATGAAAAATGCCTCTCTACCCATGAAAATTCTGTTTTGCCCTTTACATTTGATGCACATTACTTTTATTCACTTCCAGATATTAAAGTCTCATACTTTAATATTTTTGCTCACATTTATCTCCCAACAATATAAAACATTTCACCTTATGGGTATGTGTAGGATCATGATGGGCCAAAAAATGGCAATATGATGGGTATGTGGCTGACAACTTTTTATTTACCCAAAATTGATGAAACGAAAAGGGTTTTTAAAAGAGATTCTCAGCTTTCCACCAATATAAATTATGCTTTACTTTGAATTTAATAAGTAATTATTATTCATTTTCTATTTGAATTACGACTAAAGTCCTGATTGATAGGCTAATTGAAAAACATCTATACCTTTCAAACAATATCACATTTTTTGAATCCAAAACATGCATCACATTCTATGCTTCGCATACTATATGATTAAAAAAAGAAAAATTGAATTTCATGAAGTTTTGACCAAGTTAGGTGGTCAGACATACGAGTTTTTATATTCTTGAATATTTGTAATAAAAAATTCATAATTAATTATTTACTTTAAAAAAATTACAAAAAAATATGCATCACATTGGGACATGAGTCCTCTACTTATATCTAAAATATTATAAAAAAATATTATCATTTTATTTTGGTTAGGGTGGTCAAACAGACACCTACTTCTTATTTTTCCCTGAAATTTAAGTACTACTGCATTGAAATTTCAAATTTTCACCAAATAGATTTTTATTTTATTTTTTAAAAACCTAGTAGTTTAGAAACTATATCCAATTTTCTACAAATTTTATTCTTACTTATTTTTGAAATAATATAGATAACTTATTCAAATTTTTACATCAAGTTGCTTAACTCTGATTCTTCTGAATTTTTTGCCACTTAAGGGCCTATTTTTTCCATGATAATCCTGCACATACCCTTATAAAGGGACTCATGGTAATATTTTAAAACTTTCCCAACACAAAGTGAATATTAAATTCATTTTTTATTAAAATATTTCCTCTGAATTCAATGTTTTAAAATATCCCATTTTAAAACATTCACTTGCTTTCACGTGCCACAAATAATTTTAAATTCATTTAAAATGTTGACCAAAGGCACCTTTCAAAGTTTACCTTGCACACTATTTTTACCCCTTCATTTCCATGGGAAATGACCTTTGAAACTTCACTGGGCATATTAAGGTTTTTACTTTGTAACCTCACTTTTTGCATCGGGTAGTATTTCAGATTTTTAAATGTTTTGTCATTTGAAATGCTACGGGCCCACCAACTTTTCTCTATATTTTTTTTAATGTTTTACCTTTTGATAAAAGCAAATAAAACATGAAAACTTAACAACAAGCTTCTTAGAGACTATACCCGCACACATGAAATTCAATCGGGCCCCACCCGCCATATGGTGCATTCATGCCATTTCATGATAATTAAAAGGTGAGCAAGTTTTTTATTGCGATTTGGCAGGTAGTGGCTGAGATTTGCCTACATTTTCACCTTAGTTCTCCTCCGTTGATCTTATTTTTAGTCCTTGTGCTATTATATTATGTTTGAGCCAATAAAATATTCAACATAGTGAATATTCATTCACCTTATACAACATTCCCATGCACATTCACTTTCACATGCATCATTTTATCTTTATCAGATAAAATTTTCCATTTACCAATGTTTGCATTTTAACTCCTCACAGGCAAAGATTACCCTGTTTGATATAATTTCCTTTTAAATGCCCATGGACGACCACACTCCTTAAAATGTATTATTTAAAAAAAGATGAGGCACATCAAAAATAAAAATATCAGGCATTTTCTTTTAATTTCATGGGCCCCTCTATCACCTCTCGACATATTCCTTTAAAATTCTCATCGAGCATTTATGCTTTTCACCGATTGGGCCCACCATTTAAATACTTCACTTAAATCATTTCCCCATTCTTTTATCTTCTGGGAAAACATGTCACTTTAAATATTTTGGTATTAATAAAAGGAAAATGAACCTTTGAAATATTAAACCATCTGGGCTTTGAAAAATCTTCTGCATGAAGACCTTCTCCCGGGCCCACCACGAGCCACATGGCACAAGCCTGCAATTTCACGGATGTTAACCCGTGAACCGCGATATAGCAAGCAACAAATAGGATATGGCTGGGTTTTCACATAAATTGTTTTCCACCGTAGACCTTCTTGGCATCTTTGGTTTTCCCTCATTTTTATTCATCGGTTGTTTGCTTGAGCTCCTTCGTATCTGCAAGTTTCCTATGGATGTGGTGGCACAACCTTGTCACCATTCTTCTCTACTATTGGTGATGGAAGTCTCTAAGGTGTTTTCAATACATCTATTTCTGTGTTGCCTTCATTAACTAGCTCTTTCCTCAAACAATTTCTATTTCTTTTTTATTACATTTTTATGCATACTTCAGCCGCGCCCCTGAGATTCTTCAAAGTTTCAATGGATGCTCATAACCTTCCATACACATTTGCTTGTGAGATTTAAAACACTTTCAACAATTCCACCTTGAATTGGTCGGCCCTATCTCCCTTTGCTTAGAACTTTCAACACCCTTTTTAACATTCCATTTTGCTCAGTCAATTCTATGTGCACAACAATGATGGTGATCCATTACGACATCTTTTGTGTTGTGATGACTGTGCATATCCATATCTGATGGCGCCTTTCTATTCCCAAGCATGAGCTCCTTCAATGATTCGATGGCCTTTTCACAAATGCATTTTGTGCATACCCTGGTGCGTGGGTTCCCTAAAACCACATTCTTTAGCATTTGTTGTCTTTTACTTTGCTAGGTGTGCGCTGGTTGTTCCATTTATTTTGTTACGTGGTTGCTTAAATTCCTTCATTCAATAGGTAATGGCACCTTGCCCTGGGGTTTCCTAAAGTCTCTTTAAAGATCCTTCTTTATGCATCGCTGGCACCTCCATGGTGTTCTTTGAGACCACATTGAGCTCTGGAGATTTCATAAACACAATCACACACGTTGTATGTGCTTTCAGGGATGGAAATACCCTGTTCACTTCACCATGCGTGTATAGAGTAATCTGGTTGCATCTACTTGCAAGCTTCTAAAGAATTTTCAACACATACACTATTTTTGTGTATATCATGTAGCCATGGTATTCCCTAAGACCACGTTTATTTCTATGCTCTAAGAGTCGTCCATTGTTGCTCATGCTTCAAATTTTACTTTGGGTGGATGCACATACCCTTTTTTGAAAACTTCTCATTTGTGATGGTGTAGCCCTCTCCATTTATTGTGTTGGACTGAAAATTTCTAAAGCATTTTCTATAGATGTATTTTGCATATTTAGCTTCAATGCACCATTCATTCACTGTGAATCCTTTTGATGGTGTTTCAACATTTTTTGAGGCCCTTTCAACAAATATGTTCTTCGTATACTGCCATCATTGCATTCCCTGAGACTTCATCAATTTATAGATGCTTTGATTCTTTATTATATATTTGATGAAGTTTCCCTTCAATGCTTGCAAATTTCAAAGCAATTCTTTCGAATAAATTATACAGATGCCATCATAAGAATGGGGTTTGGAAGCCTTTTCAAAGAATATTACTAGCCATTGTGAATTTGTTTCATAATTCACATTTATTCTTTACTCCCAATGGTATCTTGATGTGTGAGCTTATCTTAAAGGAGATTTAATATCATTACAGATGTCTCCTCCTCCCTTAAATGACATTCTTACCCCTCTTTATCATTGCCAAATGCATTTCATCTGTGACCTTTATAAATTTTCCTTTTGGAAAAGCCTTGAGGCTCGAGTTTTTGCTTCCTCCAACTCAAGAGCAAAAAAATGACTGATGTTTTATAATTCAAAAGCTAGTAGCAAGGTTAAAGAGTGTTGTGGCATTATCCCAAGATGGCATGAAGGAGAAGTACCACCACCATCAAGCAATGAGAAATAGCTAAATAATCTCTTCTGCTTTGTTATGCCAAATGAAGTAGACCCTCCACATATTGAGCTTATCAAAACAACTTTCTTGAAGAGTTTACTAAAATGCAACTTTCAATTTCATGTAGTGCAAAACATGTCAGACCCCATGTGGCCCGACTAAAAAAAAATCATTTTGAAACAACTTTCAGGCTCAAATTGACTCTAATGTAGCTTCTAAATATATCTGGAGCGAAAACATGAAATGGGTTTTTATTAAAAATCACTTTTAGGCACTTTTGAAAAATAAGCAAAATTGGCTAGGTGGGCTCCGGAATCAGCTTTGAAAACTGATCAAATCGTCTCATGAAGACCCAAAAACTTGCAAGCATGTAGCCATTGGTCCAAAGAATTGAATGCAACAAACAACTCAACAAAAGGAGTTACGAGGTGAAATTTATTCAACCTTAAAGTTTCCTACTTGAAATTTCTGCAACAAAAAGTTGTTCTTAACCAATTGAAACTCAAGAGATCACCTCATTGCAAAAATATCAAATCAACTCCTGGTGAGCTTCCACTAAACACAATAGTTCATTTTTGTATAGAAAGAATGTGTGCAAGAGAAATTATCCCGAAACATCTCTAATCAAAAGTTATTAAAGGTCAAAGTTGACCTCTCAAAATGGTTTCTGGAAATGCAAGTGCAAAACTGTAGAAATTGTATTTGGTTTTGATCTGCTAAAAATAACAAATCAACTCGTGAAGCTCTAAAAATTGACATGTGAGATCATTTTGGTATGCAGAACTGAGAGCAACAATTAGTTTGGCTTGACAGTCAAGAGGTTGCAAAATGCAAGCTGAAATGGGAGGCAACTTTGCAAAACTAAAGGTTTGCAAACAACAGAACAGTGATAAAACCCTCCAGCTTGGCTTTTTGAAACCCCTATAAAACTCATCGTGGGAAGTTGAAAATTAACATGCATGTTCACATATGACAGATGAGTGTGTCTGCAAAGGGATTTTGCTTGGAAATCAATGGGCTCCAAGTTACAACCCTCTAAATTAGGTCATTCAGGCATATTCATTAGGTGCACTTCTGAGAGTTCAAAGGCAAAATTTTAAAATGGGCACTTCAAATTTGCAAAATTCTAGAGCCAACAATGGCTCTGATTGGGGATGTATGCTCCCTGTGGGCATAGCAAGATTCTAGATCTCTAGGGAAGTAGACCAAAAGTTGAGTCATCAGGTGTCCAAACTACTCCTTTATTCATTCTTCTTTTTCAACTTCATCTGGTGACACCAAGCCACCAACTGAAAAATGGGAGTCAGCATTTACTGAGGTGTCAAACACAATTCTATAAAAAGAACTGATCTTCCTCAACTCATGCTTTCCTCTGTCAAACCATAACAACACGGGTGACTGCACCCTTGCAAACATAAGTATTAGGCTACCTCCATGCAAGTGGAAACTTTCTCTTTGTTTGGCTTTGTCATCAAATGGCAACCAAATCAAATAGGCCACATCATTGTCACTTTCTTCATTCTTTGATTTTATATCAAGTGGCAAGATTTGAAAATGGGGATCAAGACCATATGAAAGCACAGTCTGATCACAACCATTTGCCTGATTGAACATGTTGGTACCTCTCAATAGGCCATCATATACAACATCATCAACATGTTCATAATCACTATGCATTTGAAAGTCAGACATACTTTCCAAATGTTGATTGTCATGTGGCAACAAGCTATCATATTCATCATTTACATTATTCTCAAGCTGAAAACAACATTCCTCAATATCTTGCACATTGCCACATTCTATGAAAACTCCTTCCAGCTGACAAAAATAGCACTCACAATCTGCTAAATGGCTAGAACTATCAAGTTCAATCTAGTCGTTAGTTTGCACATCAATGGTAAAACCATCACAAGAACTGAACATAAGATCTTGTTCATCATGTAAACTATCTTGGCATATGTCAAAGACAAAAGATGCATATTCTGGAGCATCCTTATAATGATTACTGTAACATAGGCCCATCTTTTGACACTTCAATTCAGGTATATTAGAACATACCTTGGCATCATGGAGACAGGGATCAGATGCAACATTAACTTCTAAAGAATGAGCAAATGCATTCATCTCAGGTTTGAGAACATATTCTGATGCATTTATGTCATCATTATTTAGCTCAAAACCAAATACTTCAAAAGTAGGCTCAAGTAATTCAACATCAACAGGGGCAATAGGAATGCAACTATATGCATTGGTTTTTGCATGTGCAATGTCAGTTGATATATGTGTTGACTCAAAAGTGGAGGATTCATTGCTAGTTGAAAACTCCTCATTAGCAATATGACTAGAATCTTCATTATCTTTCACATACATGCCTTTCACATAAGATGGAAACATATCACTATTCACACTCTGAAGATCAGAAGCATCAAACCGGAATCAATTGTAGTCAACTTCACACTCATCAACATGAAGTTCACCATTATTCTCACTCCTTGGCTACTCCACACATGGATCAAGTGTTTCTGTAGTGTCAACACAATTTGAAACTTTACAATCATATGGATCAGCAAGCTCTTCAATATCATCAATGGATAATGATGTTGATTTAAGATCCATATATATGTCATAGTGTACCACTTGATTATTCCAAAATGCATCCCCTATTTCATCATCATACTCTTCAGGTCTGACAAACCTTTCTATCTTTACTTCAGACAAACAATCATGAAGAGCAGGGGCATAAGCACTCTTATCAATATCTCCATCATAATCAGCATTATGTCCTAAGTCAACATACTTATCACACACATGTTTGTCTTCAAACTCTGCATCACTCTCATAATGGACATGCTCCATTGATTGTGAATCTGAATCACATTCTGTGTATTCACCATGAGCACTTATATATCATTGTATTCTTCAAGTGAGGAATATACTTCCATATCATCCTCAGGAAAACAATCACAATCTTCAGAGGAGTAGTCAGAGATATCAACCCCATCATGATTTCCATCACAAGACAAATTATCACTACTTGAACCATGTTCAAAATCTTCAGAATAAATGTCTAAGGCTACACTATCAGGATCGCAATCACTGATTTGTAATGGAACATCAACAACACATGCATTGTAATTGCTAATCACATCATGAAATGGGATAGCATTATGTTTTTTATTTACTTTTCTATCACCTAAGATATCATAAGAGAAACATTCTTGCATATCTACTCTGTCATCATCCCATGTGTCATCATTTTCCTCATTGCTGCAAAAATTTGCACATGTTATGATTGTAAGTTGATTACACTATTCATCTTCATCCATGTTCTTTTCACTTATTTACATTGTTGTCTGATTTTCCTCAAGAGGATAGTTGTCTTCATTTTGAAAATCTGCATTTTGTGCATAACCACATTTGGATGATTCCACCATCCTTATCCAATCAAGTACTTGATCAAAGCTATGGGGTTTCAATTTCTCTGACAAAGTACTTAGCCCAGGTTCATAAATCTCACAAAACAAATCAATGCACATAGATTCCTCAGGTCTGAAATTTGTGAGGACTCCTATCAAAGCATCCAAAAATCTTAGAAAAAACTTATATGGTGATTCTCCCTCTTGTTTCTTCATTTCATACAATTCTTGCACGAAAGACTTTTGATCAACAGTGCTCAAATTTTGTTGACATTCAACTTGGAACTCACTATGATCTTCATTCTTTGATGATGGAGAAATCACAACATCAAGAGCAATGTCATCTTGACAATCATTTCCATTATCTGATCCTTGAATTCTATTTGTATGAGGTGTATTAGGGTAATTAACACTTGCAGCCAAATACCCTTTCATCATTGAATATTTCAAATTGTTCTCAATGTCCATAGCATCTTGATATGCCCAATGTAATGTTGTAGGCTCCTTATCTCTCAACAAGAAACCCATCTTCTTGTCAAATGCTCCCAAGTACATGACCAAACATTCGGCATCATTTGGTCTTATGTCTTTAGGAATCTCTCTTATGATCTTGGAAAATTTGAGGTTAAAAGACGGAACAAATTCATCTTTTCCTTTCTCCATGTTCATGAACCTTTTCCTTATCAAAATAGGGTCAATCCTTTCTCCAAATTGCTCTAGGAATACTACCTTAAACTCTTCCCATGAATGAATGGAGGAAGTTGGCAGATAAGAGAACCATTCCCTTGCATCTCCTCTTAAGGACTGAACAAACAATCTCATGATCACATCCTCATAATCAACCTCATAATCTTCCATCACATTACTAAATTCTTGGAGATGTCTATTTGCTGATTCGGACTTGTCACCAGTGAATCTCGGTAACTCATCTCTGACCTTAGCTGGAATGTCATTTGGGTAACCAATAAATCCACTGAAATTGATGGCTTTGTACCTTCCAGTGCTGAAACTTCTTTGACCATTTGGCTGGGACTGATCACAAACCATGGTTCCATCTTGAACCATACTAGGATGCATATATTGAAGCATTTTAACATGCCTCTTTCACAATTCACATATCAACTCTAAATTTGATCATTCATTTTCCCTATGTCTAGCTTTTATCATGATCTTAGAATCTTACAATACATAACACAAATGCATCTGTCTAAGATCTATTTAATAGGTAAACTTAAAGACTAGCATACTTTTCCAGCATAATACATAAGTTTCAAATTACAATTCAGAAGTATGCAAACTAAACATACTATTCCTTTCCCTTAATTAGTGCTAAATCACTCAATAGGGAACCACAAATTCTCTCTAAGATGTTCAAATATGTGAAGAATACCTGGAAACATTACAGTTGCTGCAAATTGTATTGGAGATATTGTAGATCTAGAACTATATTCTTTAAATCTTCACTAGGTTCTTCTAACAGAGTCGCCACCTCTCTTCAAAGAGGAATGAACTTCGAATAGTAGGAAGTTCTTCAACATGTAATTTTCTTTCTGAGTTCCTTTCACCAGTAGAGCACCACAGATCATAAAATAATCAGGTTTATTGCAACAAATCTTTCTCTCCAGGCTTGAAATTCTTCATTAGTTGAACTAAATTCAAAATGGAAAATAATAATATGACTCTATGCAAATGATATGATTCTATTTCTGGATTCTTCAGTGAGAATTTTTTCAAATTCTCCCCAACAGAGTCGTCATTTTGTTGGTTTCTTTTTACAATGTAACCAGGTTTGTCTTCTAATCTACCTATGAAATTGCCAATTCCAATCAAGGGCAGCTCGAAGGACCTGGACCAACTGATGAGGAATTTAAAATTCCTCCTACACTTCGGGTTTTACAAGACCCAAGAGGGTGATCCCTTAATGCTTTTACAATATTTTCACTATTATCAAAAACAACATTAACAACAACAAATAATCTCATTTAATAGCTCAACATAATAGGATAATATTGAATAGAATTGGTTGTTCATTAGTAATATCAACTATTTGGAGCATGAGATAACTACAACACATAGGGATTTAAAATGATTTTAAATTTATAAAACATTTATGAGATGCACTAAGCTGCAAGATAAATCAGTGCCTAATTCTAGGCCATGGAGTCAAACACATTTAAAGAATTCATCAAAAAATGGCATTCAACCAGTGGATTTAAATTGTTAATGCCTTGCATCAACTATTAGTGCCTTACACCAACAATCCCACTCTTATTATCAATCAAATTCTCCTTACCAAATCCAACCTACACACTTGAAATCACTGTTATTTGCTCAAAGTATTTAACCATTTCTTTGAAATAGACCCATAAACAAATAACACAATCTCGTGAAATTTGAGATGACAAACTCAAAGATACTTTGTATTATTGAATTCATATGATTAAACTGTACAAGTATGGAAACAATTTGAATATATTCATGAATGTGCAAACAATTTGAAGACATTCATGATTTATTTGCACAACTGGTTGTATTTGCTCATAAAATCAGAAATTACAGCTTACAGACTCAATATGACTCATAATTTACAATTCTCTATCTACCTAGCCTCGTACAAAACTCCAAAACCCAGAACTTAATCTCTCTACCCAAATAATGAGAAGAGAAGACTCGGAAGAAGCCCTAAAGCTGATCCAAAGATGCCATCTAGAATCCTCTTCAATGTTGTAAAGCATCTCTCCTCTCTCTATAACTGAATTTTCCTCTTCATTTTCCTTTTCAGTTAGTTGTTCTTCAACAGAAAATATGCCCATGTGATAAAATTTCATTTGATTCTACCTGCTATATGAAAAATGCCTCTCTACCCGTGAAAATTCTATTTTTCCCTTTACATTTGCTGCACATTACTTTCATTCACTTCCAGATATTAAAGTCTCATACTTTAATATTTCTTCTCACATTTATCTCCCAGCAATATAAAACATTTCACCTTATAAAGGGACTCATGGTAATATTTTAAAACTTTCCCAGCATAAAGTGAATATTAAATTCACTTTTTATTAAAATATTTCCTCTGAATTCAATGTTTTAAAATCTCCCATTTTAAAACATTCACTTGCTTTCACATGCCACAAATAATTTTAAATTCATTTAAAATGTTTACCAAAGGCACCTTTCAAAGTTTACCTTGCACACTATTTTTACCCCTTTCATTTCCACGGGAAATGACCTTTGAAACTTCACTGGGCATATTAAGGTTTTTACTTTACCTCACTTTTTGCATTGGGCAGTATTTCAGATTTTTAAATGTTTTGTCATTTGAAATGCTATGGGCCCACCAACTTTTCTTTGTATTTTTTTTAATGTTTTACCTTTTGATAAAAGCAAATAAAACATGAAAACTTAACAACAAGCTTCTTAGAGATTGTACCCACGCACATGAAATTCAATCGGGCCCCACCCACCACATGGCGCATTCACGCCATTTCATGACAATTAAAAGGTGAGCAAGTTTTTTATTGCGATTTGGCGGGAAGTGGGTGATATTTTCCTCCATTTTGACCTTAGTTATCCTCTGTTGATCTTATTTTTAGTCCCTGTGCTATTATATTATGTTTGAGCCAATAAAATATTCATTCACCCTATACGGCATTCCCATGCGCATTCACTTTCACATGCATCATTTTATCTTTATTAGATAAAATTTTCCATTTACCAATGTTTGCATTTTAACTCCTCATAGGCAAAGATTACCCTGTTTGATATAATTTCCTTTTAAATGCCCATGGCCGACCTCACTCCTTAAAATGTATTATTTTAAAAAAGATGAGGCACATCAAAAATAAAAATACCGGGCATTTGCTTTTAATTTCATGGGCCCCTCTTTCACCTCTCGACATATTCCTTTAAAATTCTCATCAGGCATTTATGCTTTTCACCGATTGGGCCCACCATTTAAATACTTCACTTAAATCATTTTTGCATGCTTTTATCTCCGGGGAAAACATGTCACTTTAAATATTTTTGTATTAATAAAAGGCAAATGAAACCTTTGAAATATTAAACCATCTGGGCTTTGAAAAACCTTGTGCATGAAAACCTTCCCCCGGGCCCACCATGAGCACATGGCACAAGCCCGCAATTTTGTGGATGTTAACCCATGAACCACGATATAGCAGGCAATGGATAGGATCTGGCTGGGTTTCCACATTCGTTTTCCACCGTAGATCTTCTTGGCATCTTTGGTTTGCCCTAATTTTTATTCACCGGTTGCTTGCTTGAGCTCCTCTATATCTGCAAGTTTCCCATGGATGTGGTGGCACAACCTTGTCACCATTCTTCTCTACTATTGGTGCTAGAAGTCTCTAAGGAATTTTCAATAAATCTATTTATGTGTTGCCTTCATTAACTAGCTCTTTCCTCAAACAATTTCTATTTCTTTTTTATTACATTTTTATGCAGACTTCAGTCGCGCCCTTGAGATTCTTCAAATTTTTTATGGATTCTCGTAACTTGCCATACACATTTGCTTGTGAGTTTTAAAACACTTTCAACAGTTCCACCTTGAATCAGTCGAACCCTGTCTCCCTTTGCTTAGAGCTTTCAACGCCCTTTTTAACATTCTATTTTGCTCAATCCATTCTATGTGAACAACAATGATGATGATCCATTTTGACATCTTTTGTGTTGTGATGATTATGCATATCCATATTTGATGGCGCCTTTTTGTTCCCAAAAGTGAGCTCCTTCAATGATTCGATGGCCTTTTCACAAATGCATTTTGTGCATACCCTGGCATGTGGGTTCCCTGAAACCACATTCTTTAGCATTTGTTGTCTTTTACTTTGTTGGGTGTTGGTTGGTTGTTCCATTTATTTTGCTACGTGGTTACTTCTTTCACCAGAAATGCCTTCATTCAACTGGTAATGGCACCTTGCCCTGGGGTTTCCTAAAGTCTCTTTAAAGATCCTTCTTTATGCATCGTTGGTGCCTCCATGGTGTTCTTTGAGACCACATTGAGTTTTGGAGATTTCATAGACACAATCACGCACATTGTCCATGCTTTGAGGGATGCAAATACCCTATTCACCTCTCCATGCGCGTAAAGAGTAATCTGGTTGCATTTGCTTGCAAGCTTCTAAAGAATTTTCAACACATTCATTATTTTTGTGTATATCCTGCAGCCATGGTATTCCTTAAGACCAAGTTTATTTCTATGCTCTAAGAGTCGTCCATTGTTGCTCATGCTTCAAATTTTACTTTGGGTGGATGTACATACCCTTTGTTGAAAAATTCTCATTTTTGCTGGTGTAGCCGTCTCCATTTATTGTGTTGGATTGAAATTTTCTAAAGCATTTTCTACAGATGTATTTTGCATATTTAGCTTCAATGCACCATTCATTCACTGTGAATCCTTTTGATGGTGTTTCAGCATTTTTTGGGGCCCTTTCATGATATATGTTCTTCATATACTGCCATCATTGCATTCCCTGAGACTTCATCAATTTATAGATGCTTTGATTCTTTATTATATATTTGATGAAGTTTCCCTTCTATGCCTGCAAATTTCAAAGCAATTCTTTCGAATAAATTATACAGGTGCCATCATAAGAATGGGGTTTTGAAGCCTTTTCAAAGAATATTACTAGCCATTGTGAATTTGTTCCATAATTCACATTTATTCTTTACTCCCAATGGTATCTTGATGTGTGAGCTTATCATAAAGGAGATTTAATATCATTACAGATGTCTCCTCCTCCCTTACATGACATTCTTACCCCTCTTTATCATTGCCAAATGTATTTCATCCATGACCTTTATAAATTTTCCTTTTGGACAAGCCTTGAGGCTCTAGTTTTTGCTTCCTCGAACTCAAGAGCAATAAAATGACTGATGTTTTATAATTCAAAATCCAGTAGCAAGGTTAAAGAGTGTTGTGGCATTATCCCAAGATGGCATGAAGGAGAAGTACCACCACCATCAAGCAATGAGAAACAGCTTTAATCTCTTCTAATTTGTTATGCCAAATGAAGTAGACCCTCCACATATTGAGCTTATCAAAACAACTTTCTTGAAGAGTTTACTAAAATGCAACACTTTCAATTTCATGTAGTGCAAAACATGTCAGGCCCCATGTGGCTCGACTAAAAAAAAAATCATTTTGAAACAACTTTCGTGCTCAAATTGACTCTAATGTAGCGTCTAAATATATCTGGAGTGAAAACATGAAATGGGTTTTTATTAAAACTCACTTTCAGGCACTTTTGAAAAATGAGCAAAATTGGCTAGGTGGGCTCTGGAATCGGCTTTGAAAATTGATCAAATGGTCTCGTGAAGATCCAAAAACTTGTAGGCATGTAGCCATTGGTCCAGAGAATTGAATGCAACAAATGGCTCAACAAAAGGAGTCACGAGGTGAAAGTTATTCAACCTTAAATTTTCCTACTTGAACTTTCTGCAACAAAAAGTTGTTCTTAACCAATTGTAACTCAAGAGATCACCTCATTGCAAAAATATCAAATCAACTCCTGGTGAGCTTCCACTAAACACAATAGTTCATTTTGGTATAGAAAGAATGTGTGCAAGAGAAATTATCCTGAAACATCTCTAATCAAAAGTTATTAAAGGTCAAAGTTGACCTCTCAAAATGGTTTCTGGAAATGCAAGTGCAAAACTGTAGAAATTGTATTTGGTTTTGATTTGCTAAAAATAAAAAATCAACTCGTGAAGCTCTAAAAATTGACATGTGAGATCATTTTGGTATGCAGAACTGAGAGCAACAATTAGTTTGGCTTGACAGTCAACAGGTTGCAAAATGCAAGCTGAAACGAGAGGCAACTTTGCAAAACTGAAGGTTTGCAAACAATAGAATAGTGATAAAACCCTCCAGCTTGGCTTTTCGAAACCCTGATAAAAGTCATCGTGGGAAGATAAAAATTTACATGCATGTTCACATATGACACATGAGTGTGTCTGGGAAGGGATTTTGCTTGGAAATCAATGGGCTCCAAGTTACAACCCTCTAAATTAGGCCATTCAGGGATATTCATCAGGTGCATTTTTGAGAGTATAGAGGCAAAATTTTAAATGGGCACTTCAAATTTGCAAAATTTGAGAGTTCCAATAGTACAAACCTAAGGCTAAACCTTTATGCTTTAAAAAAATCCAAGACCATTATAAAATAGCTTGGGATTCCCTTTTGTAAAGAAGAGGGAGCGAAAATATTAAATCCATAGATAGATTTCATATTGTCACTTGACAATCTTGTCCTAAGAATCAAACAAACTAACTACAATTGCATGTAAAAGACAAAAAGTACATCACTAGAAGAAAAAATAGTTGTAGAAGCTATTGAAGAAGATATTTCTTGATTTACGTAATGAAACAAAACCAAGCAGATGCATGATCATTCTATTGTTCTTCTGCATCCATAGTGAAGACAATCTTGTAGAGAAATGTTGGAGGTGATAGTGACCACACCATAAGAGACAAAAAGAACAAAACTACAAAAATGCCAAGGGAATAGCTAGATATTGAAAATATTATGTCATTATCTGAATTGGAAACTTAATGACATTAAGGAAAGACAATGATATTATAACTTATTATATTTTTCATCCCATTCCATAAAAACTCTTTTTGATGGCCATTGAAATGAAAGTGATTTATCAATATTATGACTATACTCTAGATACCTTGCATCCAAAATTGCCCTAACCTCCTTACAAAAAGTACCCAAGCCCAATATTCAAGCAATTACTTTATCAATAGTGGAATTTAATAAATCTATATCTACTTCATCATTAACATAAATGAAGAATTAAAGGGTAGGGGGTCAATGTACTAAAGTCTACCTTCCATTGATCTAGATATTTTTACTCTCCATTTTCATCCAAGATGCTAGGCATGGCCTTAATTTTTATACATTCAAAATATTTGAATTTAGTCCTAATTTCTTTCATCAATTTTACCATGTATGTGTGTAGTTCTCCAAATATTTTTACCATTTCCCAAGTAGGAACAATGACGTTTGGCATATTTTTCTCAAATCTTGCACCATTATATATACCATGTAGATTGATAATCCTAAGCACCCACTTATTCATTATTAACCCAAGGTTCTCTTGATCCTATGTGACTTTGGCATGAGCATCCTTGAGATTAGAATAATACAACTTTGAATCCTCTTTCCTTCCTAGGATTTTTGATACTTTGTGCCTCATTATATCTTCCACTATGTCATTTGTTTTATTTGTCTTCTCTTCTTGAGTATTCTTCAATTACTCCTCCAGCTTCTCTAACTTTGAAGCCATAGCTTCATTTCCTTGTATTATGATACTTGAGTAACTTCAAGTGGAATAAAATACTACTTCAATGCATGTTTTTTGTGATGTTTTTTATGGCTCCTAAAATTTTAGTTTATTATACTCTATAGTAAGTTTGAGATGATCTGCCAATAATTTATCATACTCTTCTTATAATCTTTTGGAAGTTGGTTAAATAAACATAGCTGTGTGCACTAATAGTGACTTGGGGGCTAGGTTATCTAATATTATTTTAACAATTAAACTCCCCTTCATCTCCTACATATTCTCTATAACTTGGGGTTTCTTAGTATTTGGGGCTAGAGCCTAAATAGCCAAGGTTTACCACTTTGAATTGAAATCGGATCCATGGTATAACTTTTATGCTTGTTCATCAAAAGAAAATACTTATTCATTTTGTCTCCTCATGGTATCTAGGGATATTGTTGATGCAATGTCACATTCCAGTAGCAAGAGTAGTCCAATCTCCCTAATTAGTTTTCTTCCCTTCTTTGGTGTAATATTTTTGACATCAAATTCAATTTATTTTAACACCATCTATATCACTTCTTCATATTTATAGGGGTGAACCTCACCTTTAGCTTTGTTTAGATTTCCATGGAACTCCTCTCCTAATCATCAACAAAATGTCCTTCAATTATTTGGAATTAACAAATTCATCATCAGAGATGAATTGATATTAGGCTAGGGCATTCATATCATCGGCCTCTTCTCTCATAATGCTCACATTTATTCCCAATTGGCCCTACAGTATGCTAGTAACATTTACTCTTGGTGGAGAAGGAATTTCTTGATTCACTTCCTCCTTAGTGACCTTTGCCTCTTCTAATTCAACACCTAAACAATAATCAACCAAGGATGATTGATCAAGATTTATCTTCTTTTATTATTGGTAAGTATCCAAAATAGTCCAAGGGTGATCCAAAGGTGTTATCTCAAGCAAAGATGGAAAATACTGAAAATTCATTTTTTTGGTATTTTCTACATTCTAGTAAATCGCATTTTTGGAGGTCTTCAGAGTGGAATTTGGGGTCGAGACCTTTCCAAAAAGGTAGAGAATTTCATGATACTATCACCGGGCTAGGAGTTATGACCCCGCCAAGTTGGGGTAGAAAAACTTTTTTTTTAATTTTTTTTTATGTTTTATTCTTCTAGCTTATCATTTTCAAATTCCAAACAATGTGGTGACTATTCTAATTATTTTTGCTATGTATAAAATTCAGTTTTGAGTGTAAATAATTCAGTTTTGGAGCTGCATAAAACTCTTTTCATGTTTTTTGTTCTATTGAAAACTCTCACAATACTACAAGTTGCAAGCCAGGTATTGTCTCTAGTTTCATAATTTGGATTTGTTGGAATTATTTTTTATATGTACAAAATTCAGTTTTGAATGTAAATAATTCATTTTTGGAGTTGTATACGACTCTTTTTGAGTTTTTTGTTCTATTGAAAGCTCTCATAATGCTATAATTTGCATGCTAGGTATTTTCTTTGGATTCATAATTCAGATCGTGATACTAGGAAGTGGTAGCATTAATAAGATGCTCTTGATGAGGGGAAAGTTATATAGGTGGTTGGAATTTTTAAGAAGCTTCTTCCACTAGTGGTCTCTTATTTTACGAGCATGGGTATATATGAAAGGATCTGTTTGTGGCTGATAAGTGGGTCTTTCTTCCACCATTGGAGATTTTCTAGCTATCTTGTTAGCATTATCCAATACTTTTTGGATCCTAGAAATAGGATCTTTTATCTCTATAAAGGCTTCTAGTTAGTTTTCAAATTTTTCCCTCTCTCCTCTTCTTTTCTAAAAGAGACTCATTTTACCCTTCTTTCATTTACCTCCATATTAGTTGAGTATTTTTTATCACATCTTCACCAAAAAGTACTTGGTGCATGAATGCAGACCTCCTAATGCTTATTCTTACTTGATGGATGAAACCTTCATGATTAAAGTGTTGGGATAAGGTGTCATTAACCTTGTAAATCTCAATATTGTATTTATTCCTTTTATTATTTGTTATTAGTAATTACCCATAAGGAGTTGTACAAGTTTCACTGATAGTGGTAAAAATTATTTACTATCCATGGCAAGTTTCGGAGTTACCAGTATTAATTATGGAGTGACTTTTATTGGTGGTAAATGTAAAAAACTTATGGTAAAATAGGTTAGACATTTCCACTTGGAGAATTAGTTATTTTTGGCATGTATGACACACGTCATAATGTTTGGTGGGTGCATGTAAGAATCTATGATAGTTGTAAGTTGTCATAAGCTTCTATGACACTATGATGCATATGACGGATATGGTTGTTGTATGTTTTCTCTATTTAGCCCCAAGCGCCCATCTTGGGTTGCATGCATGTTGGAGGTATCTATGATGGTTATGACATGTCATAAGATGTTGTAAGTTATCATGCATGGATATGTGTGCCCAACTTTGGAAGGGTCTTTTTGACACTTCTACATTGCATGTGGGAGAGAGAAAGTGGATGCCTATGCCTTGTTGGAGATATTTTCTATAAGTATTTTCCATGTATTTCTTCTTGCATAATAGTTTTGCAGGTACCTAGATTCTACCAGAGTGAAGGTTGAATGACAGAGGAAGTGAATGTATTTGTAATCTCCTTTTGTGAAGATAATACAACTTGGCCTCTTTTCTTGGTGGAGTTTTTTACCTGAAAGGGTTTTCTCCGTGTTAAATACTATGTTGTGTGCTTCATTCTACTTCTGGTATATTTATGTATTATGGTTTTATATTTTATGTTACAATCTCCATTGATAATACACACTTAAAAGATTGCAGAGATTTATCTTAAATCAAATTTCCATTGAAGTAGTGTCGCTTTCATTTCTAACATTTGGTATCAAAGCTTGGCCAGCTTTGACTCTTGCGTGGTAGTGTGGAAGTTGTAGCTGTAGTGGGAGATTTGGTTGTATTTTTTTGTAGGTCTTGTGTTGAAATTATGGTTACATCCACCGTTGCATCAACCTATCACTTGGACATTGAAAATTTAAACAACACGGGGTATGAATTATGGAAGCTGAAAATGGAGGATTTGTTGGAAGAAAGAAACCAATGGTTGGCTATTAAAAGGGAGAAGAAACCCAATGATGTCTCTCAAGATGAATGGGATAGATTGGATAAACAAGCATGAGGTACAATTTGGATGTGTCTTTCTAACTCTATCTTGTTGAATGTTGCAAAAGAAGAGATTGCACATAAATTGTGGAATCGTTTGGGTGAGATCTACCAAGCCAAGAGTATGGTAAATAAATTTTATTTTAAATGAAAGTTATTTTCTTTGAAAATGAAAGAGGTTGAGTCGCTTGTAGAGAATTTAAATTATTTTAACTTGTTGATGAGTCAACTTTCTTTAGTAGATGTTGAAGTATATGAGGAAGATAAATGTATCTTGCTTCTTTGTTCTTTACCTGAGTCATGGGAGAATGTTATCCTTGCTATCACTGCTAACATCACAAATATGAAGTCAGATTCCCTTGTTGCAATTTTACTAGTACAAGAACTAGGGAAGAAGAATTTGGATACTTCAGGGGATGCTCTCAGTGTTAGGGGAAGGTCTAAGGAAAGGATACTGAAAGGAGATCAAAAAGGGGCTAAGGACAAGTCTAAGGGCCGATCTAAGACTCTTGGAAAGAAGAAAAAAATTAAGTTTTGGAACTGTGGTAAAAGGGGACATGTAAAGGAGTGAAAAACCCCAAGAGGGAGAATGCTTCTGATAAGTCCTTGAATGCAGGTGAAGATGTTTTAATTTTTGCTTGTAATTTTGTTTCTAATGATCATTGGTTGGTTGACTCTGGATGCTCGTTCCATATGACCTCGCATAAAGAGTGGTTCTCCACATATGATAAATATGATGGAGGTAATATATACCTTGGAGACAACTCTTCATATCTAATTATTGGGAAAGGCAAGGTATTTTTGTGTTTTAGTGATGGGAGAATTAAAACCCTCCTTGAAGTTTATCATGTTCCTTGATTAGCTAGAAATCTGATTTATGTTCCAAAGCTGAATGATTTGGGAATGCGTGTAACTTTTGACAAGCATGGTTGTAGACTAGTGAGAGGAAACTTGGTGGTAGCGAAGGGGAAGAGATTGGGAAAGCTATTCAAGCTTGAAGCCACTATAGTTTGTAATGCCTCCTATGTGTCTGAGGCTAGTACTAAAAATGCATGTATGTTGTGGCATCATAGATTGGGCCACACAAGTAATAATGTATTAAAAAATATTAAGAATAATTTTTTTTTGGACGGTTTCTCCTATTCTGATGAGGACTTTGATTTTTGTGAACATTGTTTGTTTGGTAAACAAAATAGAAAATATTTTCTTTCAGGAAGTAATAGAGCAAAAGATAAGTTAGATATTATTCATACGAATGTGTTTGGGCATGTGGATATTGAATCTATCAAAAAATCTCATTATTTTGTTACCTTCATTGATGATGTATCTAGATTTACATGGATTTATTTTATGAAACATAAATCTAAAGTTTTCACTAAGTTTAAGGAATTCAAAGTCTTAGTACAGAACCAAGAAGGTTTAAAGATTAAAATATTAAGATTTGACAATGGAGGGGAATATTACTCTAAGGAATTTGATGAGTTTTGCAAGCATGCAAGTATAATCAGACAAAAGACAACTCTGTATACACCACAATAGAATGGTGTTGTAGAAATGATGAACCAAATGATTATGGAAAGAGACGGAAGTATGTTGAGTGATTCACAGTTGGATCAATGTTTTTGGGCAGAGGCTGTGTGTACTACTTGCTAATTGATAAATAGATCTTGTTGTAAGGATCTTGATTTGACTCCTTATGAAGTGTGGATAGGTAAGAAACCTTCAGTTTCACATTTAAGGGCTTTTGGTTGTGAGGCTTGTGTTCATGTTCCTAAGGAAAAGTGATCTAAGTTGGATCCAAAAGTAGAAAAGTGTACATTCATTGGATATGGTGATAATGTTAAAGGTTATAAACTTTGGAATCCACTAACCCGCAAGATTATCTTTTTTAGAGATGTTATTTTCAAGGAACTTAGAGCTATTTCTAAATTGGAACAGCAAAAAGAAAAAGAAGAAAAGGGAAAGAGAGAGCACTTTGAGTTACAGAATTGAGATGCACCTTGGGAAGAACAAAATGATGGATTGGGGGGTGATGAAGAAGAATAAGATTCAAGTAGTTCTGATGAAGATGAATCTGTTGTTACAAAAGAAGTTGGTATTGTAGACATGGAAAAAATACTGACATACTTGATCCCAATTACTAACACTGTTTCATCCTAAATCATCCTTCGGTCTAACCATTTAATCAAAAACCTTTATTTGATTAAATTCATCAATTTTCCGCTCTTAATTAAATAAATCATTTTATCTAATTAAGTCTTTCTCTCTTGTTGATTAAATCAATTTATCTGATCTAATTAACCCTATGTCCATATTTAATTAAATAATTTATTTTATTTGATTAAATCCCTAAAGTCTATCTCATTAAATTAAATAAATTAAAACCTTACTTGATTTAATCTAACTTCATTTCCTTAGTTAAATAAAAAAAAAAATTGTATTTAATTAAAATCTTAAAATTATATTCTTCCCATATTTGACTTAAATCAATCCATAAATCTAAGTCAAATTTGTCACATCAGCTAATCTCTAATTAAATTAATTAACCTTGATTAATTTAATCTCGTTTCATGTCCCATCCTCTAGCTTTTGCCACTTGCACATGAAAATAGATTTAATTCATTTATCAAATCTCTATTTTCCCTTAACATGGCATAATGGAGGAATATTCACTAAAATTTGAATTCAAAATCCAAGTGGACTTTGTCCTTCCAACAAGACATTCATGTCATCTTACATGTCCTTGTGCATTGAGCCAAGTGGCATTTAAGGCATTTATTTTCCCTCTTACATGTCATTTCACCATTTTCAAATATCACCTAATTCCATTTATGGGCACATTCATCAAAATGTGCACATCCCTCAACCATTATCATCTTGACAAGTGGCACCTTTCCATTGGTTGGATTTTAGTTCCACATTGCTTCATTTTGGGCATTTCTCCAACTTGTCAATCTATAAATAAGAGGCTTCATTCCTCATTCTAATCATCCACAACTTGAGTAAACTTACTATACTCAAATTTATAGCAATCTTCATCCATCCCATTGAGTTTTATAGCTAGGTTATGCGGATTTTGTATTGGAGCACTCATCAATCATCAACAAAGTGGATCACTCATCATCACCAATCAACAAAGCTTGCATAGGAGTTGGGAAAGGGCCAATTTCCACATCAAATTGGCACCAACTCCCCCAAGAGATCAAGATTTTTCATTGCATTTGAATAGGATTTAATATCTTTTTCTTGTGTTTGTTTATGTTCTTCATTTCATTTCCTTTTCATTGCAATTTAAATGGATTTCTTGGGGAATCATGATACTAACTTGCATTGGATCTAATCTAGTGGTTGTCTCTTATGTTTGTGCAGGTTGGGAATCTTGGTTCATAGGTACAAATGATCATGCAGAACAACTAGTTGAGTCTCTTACTCCACCCTTGAGGAGATCCACAAGACAACGAAATCTTGTTGATAGGTATAGCCCACCAGATTTCCATTGTGCATATGCTTTATTGAGTAATAACGATAAACCTAGATCCTACAAGGAAGCTATTTTTGTAGATGATAGTGGGTCTTGGTAGTTAGCCATGGAGGAGGAGATGAGGACCTTAGACTCTAATAACACCTGGGATCTTGTTTGTTTTCCCAAAGGAAGAAAGGCCATAGGATGTAAGTGGGTCTTTAAGAAGAAGTTTGGAGCAGATGGTTCATTGGAGAAGTACAAGGATAGACTAGTAGCCAAGGGCTACTCCTAGAGAGAGGGAGTTGACTTTGGTGAGATATTCTCTCCTGTTGCTAAATTGACTTCTATTAGATTTTTCTTATCCATTATTCTAGGTTATGATTGGGAGATTGAGAAAATGGATGTTAAGACTACATTTTTGCATGGATATCTTGAAGAAAAAAAATATATGCAACAGCCTATAGGTTTTGTGGTAAAAGGAAAAGAACATTGGGTTTGTAGGTTGAAGAGGTCTCTTTATGGTTTAAAATAGTGCCCCAGAATGTGGTATCAAAATTTTGATTCTTTTATTTTGAAATTGGGGTTTTTTAGAAGTGAGGAGGATCATTGTGTTTACATTCACTATGTTGGTGATTCTATGCTAGTTATTGTTTTGTATGTTAATGACATGTTATTTTTTAGCAATACTAAGGATATGATCGGTGAGCTTAAAGCCCAACTTTTAGGTGCATTTGATATGAAGAATCTTGGAGCTGTTAGGTATATTCTAGGAATGGATATCAGAAGGGAAAAAGGTAATAGAAAGCTTTGGTTATCACAAAGTAAGTACATGAATACTATTTTGTAAAGGTTTAGTATGCAAGGTTGTAATCCAATTAGAGTTCCTTTACTGATTGGTACTAAGTTTTCAGTAGATGTTTCCACAGACTGAGGATGATCTTGAGGATGTGTCTAATGTTCCATATGCTAGTGTTGTAGGGAGTTTGATGTATGCAATGGTTTGCACTAGACTAGATCTATTGCACAAGTAGTGGGAGTTTTGAGCAGATTTATGTCTAGCCCTAGTGGACAGTATTGGAATTATGCAAAGAGGGTGTTTAAATATCTTAGAGGTACTCCTGATCATTGTTTGGTTTATTCTGGTACTGATAATGTTGATAAATATTTGGACATACAGATTTTTTTTATGCAGATTGGGTAGGTGACTTGGATAGTCGAAGGTCCACTAGTGGCTATGTATTTACTCTATTTTGAGTAGTGAGTTGGATGAGTAAGAGGCAGCCCGTAGTTGCTTTTTCTACCACTGAAGTAGAGTATATGGTTGCTACTCATGTCTTTAAGGAGGCAGTTTGGTTGAGGAGACTATGTACAGGTATTGGATTTGATTGTGGGATCATTCAAATTGGTTGTGATAACCAGAGTGCTATTTGTTTAGCCAAGAATCCTATGTATCATGCTCAGACTAAGCATGTTGATGTACAATATCACTTTGTTTGAGAGTTGGTTACAAGTGGACAAATTGAGTTGAAGAAGATAAACAATTTGAAGAATGTTGCAGATTCATTGACCAAGCCTATGAGCACAGAGAAGTTCATGTGGTGCAAAGAGGCCATGGGCCTCTTTTCTAGTGCTTGATTATTTTCATTTGATTTCCTATGGATTGATTTACAATGTATAATTTCAAGTGGGAGAATGTTGGGATAAGGTTCCATTAACCTTGTAAATCCCAATATTGTATTTATTCCTTTTATTATTTGTTATTAGTAATTACCCATAAGGAGTTGTACAAGTTCCATCAGTAGTGGTAAAAATTATTTACTATCCATGGTAAGTTTCAAAGTTACCAACAATATTTATAGAATGACTTTTACTATTGGTAAATGTAAAAAAATTATGGTAAAAGAGGTTAGGCATTTCCACTTGGAGAATCAGTTATTTTTGGCATGTATGGCACATGTCATAATGTTTGGTGGGTGCATGTAAAGAATCTATGATAGCTACAAGTTGTCATAAGATTCTATGACACTATGACACATATGGCAGATATGGTTGTTGTATGTTTGCTCTATTTATCCCTAGGCACCCATCTTGGGTTGCATGCATGTTGGAGGTATCTATGACGGTTATGGTGTGTCATAAGATGTTGTAAGTTTTCATGCATGGATATGGGATCCCAACTTTGGAAGGGTCTTTTTGACACTTGTACATTGCATGTTGATGCCACTTTGATGCTTGCATGTGGGAGAGAGAAATTGGACACCTAGGCCTTGTTGGAGTCATTTTCTATGTATTTTCCATGTGTTTTTCACTGCATAATAGTTTTACAGGTACCTAGGTTATATTGGAGTGAAGGTTGAATGACAAAGGAAGTGAATGTCTTTGTAATCTCCTTTTGTGAAGATAATACAACTTGGCCTCTTTTCTTGGTGGAGTTTTTTACCCAAAAGGGTTTTCTCCATGTTAAATATTGTGTTGTGTGCTTCATCCAAATGCTTCTGGTATATTTTTGTATTGTGGGTTTATATTTTATGTTACAATCTTCATTGATAATACACACTTAAAAGATTGCAAAAATTTATCTTAAATCGGATTTCCATTGAAATAGTGTTGCTTTCATTTCTAACATAAAGGTTCACGTGAACTCATTGACCACCCTTTATTCTTGGAGCATGGCAGAAACTAGCTCTAGGCCCTCCCTAGTTATTCTAAAGTCTAAAAACACTATAGTAAATAGAAAGAAAGATCCTTTCTTTTGTCCTTTTAAGTGGCCTTTATCGGATTCATTCAATTGCCACATTATTTCCAGATATGCTAATATTAGAGAAACATGCCTTAGAAAAATATGGGGTCCCACAAGACATCCATAATACCCTAATAACAGTTGAATTTGAATGGAGTAACCAATCTCTCCAATTATGTTGCACAACCATTTCAGGGACTCTCTCCCTAGGACCTTAGGAATTCTAAAATTATTTATGCAATATTCCTTCCTCTATACCCATAAATCCTAAAACTTTCCTTATGAAGTGGTCTTGAAAGAACACATAGTTGGAACTCTAACAATGCATGTACCAAATATGTGTTGAAAATGGAGAAGTTTTCTAGGGTAACTTTTTCATTCTAACCTACATGGCCTAGCCCCACTTTTTTATGCCCTCATAAAGAAACATTTGGCACAATGGGTAAATACAAAAAGATGGGGAGCCAAAAAGGGGTCTTAAGGGGGCACATTTTTTTTGAAACTAGGAAATATTGACTTTGGATGAGAAATTGAGGATAGTTAAACTCAAAAAATTTAGATGCAACAAAAACAAGGGTCATAGTGGTTTGAGTCTACATTCTAATTTACTATTTTTTTTTAAAATGGTAGAGATTAAGGGGTTCAAAAAATGGAGCCACAAAAATTGGTTTTGTTTTTTTCAAAAGAACATAACATAGTGTCTGTTGTGGCTCCCTCAAAAGGTTAATTTTTTTTTGGTATTTTTAAAATTGTTTCAGTGAGAAATTAGCTAACATGTAGTTTATGCCTTTTTTTTTGATAAATTTTTAATGAATATCTGATTTTTTATTAATTTTCAAAGTGAACACATCCTAAGAAAATAGAAATCTGGCCATGCTACCCCTATAATTTTTGAAAACTAATCAATTTTTTTTTAATGTGTAGAATGGAGTCTATTTTATAAAAATGTAATTTATTTTCAATTTCATTGAATAGTTAACAAATAAAGTAAACAATACCAAACATTGGTTTTTGACAAAAAAATGGACACAAACAAAAGAAATTAAAGATGAAAGCTTTAACTTGGTCAAAATGTGAAAAAATTTGCATTGTTAAATAACTAAGAGAGAGCCTAACATTACCCAGATGTTTGATATACTTGACCTTGAAACATGTGCAAACTTGACAGTTAGCACGGAGTAGATTATATAAAATTTTGTAGAATATGCAAAAAAGAATTGTTGGACATTGGGAAGGCATTCCAAGCCTTTGGGTTGGAAATCCAAAGAAAATCCAATCCAAAGGCTTGGGGATTACTAAAGCAAGACATAATGCAAGCACGTTATAACGTGCTCGCATTATGTCACAGTTTTGACATATCACGAGCATGTTATAATGCACTCACGTTATGTCTTGCCTTACATTTTTCTTTTTTTGATGTCTTGATTTATGTTTCCCAAAGCAAGGCATAACACGAGAACGATATAATGCACCCATGTTATGTCTTGCTTGAAATTGTTTATGTGCAATTTTGTTAAATGTATGTTTCATGTATGTATGTTTGTATATATATTTGTATGTATGTATGTACGCATGTATATATGTTGGTATGTATGTATGTATGTATGTATGCATGCATGTATGTGTGTATGCCTATATATGTATGTATTCTTGTATGTATTGTAGTGTAGGAAAATGTATCCCTTTACATTTTAACACTTGTTTGGGCCCTCGCTAAATTTGGGGCTTCTTTATGCATTATTTTGTCCTATTTTTCATCCACAAGCCTAATTAAATGCATTTTTCTAAGGATAATGCCGAAATTCACTAAAAGACAAATCATAATTTAATTTTTTTAGGTTATGTGCTCCAGATCTAATGATCTAGGACTCATACGCCACCTTGGGCATATGGGTCCCACCTAGGTTTCGAGGCATGATCTTGAGTATTGCATTGAACTTAACATATCTTGAAGTTTGTGTCCTAAGTCTAAGTCACTTGGACTCATATGCCACCTTGGGTGTATTAGTCCCACTTTATCTTGGACCTATTTTGAATTCAATTTTTGGTGAGATTTTATTTTCCTAGATCTAATGTCAGCTTTTAGTGTTGTAATTTCAAGAAATTTGGCATAAACAAGTATAAATACAAGGTTATTTAACATTTTTTCTCCAAACAAGTTTACAAGTCATCTAACAATTCAAGTATTCAAGCATTATAGCAAATTTATGATCAAAAGATCATTCGAGAGCATTCAAGAGCTGATTATCAAGCATTTTGGAGCCTCAATTCAAGATTCAAGAATCATGTTAAAGTCTTTATCCATCATGTGTGTTTTTGAGCTAACATTTGTGTGAAACATAGAAAAAGAGGTTCACCCAAAAGGGGATTTACCAAATGGATGGACCTAATTTTTATTTTGTATGTTTCACTCAATTATGAGAGGTAAAATGCATAAATAACAATTAGAAAACTGACCTAACTATTATAACAGTAAAAAGGAAGGCTTTCAAAGGCTGAAATGATGTGTACCTTGCTAAAAAAGTGATGTTTCGGGCCTGACAGAGGACTCATTCTCCGAGTGGTGAATGGGTCCCTGCTAGAGTTCTAAAAAATTGGTTTTTGGGTTCTATTCTTCAATGTTTGCAACTCCAAACTCTAGGGGATCAACTCCCAAAAGTCAAAAATAATTTTTTTAGAGATCTTTCCATTATATTGCAACAAAGATGACAACTATGCAACTTTTCAATCTTGACAAATTTGCAAATTTTACTCTCCACTTGACCTTCAATGTTAAGCCTGTAATCACACATCAAGAGATAAGAAGAAATTTTAATTGTTAGGGAATAGGGGTTGACCTTGGTTAAACCCCATTTGGGTAATTAAACCTTATGATGAAACAATGAAACATGAAACATGAAACAATGATACCTTGGATGAAGTCTTGGAATGTAAAGCAACAATCTAGCATGAAGTAGCCATAAGGGATGTAGATCTTGATCTTGAATTTGGATATGAAATAATGCTTGAATAGAATCTTCAATACTACATCAACACATTAGCTCAACAACATGCATGATGCACTATGATGATATGACCTCTGATTGCTGCAATAAAACCTTGATAATTTTCCTTTGAATGCCTTTGAAATGTTCTTGAATGCTCTCTAATGCTCTTGTGAAAATACTCTTGATTGCTTATGAAGATCTAGTTATGAAACTATGTGAAATAGTCTTGTATTTATACTTAAGATTTAATCTGAAATTCAAATAACACAAGACAACATCAGATCTAGGATTCAAAATCACTAAAATCTAGGCAAGAAAAAGTTCAAAAAGGGGTGTCCTTAGTTAAGGACCCATTCACCCTATGGCGAATGGGTCCTAGCACAGTCAACTAGAACAAGTTTTGGGGACATGAAACAACATGTAAAAGGGGGGTCTTAGGACCTATGAAGGAACCATTCACCAGGTGGTGAATGGGTCACAAGTCACTAGCCTAGGACTCAAACCTTGCCAAATTAAGTGTTGTGAAACATTATTAATGAGTGTCGGGATTTATCCTTCAAAAAATGCAATAAATAAGGCTTGGATTTGAATTTAAGGGGCCAATTAAGCTCTAATTAACCTCAATTAATTAATAAATCCCTAGATTAGTGTGAAAGTGTAATAAAAACACTTTACAACACCTGAAATAAGGCACAATTAAGTCCATTTTATCATTAATTACTCATTTCCAAACTAAGTGTGAAAAAGGGTTACTTTTTTTTATGCTACATTGTGATGTAGGTTTCATGATTCAAGCAAGTATTCAATGGAATTATCTCATATCAACAATCAAAAGCTAAGATCTACATTCATGCTAGCCATTTCATACAAGTTTGCAACCTTAATTTCAAAGGTTTAGTGAGTTGTGACATTTCATTTGTTCATACATCATTCATTCATGATTTTCTATTTCATTTCAAGGTTTAAATATGAAAACAGGGTTTGACCAAGGCAAACCCCTATTCCCTAACACAAAAAAAAATTCATCTTCATGTGTGACTCCAAATCTAGGTGATTTGAAGCTTGAAGATCCTTCGAAGAAAAAGTTGCAAGATTGAAGAAAGTTGTCAAATTTGTAAAGAAGTTGTCATCTTCATGAAAACTCACCTATAGACCAAAATTCAGATTTTCAGACTTGGAGATCGAAAAAGATGAAAGCTATAGAAGATCACTCGAGGCTATAGAAGTTTTGGACAAAATCTAATATTGGGACTAAATTTCCACCTTCATTGTATGAGTCCCAGTATACCAATTTTCAACGGTTTTCTGTAGATCTTGGTTTACTAGCAGCAGATTCCATATTTAGCCCAGAAACTCCAGCTGGGCCTAAATCGCCCAGTCTAGCATATGATTCCTACTGCACATTAAAAGTGATAATTTTAGAGTTCCAGACCTTTTTTTGGACATCTTCAATCTTCCAGGAGCTTCTCTGTTTATCCTTAGTTGATTATTCTAATTTTAAGTCTCATTTTCTAGGTCATATAATTAGATTTGCATATTGCTTTCATTTCCTTCTTTCTAAGCACTTTCTGTTGGATCTCAATTGTGTTTACATTTTGTCCTTGATGACAAAATCTCTTTCAGTTTGTTCTCATTGATGATCTGTCTTAGGATGGTTTTCCTTGTATATCACAGGTATTGGTTGTTTCTCTTTTGGGCTTACTCATATCGGTGTGAGAATGGCAAGGTCTCCCTGATCCACTTTGAAATGTCTGATTTGCCTATCGGCAAGACATTTTGGATGTCATGTCAATTGAATTTATCATACAGGCTGCTGTCGGCAAGACTTCTCTTTTGTTTCGGTGATAGAAAGTGTTCTCTATCAGCATATGTTATATCGTCGGGATGAGGTCTTATCGATTTCATTATGTCTCCCCGACCTGCTTCAGAATGAGCATATTGGCAAAGGAAATAATCTTTCGGTGTAATGGTTCATCGAATATGCAATTTCACACTGACCCGCTTTAGAATAAGTATATCGGCATGAGTTTGGCCGTCGGGCTGAGGTCATAGCGAAGCCATATTGTCTCCCTGACTAGTGCATGTGGAAGTCTATCGACAAGAGTTGTGGTGTTGTTATATGGCCTTGGCGAATTTGATTTGTTACACCAACCAAAAACATAAATCCAGTCTCTTCGGTAAGAGCTAGGGTTTTCAGCGAGAGGTCTCGGCGAGTGACCTCTGGTCTCGCTGATGGAACACAAAAGAACTTTCTCAGCATAGGATCTATCCTGTCTCAGCAACTCCGAGTGAATGAAGTTTTTCGGTATGACTCAAGCTTTCGTCGAGAGGTCTCCCTGATATTGGTATGTTATAGCGGCCCTCATAAGATAGAAGGGTGCATTGGTGAGAGAACCTTTATGTTACAACGAACAAGCCCAGCGGTGAAACTCAATGTTGGTTGTATAATGTCTCCCCGATAGTATAATGTCACAGCGACACACAAGTGGTTGAAGACTTTTAGAGAGACACGGTGTGCTCTACAAGAGGTCTCCCCGATATCATAATGTTATAGCGATACACATAAGGAAAAAGATTTCTGTCGGTGTGAGAACTTTAATGTCTTGGTGATCTATTGTGAGCTCGAGATGTTTCAGCAAAACAAGGGGCAGTCTATATAGTGTCTCCCCGATTATGTATTTTCTTGGAAACTTGGAAATGATAAAGGTCTTCGGCATAGGTATTGAATTGTCACAGCGACAATGTGACTCTCAGAAAAACATTATGAAGTCTACAAGAGGTCTCTCTGATATCGTTTAGTCACAGCGATAGTGAATGAAACTAAAGGAGATCTCGGTGAGAGACTTGCTGATGTCTCAGTGGATGAATAATACTCTAAGGAAGCCTATCAATGAGACATGATGTATTCGCTATGTGTTCTTCCCGACTCTGATGGGTTATGGTGAAAGTGTTAACTAAGAGGAATGTTTGGCAGTGCAATTACCTTCAGCAAAACTATCTGGTTGTCTCAGTGAATAGTTAACGAAGACTCAAAACAAAGTGGTCGTCATCATGGATTGGCATCAACTCTTAGAATAGTTACATAACAGAATATTCATTGAGTTTCTTTCTGAGCTGTTGCATTTTTTATTTAATGGATGATTTACAGCTCTCTGGATAAGCATTACTCTTGATTTTTATCATCGACGACAGGCTATCATTATTCAGCCTCATATTCAAAAATCAGCAAGAGAATCTGAGAATCTTGTGAAAAACATTTTTTGAAGGTTTCTTCACAACAGACATACTTGAAATGTAAATAAATACCAGCGTTGAAAACTAAAAAAGTTCTCTGATTGTAATCTGGGAATATTGTTTTATTGGCTATATCAAAAATGTATTAGGTAGATGAGAAAAATAGAGAGTTATGAGCTTGACTGAAAACAGAGAGATCCTCTGAGATATTTTTATTTGTTCAAATGTATAATTTGATGGGTTGGTACTCTTTGAGATAGATATCTCTAAATGAGGGGTTGGTGCTCCTTGAGTGGGTGCTCAAAAATCAGCCTATAAGGCATTGTGAACTTTTGTTTAAAAGATTAAGCCTGGAAGGCATTTAGGGAGTGGTTTTTATACCCCAGGAGGGTTTTCCACTCGATAAAATCTTGAGTCTTCTTGTTCTTCTGAGTTCCCTTTGCTTTACTATGTTGTTGATTATTCAGTTCATTGTTTGGTTATTACTTTTCTGAATTCTGATTTTGATTGATTACATTCAACTCATGAATGCATTAATCAGAGTATATTGAGATAATATCTGAGCTATGGTTTTAGAATTTGTGAAAATTGGTCAAATCTATTAAGACACTGATTCACCCCCCCTCTCAGTGTCATTTTAACTCCAACAATTGGTATCAGAGCGTAGGATCCAACAATAGGTTTAATAACCTTGGATTGATCTTGGTCTTGGAGTTTGTTTTTAATGGCACATTCTCAAGACGGTGCCTCTATATCCAGAGCTCCATTATTTGATGGAACTGATTATGTGTTCTGGAGAATCAGAATGGAAGCTTTTCTTGTTTCTTTTGATGTTGATGTTTGGAGCATTGTTTTAGAAGATTACAATGTACCAGCCACTATTCCCACTGATGCTACTAAAAAGAAGAAGTATGAAACAAACGCCAGAGCTAAGCATTCCCTCTTGTGTGGGTTAACTAAAGACGTGTTATTAAAGTCATGCATTGCAAATCTGCTCAAGGAATCTGGGAAAAACTTGAAACTATATATCAAGGGAATGAGAAAGTAAAATTGTCAAAAATCATTACACTCAAACATCAGTTTGAGGAGTTGAAAATGAAGGATGATGAAAAAGTGGCTGAATATTTCCTAAGATTTGATGAAGTTTTCAATTCAATGAAAGGTCTAGGTCAAGAGGTTAATGAATTTGATGTGGTTACAAAGGTTGTTAGAACCTTACCATCCAAATTTGAATCTAAGGTTTCAGCCCTAGAAGAAAAGAAACACTTTGATAAGCTTACCTTAGACAGCCTACAAGGAATAATTACTGCCTATGAAATGAGAACTAGCAAAAACAATTCAACAGGAAAAGAAACTGCCTTTAACATTGAAAAGAAAGAAAAAGTCGAAGTCAGTGAATCAGAGTTGTCTAACTCTAAAGAATCCCATTTTGTTAGAAGATTTAAAAAGGGATCAAGAAAATATAAGGGAAAAATTACCTTTAAATGTTTTAACTGTGGAAAAATAGGTCACTTTGCTGCAAAGTGTCCCTATGATGATCAAATCTGTGACAACGAGACAACTGAAAAACAACCTATGAAGAAGGCCTTCAAACCTAATCAAAACTTCTATTTCAAATAGAAGAAAATTCTATTTAGTAAGGATGAATCTGATATTGAGTCTGAAGATTCATTAGCTGAAGAAGATGAAACCTTGTTCATGGCTGAAATTACTCAGCAAAATGATACAAACACCATTGACATTGAAGAAGGTGAAGTAGATCTTGAAAGTGAGCTAAAATGTGCTTTACAAGAGATCAAAAACTCAAAAAACAAGTTCTTACTCAAGAACATAAACCAGATCAAGAAATGGTCTCTCTGGAAACTCAACTTGAAGAAGGTAAAAGAGTTGAAGACTACCTTCGAGAGACTGTAAGCTGCAAACATCAAGAAATTCAAAAGCTGGAAGCTCAAAGAAGCGTATGATGTACGTTATAAAACCGGTAAGTTGGTTACTTAAAGGGTGAATGCTTAATTGACCATGCAAAACAAAACCCCTCTTCTGAAGTCAAAGGTTCAGGTTCAAATCACTCAGAATTTGGTAAGGATCATGTTCAGTCTTTAAGAGGTAATAGATCTTCATACAGAGTCAATCCTTTCTTCTATGGTTATTGTTTTTCTGCAACAAATTTGGCATAAGGTGAGCACTTGTAGGCTTATGAATTCTAGAATACCCAGGTTTGGTCTTAGGCAACACTATGGTTTTGTTAGAAAAATCAGATGTTTTAAATGTAATGCTTTGGGACATTTTGTCAAACAGTGCATAACTGATCTAAAAATCTAAACAGCTAGAAAATTAAAAAGGTTTGGAAACCTAAGACTATCAACAACATTTAGCAAACTATGTTGGTTCAAATAGCTTTACATTCCAAGAAAAAGGACTTATGGTTCCTGGACACTGGATGTTCTAACCATATGACTGGTGACAAGGATAAGTTTATAAATCTTGAAGATTATGTAGGTGGATATGTTAAGTTTGGTGATAACTCTTGTATTCAAATTAAAGGTAGAGGTTCACTTCTTCTGAATGAAGACACTCCTATCTATAATGTGTACTATGTGGAAGGTCTCAAGCACAATCTTCTAAGTGTTAGTCAAATCTATGATAGTGGTTATCATGTTCTTTTCACTTCGCAGGGATGTGAGATTAAAAACAAGCTAGGAAAGGCTATTGCAGCTGGAAGGAGGACAAAAGGAAATGTGTACAATCTTCTTGACACATCAAGAAATGACAATAATCAAGGTATGTGTTTAATGAGCCAAATTGAAGAAAGTTTTTTATGGCATAAAAGATTAGGACACATAAACTTTGAAAATCTGGTTAGAATAAGTAAGAATCAGAATGTTAGAGGTTTACCAATCCTTAACAAGCTAGAAAATTCTGTGTGCAAAGAATGTCTAAGTGGTAAACGAACTAAAATCAGCTTCAAAACAAAAGAACATTCTTCTTCAAAACCTTTACAACTTGTGCACACTGATTTATGTGGACCAACCAGAATAAGGTCTATTAATGGTGAAAGGTACTTTATGTTGTTTGTGGATGATTATACTAGAATGGTTTGGGTCACATTTTTTAAGCACAAATTAGAAGCATTTGAAAGGTTTAAAATCTTTCGTAAATTGGTTAAGAAGGAATATGATTTGAAACTTAAATGTCTACGATCTAACAAAGGAGGTGAGTTCACTTCTTAAGATTTTATTGATTACTGTGAACATCACGGCATTAAAAGATAGTATGCTACAACAAAAACACCTCAACAAAATGGGGTAGTTGAACGTAAAAATAGAACTGTAAAAGAAATGGCTAGAACAATGTTAGATGAAGCTAAGTTGCCTGATATGTACTGGAAAGAAGCTATTCATATAGCTGTATACATTTTGAATAGAGTGCAATTAGAGTGAAATCTAAACACTCCTTATGAACTGTGGTATGGAAGAACTACTTCTGTCAAATACTTTAAAATTTTTGGAAGTAAGTGTTTTATCAAAAAGGATGATGATAACCTTGGGAGTTTTCAATCAAAGAGTGATGAGGGTATCTTTTTGGGATACTCAACTCACAGCAAAGCTTATAAATGCCTTAACAAAAGGCTTAACAAGATTGTTGAAGTTGTTAATGTAAAATTTGATGAGAGATCACATTTGTATGTTGAATCTTTGCAGGATAATGAGGAAGAAGAACTTGAACTAGAAATAATTTCAGAAGGAACTGAGTCAGCAAGCCCTAGAAATGAAACAACAAGTCCTAAAAAGGTTGCATCAAAAGCTCTAACTAAATATCACCCCAAAGATCAGATTATTGGGGATAAAAATGCAGGAGTTCAAACTAGAAGAAAGGCTGCAGAATCTGATGAAAAGGCACAAATAGGTTTTTGTCTAGTTACTCAGTTTGAGCCTAAATTTTTTAATGAAGCTCTCATAGACTCATGTTGGCTTCATGCTATGCAGAAGAAATTGAGAAAAATTGAGAAAATCGACTTGGGAGTTAGTCCTAAAGACCATATGACCGAATGTCATACTAGAGGCAAATGGATATACGTAAACAAGATTGATGAAAATGGTAATGTTATTCGCAACAAAGCAAGATTTATTTGCAAAGGCTATGCTCAACAAGAAGGTATTGATTTTGGTGAAACCTTTGCACCCATTGCTAGATTAGAATCTATCATAATATTCTTGGCTTATTCTATTTATAAAGACTTTACTGTTTATCAAATGGATGTCAAAATTGCTTTTTTAAACGGCTATTTAGATGAAGAGGTCTATGTTGAACAGCTTGAAGGATTTATGTGCAAAGATAAGCCTGATCATGTTTACAGATTGAAAAAGGCCCTCTATGGCTTAAAACAAGCACCTAGAGCTTGGTACTCTAGGCTTGACAGTCATTTGCTTTCAAATGGTTTTGTTAGAGGAGGTGTAGATAGCAATCTTTATGTTCAAACTGAAGGTTCTGATATTCTGGTTGTTGAAATTTACGTTGATGACACTATCTTTGGTTGCAACAATGTTACATTAAGTAAAAAATTCTCTCAGCTAATGGAATCTAAATTTGAAATGTCATTATTAGGAGAATTAAATTTCTTCTTGGGTCTTCAGATCTCTCAACATGAAAATGGAATATTTCTTTATCAAACCAAGTATGCTAGAGAGATGCTTAAGAAATTTCAGATGGATGAATGCCATCTAGTTAGCACTCCAATGATTACTGGATGCAAACTTACTAAGGTTGATGATTCCCCTGATACAAATCAAACTGAATATAGATCAATGATTGGCACCGTTATACGTTTAATCAGCTCTAGACTCGACATTATGTAGGTACAGACCGCTAACGGCTCAAGCATCACCTAAAGAATCCCATGTCACCGCTATTAAAAGGATTTTAAATATATTCGTGGCACTCTTTAATTATGGTCTTGCATCCTAAAAGAAATTATTTTTCTTACTGATCGCATATATTGATGCCGACCGGCTGGTTGTTTGATGATAGAAAAGGACCGGCAGGCCAAAGATTCTTTCTTGCAGGATCATTTAGTGGCATGGCACAACAAGAAACAAGAATATGTTTCTCTCTACCTGAAGTAGAATACATTGTTGGCACTTCCATGCTATACTCAAGTTCTTTGGATGAGTCAAACTCTATCCTCGATATGGGTATTGAATTCTAAACCCTGCTTCTATTCTCCAGGATAACAAAAGTGCGATAAGTATCTCCAAAAATCATGTTTTGCACTCTCGCACTAAACATATTGCTATCAAGTTTCACTTTCTTCGAAAAAAGGTTTTGGCTAATGAAGTCTGCTTACAGTTTGTTGGATCTCAAGATTAGGTGGCTGATATTTTTACTAAGCCCTTAGCTAAAGAGTTGTTTGAAAGGTTGAGACTTCGATTGGGAGTTATCTCTCAATCTTTACTTCTTTGATTTTACTAGCATTGGCTTAGGGGGAGCATGTTATATGTTTTGATTCACTTAAAGCTCTCCTACAATCTTGGTTGTTGCACTGTTACTCTTATTGCAGCTGTTTCTAATGGTATTTTTGGTTGACTCAGTTGTGTTATGGCAATGCACATTTTCTTCTATTCTTTTCCTTGAGGAAAAAAGGGGGAGAGTCATTTTTGTTTTGCCATCAAGGACAAAGGGGGAGTTTGTTGGATCTCAATTGTGTTTACAGTTTGTCCTTGATGACAAAATATCTTTCAGTTTTTTCTCATTGATGATCTATCTCAGGATGGTTCTCCTTGCATATCACAGGTATTGGTTGTTTCTCTTTCGGGCTTACTCATATCGGTGTGAGAATGGTAGGGTCTCCCCAATCCACTTTGAAATGTCTGAGTTGCCTATCGGCAAGACATTTCAGATGTCATGTCGATTGAATTTATCATATAGGCTGCTGTCGAAAAGAATTCTCTTTTGTTTCAATGACAAAAAGTGTTCTCTATCAGCATATGTTGTATCATTGGGATGAGGTCTTATTGATTTCATTATGTCTCCCCGACCCACTTCAGAATGAGCATATCGGCAAAGGAAATCGTCTTCAGTGTACTGTTTCATCGAATATGCAATGTCACACCGACCTGCTTCAAAATAAGTATATCGACATGAGTTTGGCCGTTGGGCTGAGGTCATAGCGAAATCATATTGTCTCCCCGACTAGTGCATGTGGAAGTCTATCGGCGAGAGTTGCGGCGTCATTATATGGTCTTGGTGAATTTGATTTGTTACACCGACCAAAAAAATAAAGGCAGTCTCTTTGGTAAGAGCTAGGGTTTTCGGCAAGAGGTCTCGGCGAGTGACCTCTAGTCTCGCTGATGGAACACAAAAGAACTTTGTCGGCATAGGATCTATCCTGTCTCAGCGACTCTGAGTGAATGAAGTTTTTCGGTATGACTCAAGCTTTCATTGAGAGGTCTCCCCGATATTGGTATGTTATAGCAACCCTCATAAGATAGAAGGGTGCATCGGCGAGAGAACCTTTATGTTATAGCGAACAAGCCCATCAGTGAAACCCAATGTTGGTTGTATAACGTCTCCCTGACAGTATAATGTCACAGTGACACACAAGTGGTTGAAGACTTTTGGAAAGACATGGTGTGCTCTACAGGAGGTCTCCTTGATATCATAATGTTATAGCGATGCACATAAGGAAAAAGGTTTTTATCGGTGTGAGAACTTTAATGTCTTAGCGATCTATTGTGAGCTCGGGATGTTTTAGAAAAATAAGGGGCAGTTTATATAGTGTCTCCCCAACTATGTATTGTCTTGGTGACTTGGAAATGACAAAGGTCTTCGGCATAGGTATTGAATTTTCATGGCAACAATGTGACTCTCGAAAAAACATTATGAAGTCTACAAGAGGTCTCTCTGATATCGTTTAGTCACAGCGATAGTGAATGAAACTAAAGGAGATCTCAGTGAGAGACTTGTTGATGTCTCAGCGAATGAACAATACTCTAAGGAAGCCTATCAATGAGACATGATGTATTTGCTATGTGTTCTTCCCGACTTTGATGGGTTATGGCGAAAGCGTTAACTAAGAGGAATGTCTGGCGGTGCAATTTCCTTTGGTAGAACTATCTGGTTGTCTCAGCGAATAGTTAACGAAGACTCAAAACATAGTGGTCATCATCATGGATTAGCATCAAATCTCATAACGGTTACATAACAGAATATTCATTGAGTTTCTTTCTGAGCTGTTGTGTTTTTTATTTAATGGATGATTTGCAGCTCTCTAGATAAGCATTACTCTTGATTTTTATCATCATCGACAAACTATCATTATTCAGCCTCATATTCAAAAATCAGCAAGAGAATCTAAGAATCTTGTGAAAAACATTTTTTGAAGATTTCTTCACAACAGACATACTTGAAATGTAAATAAATACCAGCGTTGAAAACTGAAAAAGCTCTCTGATTGTAATCAGAGAATATTGTTTTATTGGCTATATCAAGAATGTATTAGGTAGATGAGAAAAACAGAGAGTTATGAGCTTGACTGAAAATAGAGAGATCCTCTGAGATATTTTTATTTGTTCAAATGTATAATTTGAGGGGTTGGTACTCCTTGAGATAGATATCTCTAAATGAGGGGTTGGTGCTCCTTGAGTGGGTGCTCAAAAATCATCCTATAAGGCATTGTGAACTTTTGTTTAAAAGATTAAGCCTAGAAGGCATTTAGGGAGTGGTTTTTATACCCCAGGAGGGTTTTCCACTCGGTAAAATCTTGAGTCTTCTTGTTCTTCTGAGTTCCCTTTGCTTTACTGTGTTGTTGATTATTTCAGTTCACTGTTTGGTTATTACTTTTCTCAATTCTAATTTTGATTGATTACATTCAACTCATGAATGCATTAATCAGAGTATATTGAGATAATATCTAAGCTATGGTTTTTGAATTTTTGAAAATTGGTCAAATCTATTAAGACATTGATTCACCCCCCCTCTCAATGTCATTTTAACTCCAACACTTTCTTAATGGTGAAACCCTCTTTTAATCACACCTAAGGAAACCTTGTAGCAACCTTTCCCTCAATTGAATCATTGGGTTTTTACCTCTAGGGTTTCCTTTAATGAAATTGAGTGAAATAGGTCCTAAGCTAATTTCCATCTCCCAAAAGGTGGAACCCTATTTTCATTGTTCTTCTTGGTGAACCCGACCTTTAGACACTTGCATTTCTGATTTTGAGTACATTAAATTCCTAGATCTAGCTTACATTATCTTTGCATTATATCTTGCATTAGTTAATTTTCATTTAGGGTTTCTAAATCTTGTATTAGTGAAAAGTGCATATAGGTTGCATTTTTGCATCTTAAATCATTCAATTTCACTAAAATTATGTAATTGCAAATAGTCAAATAAACATATAAGTTAGAAACCATAGAATCAACTCATAATTTGTTGAATTTGGTGCAAAAACCCTAATTCAAGACTCATTCACCCACCTAGGTGATTTAGTCCATGTATAGATGGTTTGTCCAGATTTATGGGAATTCTATGTTGTCTATTTTTTAGCATTTGAACCTTCCAAAAACCCTAATTGGGACTCATTCACCCCTCTGAGCAAATTATTCCTATATCAAACCTAAACTTGCATTTTTATAGCATTAAAAACTTCATTTCTTTGTTTCATTTTGTTGTTATTAGATCTTTGTTTTAGTTTATTTAGTTTTTGTTTTATTCGTTTCATTAGATCTAGTTTAATTGGGTTCATTTAATGCATTTCTTAAATTTAAAATTACATTTACACATTTCATTTCTAACTCAATGCATTGAATTTCATCATGGATATGTGCTTTGGTAAGCTTTGGATGTCCTTGAAGTCATTAGTGGATGTGTCAAGATATGCTTTTGGAAATGATCCTAATGAAATTGAACTCACCCATGCTCAATCAACTCCTAATGCATGTCCTCGTAAACTTGACATCATTGGAGAAGATGATGATAGCATGAACAACTTCATAAACGATTTCCTTAACAACCTTGAGACTAATGCATCCTTTTATCCCTCCATGAAACAACCAACACCCCCTACCATCCCACCACTTGAGATGCTTGGCATTTTACATCCTTAAAATAAATCACCAGATAAACCTAAACTTCATACAATAAGTGATCTTAGTTCCTCTAATTAAGTCCATCAATCCTATGTTAACAAAGTGACCAAAACCTCCATCAACTTAGAAGAAGCTTATGGCCAGGGCTTTAATATATTAACTAAGGAAGGATGTGATATAATAAATGAACATGAAATTCATCAAATTTTAGAAAAAATACCAATTGAAGATACCAAAGGGGTAGAATATCAAGATCCTCCTCCTGACATAAGTGTCCTCCTTCCTAAAGAATAACCAATGCTTTGTAACAATGATAAGGATGATAGGATCATCTTAGGTCCTCCTTATCAACAATTTGGTGAATCTACCAAGAAACAAAGGCCTTACAAACTAAAGAAGCTAAAATTCCCTTGTCCACTATTTGAAACTAAAAGAACCCTACACATAATTCTAAGTCAAGGACTTATCACATTACCACCCATGTGAGAAAATCGAAAACCAAATCCTAAGAACACAAACATGTCACATTGTCGATATCATAAAGTTCTTGGACATAGTACTGATGAGTGTCATGCTTTAAAACAAATATTTAAAAAGTTTGATATCATAGAAATAATCCCTTAAAGCATGACCTCCCACTCCTTGCTATGTAATAATTGTAGGATCATAATATTCTCACTATTACATGCTTTACACTCATTGCAAATCATTTCAAAATGCAAGGAGCTCTCCTTTCTCATCACCTACCATGGCTCATTCTTGTTTTGCACACACTGGGGGAAAGAATTTGGAAACCTTGCCCTAATTCAACACTTGTTGTTGTCCCTTTGGCTAGTTGTTTGCCCTCTGTATATGATGAACAAGATTGGGATACAGACGACCTCCTAGAGGTTGACTTGCATGTGCCTCACCAATCTTGTCTTTTTTTTCTTTTTCATGTTATGTGCGATTGCATGTGTGTAATGTGATCTCCCCACACTGTTATGTTTGATGTACCTCTCTCTTTGTAATATTCCTCTATTTGTATCTACATTCTTCTATATGTTATTTCCTTTTATCTTTTATTTGTCTTGTGTTTTCGTTTTGGGGATGATGTAAGGCTTTGAGACATTTAGGTCTCTTCCATGTTGACCCAAAAGCTTTTCCTTTATATTTTCGTTGTCTTTTTTTTTCCTTTTGGGGATGATGCAAGGCATTGAGACATTTAGGTCTCTTCCATTTTCACCCAAAAAAAAATTCTTTATTTTTGCTTTCTTTCTTTCATTATTCTTGTTCCATGAGTATTTGGGGAATCATGAC
Organism: Sequoia sempervirens; assembly: GCA_007258455.2. Classification (NCBI taxonomy): domain Eukaryota; kingdom Viridiplantae; phylum Streptophyta; class Pinopsida; order Cupressales; family Cupressaceae; genus Sequoia; species Sequoia sempervirens. The sequence continues at coordinate 124,216,628 of VDFB02105785.1, forward strand.
ATTTTTTATCTCTATAATAACATTGTAGCAAATACATATTGACCCTGAATCCATGGATCACTTATGTGATTTTTGGATTTCTTTTTTTTTGGGGGAAACCCCTTTTTCATGACATAGCTTTATTTGGAAACATATGACTTGGAATAAGGATTTTCAGATAAGCTCTCATTCCCTCTTTATTCTTAGGATTTATCATTTGCTACTTTAAAGTAATTGATCATAGCATGGTGTTTAGCAATTTCTTTAAAGTGTGGGCATACATTGGCATTATTCTTTTGCATATTACAACTCATGTTTCATTGTTTGGTCTTACTTCATGTGATGCGTCTTTCTCTTTGTGGTGACATTGGATGTGATGTCCTCAAAAAGCATGATCTCTCTTACCATATTATATTCCTCTTAGTGGCTTGATGTGACACATTGCATCCCCTAAGTTGTGAATCTTCTATTCTTCAATTAGTCCTCTCTTGCAGACATTAGGCATGATGTTCCCTAAGTTTAGACCTTACATAAACTAAGCGAAACCCCTTTGAACATACCTTACACTATTTTTCATTTACAATAACTGTTATATGGCCACCTTGCATAACAGACTTTTCTTGCCTATGGAGCCATCATGTTTGTTCAGGGATGTCAAGCATACGATGTTTTGTTTGTCTCATGAATCTTGTTGTTCATGTTGTGTGGCACCTTATCAATGCTATCAGGAGGTACATATTTGGTATGGTTAGCATATGGGAGTCAAACTTAGGTGTGACTTTCCCATAGCCACTTGCTTGTTTGTGTGAGCGAATACCAACCGTGTACATGTGTCTCACCTCTCTAGGGGCTCACCTACTGGATGGTTGAAAGTTCCACTAGCCCTTGTGAGCATGTGTTTGGTTTGCATAGTGGACATCGCATTCCACTTGTAAATATTTTTGGAAGAACAACTTAGATCTGATCCACATCGTGTTGGAAAATTGGTCAAGGCTTGATCTGCCCTTTTTCTTTTTTTTCCTTTTCTTTCTTTATGAATTCAGTAGTGTATGCTTGTATCTTGATGTTGCTTCATAAATCATTCAGATGTGTGTTCTTTTGTACCTATTTTGGTTTACCATAGGATCTTGATCCTGGGGGCTTGTACAACCCTCTTCGTTGTTATTATCCTATCTCACTAGCATTGGTACATTTGGACCCCTCTTGATGTGATTTTTTCTACTTTAGTGTGAGTTTGAAACATGTTCCTCTCACAAAACTGGAGGCTAAATGTAGTGTAGGAAAATGTACCCCTTTACATTTTAACACTTGTTTGGGCCCTCCCTGCTAAATTTGGGCTTCTTTATGCCTTATTTAGTCCTATTTCGCATCCACAAGCCTAATTAAATGCATTTTTATGAGGATAATCCCAACATTCAATAAAAGACAAATCATAATTTAATGTTTTTGGGTTATGTGTTCTAGATATAGTGATCTAGGACTCATACGCCACCTTGGGCATATGGGTCCCACCTAGGTTTTGAGGCCTAATCCTGAATATTGCATTGAACTTAACATTTATTGAAGTTTGTGTCCCAAGTCTAAGTCGTTGGGACTCATATGCCACCTTGGGCGTATGAGTTTTGCTTTATCTTGGACCTATTTTGAATTCAATTCTTGGGAGTATTTTATTCTCCTAGATCTAATGTAGGCTTGTAGTGTTGTAATTTCAGGAAATTTGGCATAAATCCATATAAATACAAGGTTATTTCACATTTTTTCTCCTAGCAAGTTTACAAGTCATCTAGCAATTCAAGTATTCAAGCATTATAGAAAATTTATGATCAAAAGAGAATTCAAGAGCATTCAAGAGATAATTATCAAGCATTTTATACCATCAATTCAAGATTCAAGCATCATGTCAAAGTCTTCATGCATCATTTGTGTTTTTGAGCCAAAATTTGTGACGTGGGTTTCATGATTCAAGCAATCATTCAAAGACATTATCTCATATCAACAATCAACAGTCAAGATCTACATTCATGCTAGCCATTTCATACAAGTTTACAACCTTCATTTCAAGGGTTTGGTGAGTTGTCACATTACATTTGTTCAATCATTATTCCTTCATTTTTTTGTATTTCATTTCAAGGTTTAATTGCCAAAACAGGGTTTGACCAAGGCAAACCCCTATTCCTTAACACAAAATTTAGCCATCTTCATGTGTGATTGCAGATATAGGTGATTTGAGCTTGAATATCCTTTGAAGACAAAGTTACAAGATTGAAGAAAGTTGTCAAAATTGTCAAGAAGTTGTCATCTTCACGGAAACTCACCTACAAGCCAGAAATCAAATTTTCAGACTTGAAGATAGGACAAGATGAAAGCTACAGAAGATCGCTTGAGGCTACAAAATTTTCAAAAAAAACCCTAATACTAGGACTAAATCACCACCTTGGGTGTATGAGTCCTAGTATACCTATTTTCATTAGTTTTTTGTAGATCTTGGTTTACCAGCAGCAAATTCTAGATTCAGCCCAGAAACTTCAACTAGGACTACATTTCCCAATCTGGTGTATGAGTCCTAGTGCACATCAAAATTCATAATTTCAAAGTTGTAGACATATTTTTGGACATCTTCAGTCTTTTAGGCGCTTCTCTATTTATCCTAATTTTATTATTTTGATTTTAAGTCTCATTTTCTAGGTCATATAGTTAGATTTTCATATTGCTTTCATTTCCTTCTTTTTAAGCACTTGCTTAGTGGTGAACCCCTCTTTTAATCATACCTAAGGAAACCTTGTAGCATCCTTTCCCTCAATTGAATCATTGGGTTGTTGCCTCTAGGGTTTCCTTTAATGAACTAGAGTGAAATAGTTCCTAAGCTAAGTTCCATCTCCCAAAAGGTGGAAGCCTAGCCTATTTCCATGTGTTCATGTATATATGAATGTAAAATTGTATGTGTGTATTTATGCATGTATGTATGCATGTATGCATGTGTGTGTGTATGTATGTATGTATGTATGTGTGTATGTATGTATGTATGTATGTATGTTTTTATATATGTATGTATGTTTGATTTGTATGTATATATGTAAGGGTTTTGGTTTTAGGGTATATAAGGGTGAGGGTATACAGTGTAGGGATGAAGGTTGAGGTTGTAGGGTTTAGGGTTTAAGATATAGGGTTGAGGGTTGAGGGATTAGGGCTGAGGGTATAATGTATCAGGTTAATGGTTGAGGGTTGAGGTTTGAGAGTTTAGGGTTGAGGGTTTAGGGTTTAGGGATAGGTATTAAGCTTGAGGGTAGAGGGATTAGGGTTTAGGGGTTGAGGGTTGAGCGATTGGGTTTAAGGTACAAGATTAGCAGTTAAGCATTGATGGTTGAGGGTTGAGGGTTTAAGGTTTGAGGGTTGAAGGTTTAGGGTTTAAGGTTCAAGGCTATAAGGGTTGATGGGTTAGGGTTTAATGGTTGAGGGTTGAGGATTTAAGGGTTGAGGGTTTAAGGGATTAGGGTTTAAAGGTTAGGGTTTAAGTGTTGAGGGCTAAGAGATTAGGTTTTAAAGTATAGGGTTGAGGGTTTAATGTATAGGGTAGCAATGTTGAGGGTTTAGGGTTGAGGGTTGAGAGTATAGATATTAAGGTTGAGGTTGAGGGTTTAATGTACAAGGTTGAGGATTAGGGGTTGGGGCTTAAGTATATGGTTGAGGGTTTAGGGTTGAGGGTTGAGGGTTTATAACTAAGGGATAATGTTCAAGGTTGAGTTTCTAAGGTATAGGGCTCATGGCTTAATTTTGAGGGTGATGAGGTAAAAATAACCTCATCAATATAATGGACTCAATACTCAACCTTCTACCTTTTAGCCAAACCTACCCTGCCAATTGATTACCTTTAGGATAAATAATTGCTCTCTTTTATGAATAAGCGTGTAATCTTTATTTCTTGAGATTAGTCAAAATAAGCTAATTTGTGTTGATTTAATGATTTAGTTCTTGAGCATTCCACAGGTCAACTTCCACCACCAATTACCATTCCAATAAAAAATGGTATTAACACAAGTTTCAACACCGTTGAAGACAAGTGAGTAGGTGTCGGAATTTCAAGAGCATACGTTATGGACCAAGTCTTCCTAGTTTCTATTTTTTTTAGTTCTAAGGACTTTATAGCTTGTGTCGAGCTTCTTTAATATTTCATGTCATGGGCTTTAAAGTCCATTAGTTGTTGACAATCTGTTGATGACTTTATTAACTGGAAAGTAGGATTTTGTTAACCGCTTTCAAATAAATATGTAACTATTGAAAATGATGAATACAAAAGAATATCATTATGTTTCGTTTATGTCTTCTAGGTTATACTACCATATGGATAAAATGAGTATTCCCGCCACTCTTTAAATTATTGAGAAATGTGAATGAAGTAATTTGGAGATTACCAATGCATGTGATCTAAGATAGCTACACAAACACTCGAGAGCTGGCCACTTCAGGGTTATAGATTAGATAGATAAGTATTTTACTTCTAATTCTATACTTTCTTTTAGTAGTTAATAATTGAAATTGGAATTTATTTTCATGTATGTGTCATGCTATCAAATCAATCTTGGAAGTTGTAGGTAAGTCCTTAGTCTCTGAATTTAGTGTCTGGAGTTCCAAAGCACCTTCTTTCAATTGTTTCATATTGTTAAATCATTCTATGCTAGTTGTTTTAGATTGTTATCTTTTAATTAGCTCAATGTTTCATAGTTTCTTTACCAGTTTTACTTCTTCAGTAATTTATACATTTCTTAGTTTAATAATTTCCATTCTTTCTATTTTAGTGGTTATGCTTTTTAGATTCATAGTTTTCTACTTTCTAGTATAGTTATTTCAAGCTTTCTAGATAGATGATTTCCTGTTTTCAAAGTTTAGAGGTTTTTTAGTTTAGATTTTTATTTCAGTTGTTGGTATTTAGAGAACCTAAGAGAGATAGTTGAGATGTCTTCTATTCTATACAGCTTTTGGACACTACCTGGTCAATATATTAATGTGTTTATTAACTAAAGTGTTAGGACCTGACGATAGTCTATCACTTTTTAGCGTCGTTGTTGGGGAACCTTCTTTTTCTAGTGTTAGTAGGAAATATCTTGAATACCTCTTTTAGGAATAGAAATAGTCCATCGGCTTCTTTTCTGCATGGTCAAGAAATGAGGCCCCCATAGAAGATTCATACCAAAAATCCTCCTAATAGACATACCAACAACAAGTAGGGAGGAAGGAAAATCAAATCAAGAACTTACCAAGGAATTTACTGAACAAGGTCAACCTGAGACCTTCCCACATACCCCAAAAAGAGAACATATAGTTGTCAAGGAGTATATTCCTTTGCAAACTCCATGACCTCGCCCAATTGAGTGAATTTTGGAAGAGGATTGCATCCCCTTCAACATCATGGGTGACCATATAAATGCCACCAACAACAATAATAACCCTCCACCACCACGCACATTCACTTATCTTATTGCTATTGATACAGATGACGATACGACATTGAAAAATATCTCCCCAACCTTCTTGCCAACCTTTTGAGGTTTGTACACTGAGGACCCTAATCAATTTCTATTAGAGTTTAAGGTCTTTTTTCAGACATATGACTGCAAGAATGATAATCAGAAACTCAAAATTTTCACTTCTACTCTAAAAGACTCAACCATGCACTAGTTTATGGGATTAGCTTCTTAGTCGATAACCACCTAGGATGAAATGGAGTTTTCCTTTTTGGAGAAGTACCAAAGTTACTGTTGTTATGAAATAACTTGCACAATAGAAGAATATGATATGAAATATGCTGCAAATACTTGATAATAACTAAGAATAACAAGCCACTTCAAGGGGTAAACCTCCAAATATCTCTAATGAGAACACACTTCACAACTTGATGATGAAATAAGACTCACAACCTCCTATATATACCTATTTATGCCTAGGATATCACCTAGGATGACTTAGACACACGTATATAAGTTTTAGGCCAACCTAAACAACTAAATAACAATATACTAATGATAATATGACTTAATAGAGAGTTATGATAGCCACAAGCCAACTATTCATAACCTGATGTACACTAATATTAAGGACGTAGCATGCCCCCTTCTTTAAAGAAGCATTGTCCTCAATGCTAATCAAGTTTGGATTCTTTTGAATGAACTCCTCGTCCTCCCATGTGGCATCTTCAACTGGTAAATTATTCCATTGGATGAGATACTCAGTGAGAGTTCTATTCCTCAACTTCTTTGTGCGTGTTTGGTGAATGCACTCTGGTTCCAAAATGATTCTTTCCTTCTTCATCGAGCTTTGGTAGTGTTGTTTGAGTGGAAATATTATGCCCAATTACCTTCTTCAAACAAGAAACATGAAAAACTAGATGTATCTTTGTTGTTGGTGGCAACTCTAGCTTGTAGGAAACACTATTGATCTTTTGCATGATTTGGTATGGACCATAATACCTTCGAGACAACTTATTATTCTTTTTTTTTGCTTAAGTGAGATTTTCTTATAAGGTTGCAATCTCAAGAAGACCCAATCCCCAACTTCAAAACTTCTTTCACTATGATGTTGGTCTGTCAGTCCTAAAAGTACTTGTTGTTGATGAAGCAAGTGGTCTTCTACTACCTAAACTCTTGGTGACACCTTTATTGATGATGTGGTGGAAGGAGGATGATATCCATAAAGTGCCAAAAATGGAGACATTTTTTATGAGCTATGAAAAGAAGTGTTATACCACCATTCTGCAAGTGGTAGCCAATCTACCCATTGAGATTGTTTCTCTGAAGTGAAACAATGTAGATATCCTTCCAAAAACTTATTAACAACCTCAGTTTTCCCATATGATTGAGGGTGGTACGAAGAGCTATGAGCCAACTAAGTACCCAAACATGAGAATAAATCTTTCCAAAAGTGACTAGTGAAAATAGGGTCATGATCACTAACAATAACCTTAGGTGTACCATGTAGCTTTTGGATATTCCCCAAAAAAGCTTTTTCCACTACACTTACTTTAAAAGGATGTGATAATGCAATGAAATGTGCATATTTAGTGAGGCCATCATCTACTACAATGATGACATTATGACCTTTATATTTGGGAAGCCCTGTGATGAAGTCCATGGATACCTCTTCCCAACACTAGCTAGGAATAGATAAGGGTTGCAAGAGACTTGGTGTCTTAATTGTTTCCCCTTTGTTCCTTTGACAAACCAAACATTCAGCCACAAATTTTTGAACATCACCTTTTAGCCCTTCCCAAAAAAATTCTTGCTTGACTTGATGATATGTCTTCAAAAATCCTAAATGACCACCCACTGGAGACTCATGCAACTCTGTGAGAATCTTGTGTTTAAGAGTGGAATTCTGATAGAGATACAAACACTCTTTATACCAAAGAGTATCTCCCTTCCAACAAAACTTATCTGAACTACTACAATCTCTTTTTAATTGTTCGATGAGATTACTTGTCACAACATCATTTTGCAACTCTGCTTTGGCTTCCTCCACCCAATTTTCTTGTAATATTGAAAGGGAACACAATAAGGCTTCATCTTTCTCATCCTTCCTTGAAAGTGCGTCTGCTAAAATATTTTATTTCCCTTTCTTATATACAATCTCAAAGTCACATCCTAACATCTTAGTGACCCATTTTTGTTTCTCTTCAGAAGATACTCTTTGTTCCAAAAAATATTTTGGGCTATCATGATTTGTCTTAACCTTAAATTTTCTACCCAATAGATAAGGCCTCCATTTTTTAACTGCATGGAGGATTGCTAGCATTTCCTTCTCATAAATAGGTTTTAGTTGATTCTTACCCTTTAATTGATGACTCTCAAAAGAAATTGGTCAACCTTCTTGCATGAGCATTTCTCCTATCCCATTTCCAAAAGCATCACATTCCACAATGAATTCTTTGGTGAATTCAGGAGTGGCAACCACTGGAGTTGTACACAGCCTCTTTTAATCTCTCAAATGTTGTATTGAAAGACTTGTTCCAATGAAAAGAATCCTTCTTCAATAGAGTGGTGAGAGGTGTTGTTATACGACCATAATTCTTCACAAATCTTCTATAGTACCCTGTCAATCCCAAGAAACCCCTCAATTTCTTAATGGTTTTTGGAATAGGCCATTCCATGATAGCCTTAATTTTGTTAGGGTCCACCTTTACTCCATATGAAACTATGTGTCCCAAATACTCCACCTTCGTAAGACCAAAAGCACACTTGGATGGCTTAGCATAGATTTTATGATCTTCAAGTATTTGTAATTCTTGATCCACATGTTGCAAATGTTCTTCCCAAGTCTTGCTATAAATCAATATATCATCAAATAATACTAACACAAACTTTCTCAAGAACTTAAAAATGGAATTCATCAAACTTTGGAATGTAGATGGTGCATTGGTAAGACCAAATGGCATCACCAAAAAATCATAATGACCCTCATGAGTCCAAAATTTTGTCTTACAAATATCTTCCTCAATCCGAATTTGGTGATAACCAGATCTAAGATCTAACTTGGTAAAATGCATAGCTCCATTCAATTCATCTAGAAAATCATCAATGACTAGAATAGGAAACTTATCTTTAATGGTGTACATGTTGAGCACTCTATAATCTAGACACATGCGCCAAGTATTGTCCTTCTTATGTACCATCACCATAGGTGAGGAGTAAGCACTTTGGTTATGCCTGATAATTCCTGCCTCTAGCATCTACTCAAAAAAAAAATCTATCTCACTCTTTTGTATGTGTGGATACCTATAAGGCTTGATGTTCGATGGTTGGCTCCCTGGAACTAACTGTATGGCATGATCATGATCCCTCTTAGGAGAAATTCTTTGAGGCATATCTCCTAGAATAATTGAGTGATGATCAATTATAGCTTGCAAATCTGAATGAGTAGGAGCATTAGATTGAGAGACTTCTAATGAACATAGCTAGGCCACAAATCCATCCACTCCTTTCTTAAGAAACTTTTGCATTTGATGAGAGCTTACCATTTGTGGGGATTTTGCCTTCAACCCCCTTAGCTCTACTACCCTTCCTTCTAATTGAAATCTTGTGAATAGTTCTTGGAAGTTCATCTCAATCATTCTCAATGTAGTAATCCATTGTACTCCCAAAACAATATCTGTTGCACCCATGGATATCGCATACATTGGGGTATCAAGTTGATAATATCCCATGGATAATTTAATGCTATGACACTTCCCCGAACAACTAACTGTACCACAATCTACAATCAAAACTTGAAACTCTGGAGCTGGATATATAAAACAATTTAGACAAGTAGCTAACTTTTTGTTGTTGAAATTATGAGTACTACCTGAGTCAATCAACATTGTTACCTTCTACTTCTTTAAGAACCCCACCACCTTGAGAGTTTGTGGAGAACTAAAACCTGAGAATGCATGACATGAAATGATTGGTTGAGAGTCATGTGATTCCTCATTTGACTCCCTTTCATCCTCTAGTATGGGTTCCTCCTCTTCTTCCTCACTTGGACCTTCAATATAGAACAATTTATTTTCACTGCATTTATGTCCTCAACTGTATTTTCTATCACAATTGAAACACAACCCTTTTGCTCTTTTCTCCTCAATTTTTTGTGGATTCAACCTAGTAGGTTGTGTTGAATATCCTTTCTCTCTTGTCACATTAGCCCCTTGCTTCTTAGGAGTCAAATACTTCTCCTCTACCATGTGTGCTAAGATAAAAGACTCATTTATGGAGCTAGGGCTAAACATGTGTACCTCATGTTGAATGTGATCCCTGAGACCCCCCAGGAATAAATCATTAAATTTTTCCTCTGTAATTGTATCCACTCTTAAGGATAGATTTTAGAATTGATGAATATAATCCTTAACTAATCTTGTTTGTTGAAGTTTAGCCATCTGGTTGAAGAATTTGTCTGTCACGCTATTGCTATATTGTGCTTGGAGTTCCTCCATAAAAATTGACCATGAGACAATGAGCCCCTTTTTCCTTCGATGAGTGCAAATCCAATGATACCAAATGAATTGATCTGGTTTTAGATATAGGGAAGCCATCATGACCTTTTGTCCCTTTGGGATTTGTAGTACTTCAAAAAAAATCTTCATTTGGTTTATCCATGTTAGAGGATCCTTGCCATCGAACTTGCGCATATCCACCTTTGGAAATAAATTCCTAGATCCCATAGGAGTACTAAAGCTTGTGTCAATGGTAGTTGGCCTATAATTTCCACCTTGGTCACTTGAGAACTCCTTTCTTGGTCCAACCATGTAAGTGTTTAACATGCTTCGTAAGTTCACTATATCTCCTCTTAGGTCACACATATCCATCTTCATTGAGAAAATTTTTTCCCTGACGTTATTTATTTCCTCATTAGGAGTAATATCCTCTATTGTTACCCCATCCTTATCAAGAGTCTTCCCCAGAGTGACAACATTCTTTATGCCCCTTGTTGCAAGCCCTGTCATGATGGAAACCACTAATTTTGAAATAAATCACACAAATGAAATTAAAATTCTATAAAAAATTTACTATGACTTACTAGGGCCAAAATAACTCTCACCTAGAAAAATCTCCAAGAAATAAATAGATGTACAGCGTGGAGAGTGATAACTGTGAAAAATTTAATTTTTTAGTAACTTGCTTATTTCTACTCTAATTCCTCCAAATTTTGTACTGTAATATCCTTTATTATTCCTTCAAAAACCCAATAAAAATAAGACTCCAATTCAACAATATATGTGATATATGTAGATTCCAAAAACATTGTGTAGAAACCCTAATTCTACAATAATTCTCTTAATTATACTCCAATTCTTCTTAAATCTAGACTATATATGCTTTAATATGTTCTTCAAAAACCCTTTAAAAATCAGAAAAAGATTCGCCAAAATATGTAATATATGCTCTTCCCAAAATCGCCTCCAAAATTGAGAAAAAACCTTGCTTCTATGGTGCCAAGATCATGCTTTGATACCACTTGTTATGAAATAACTTGCACAATAGAATAATATGATATGAAATATGCTGAAAATACTTGATAATAACTTAGAATAACAAGCCACTTCGAGGGGGAAAACCTGCAAATATCTCTAATGAGAAAACACTTCACAACTTGATGATGAAATAAGACTCACAACCTCCTATATATACCTATTTATGCCTAGGATACCACCTAGGTAGACTTAGACACACCTATATAAGTCTTAGGCCAACCTAAAAAACTAAATAACAATATACTAATGATAATATGACTTAATAGAAATTTAAGATAGCCACAAGCTAACTATTCATAACCCGATGTACACTAATATTAAGGGCATAGCAACTGCAGGGTTAGCGATAGGAAAGAACTATTCAAAATAAGGAAAAATGAGGATGAAATTTTAGAAGATTACCTAGATAATTTTATCTTCTTATCTAAAAATTTTGGTGGAGAAGTCATAAGTTTTGATATTCTGAAGACCCTATTCCTTAAAGGTCTCGATGATGAAGCTCGGAGGAGCTTGGATTTAATGGGAAAAGGAGACGTGTACCAACTGGGACTAGATTATATTATGGAATTGTGTCGGAATTTATCTCAAACTCGAGGAGGTATCTGGAAGTCCACCCCTTAATAGGTTCTAATGAAATAGGTAAACTACATGAAGAGCTAGCCAACTTCAAAACTGACATCCTAGTTCAGTTAAACACCACGTTAGACGGGATAAGGGCTAAAACATGAAATCTTGAAAATTTTCCTATTTACTACCCCAAGTGTCAAAAAAAACATTTGATAAGGGAATTCCCTTTGGAAAATTTTGACAAAATCGACATTTGTCAATTATGTGACAAAAATCACCCCACTGATCAGTGTGAGCTTTTGAATGCCATCAAGAATTCCAAGAAAAGAACAACCCCGATTGAGGAAGAAGTAAATGTTGTAAATCAAAGAACTAGAGAAAAAATTTCTTATGGCCAAAATTCAAACTCTAACTGGAGACCTCAGCCTAACTGGAACAATAATCAATGGGCAGCACCTTGGCCTCAGGCACCATCTCTAGTATCAACTAATTGGGGAACTTATCCTTGGGGACCACCTAAATGGGAAAATCAATCTTGGAGCCATCTGCAGTGGCCTAACCGGCCTCAACAATAGTGGTACCCTCAAGACCCCATTCCTCAATGGAATCAACCACAGCATCAATTTTATATTAGTCCTAGAAGGATGCCTACTCAACAATAGAATCTTTTACCACCTTCCTAGAATACTCAACAAACTAAACTAGTTAACCAACCACCACTTCTAGCACAACCTATTCCAAACCCAAAGAACAATCGCTCAAATACTCCAGAATATGCCACCAAATACGACAATATCACTAGACTTAATGTAATACACTGTGGAAACTTGTAATTAAGGTCTGTAAAAACACCTTCGTAGCTAACTATTGAGGAAATTCTAGATGAACCTGTTAAAAATTCTACTGAGAAAACCACAATAATGCGTACATTTATAGAACCAGCCCTAGAAGATACTCAAAACTAGAGTCATCTTTAGCTAGAGCTTCTGACCCATCTCAGGAGGAGGGGGTTAGTCTCCAACTAAACTTCCAAAGGATCCCACTCCTAAGAATAAAATCAAAGAACCTTTTTTAGAGTGTCTAAAATTGATTACTGTGAAAGATACTCTAGAAACGACCTCACCCACCGAAACTACATTAATACCAGAAATTAAACAATTGCAGATTGAAGTCCCTTTGCTACAAGCGATTAAGGAGATTCTTGAGTTAAACCAGTTGATTAAACAGTTGTGTATTAAAACCCTAGGGAGGAAACCAAAACAAATCAATATTTTCCACATAAATGGGTACCTAGTTGACTTGTTGGCTAGGATGGCCACTGCTTTGAAATATGACGATCTAAGTAATCCGCTTATAACAATAATAGTTAATGAGGTAGCAATACCTAATGCTTTGGTGGACCTTGGAGCAACCATTAATGTAATGACTGTTGATGTGATGGAAAAGTTGGGACTTACTAATCTATGCCCCACAAATATAGTCTTACAAATGGAAAATCAATCCATAGCTATTCCCAAGGGAATCATTGAAAACGTTCTTGTTAAGGTGGATGGATGAGAATACCCAGTAGATTTTTAGATAATTGAGTCTCTTACACTCAAAGATAGTTATCCAATAATTTTTGAATGACCATGGTTGGCTACTATTGCAGCCAAAAATGATTGTAGAGAGGGAGGAATGACCATCTCACATATATCTTATAGAAAAAATTTGTTTTTGTATCCTCCTGCCAAGCCTGCCGATCACAATAAAGTATGGGTTGATGAACTAGAAAGTCCCAACGGATAGGAAAATTTGGCTTCACTGGCCATGGTAGTCATCAAACAACATGGTGAAGAATTAGAGGATGAATTGGAAAACAACATGGAAATTCTTACTATGGATTCGAGCAGTGAGGAAATGACAGATGTAGAAGAAATCCAAGGACACCCAATCAACATAGATCACGCAGAATTTGATGATGCTAGTTTCATAGGATTACCTTGTCCTTTGATGAACTTAGTTCCAAAAACTCGCCATTTCTTTGTAGATGTTTCCAGGGTTCATAAAACTATACCTCACAGTTGTCCTCTCAACACCCTAATAAGGCCTAGGCCTATGTATATTATCACATCCAACCATCCATGAAAACTTTGAACATTAACAATTGGTTGACTGAGTCAGAGGATCACAGATTGTTTGAAACCCTGGTGAATAGATCTAAAGCATTCGCTTGGGACTATATAGATATGAGAGGAATACATCCCAATTTGTGTACTCATCATATATATACTAAGGATGTTTGACCTATTTTCCAACCACAATAGAGACTCAATCCTGTTGTGAAAGACATTGCTAAAACTGAGATTGAGAAACTCCTACAAGTAGGGTTTATCTACAAAGCAACACAAAGAGATTATTTCCCTCTGCCATTTGTAGACCAAGTGTTGGATAACTTGGTTGAAAGGAAATATTTTTCATTTTTGGATGGATTTAGTGGATACAACCAAATACAGGTAGCAGCGAAAGACTAGGATAAGATGACATTTACCTGCCCTTGGGGGAAATTTTCATATTGGGTTCTCCCCTTCGAGCTATGTAATGCTCCTACAACATTTCAAAGGGCCATCCTAGCTATATTTTTTGAGTTGGTAAATGAGTGTGTGGAATTTTATATGGATAACTTCACTATATATGGTTCAAATTTTGATGAAGCCCTCAAGAATCTAGATAAGGTATTACAATGATGTAAATCATTTGTCCCTAAGCCATGAGAAATATTTGATCATGGTGGAACAAGGAATAGTGTTGGGACATCATATTTTAGCCAAAGGGATTAAGGTTGATCCTAAGAAAATCAAAGTAATACAACAACTCAAGATTCCAAAAACCTGGACTGATGTCAGAAGTTTCTTAGGGCATGTTGGATACTACCGAAGATTCATAGAAAACTTCAACAAAATTGCAGCCCCTATGTTTTTTCTCCTTTAGAAGAATGTAGACTTCATCTAGATGCCTGAGTGTCAATCGTCATTTGAAATTATCAAGGAGAAACTCATATCTACTCCTATCCTTCAAGGACCTAATTGGAGCCTTCCATTCCATATTTATGTTGACGCGTCTAATGATGCCATTCAGGTGGTTCTAGGACAAGAAGATGAGAATGGGGGAAAATATGCCATATATTTCATCAATGATAATTTGATGCCAATAGAAAAGAATTATACCACAACAGAGAAATAATTCTTGGTTGTAGTGCATGCAATCAAGAAATTTTGACATTATGTCATGGGATACAAAGTCACAGTGTATATAGATCACTCAGCCATCAAGTACCTCATGAATAAACTTGTGGTAAATGCAAGTATAATTAGGTGGTTACTTCTTCTCCAAGAATTCAATGTAATAATTGTCGACAAAGCAGGGAAGTCCAATGTAGTCACGGATTTCTTATCCCGGATTAAATGTGATGGTGACTATGCTCCAGTATAAGATGAGTTGCTAGATGAAAATTTGTTTGTCATCTCCACTAAAACCCCGTGGTTTTTCGATATTGAAAATTATTTGGCCACCATAGAAGTACCACCTCACTTTTCATCAAAAATAAATAAATGCCTCATTAAAGAAAGTGCCCCTTTCAAATGGATTAATGGGATCTTGTTTCAATGTGGACCCGATATGGTTTTATGACATTGTGTTAGGGCAGACGAGACATATAGTATCCTCAGAGCCTATCATGATGATCCTTCCAAAGGGCATTATTCTTCTAAAAGGACAACTCACTAGATTCTGGGAGCATGATACTAATGGCCTTCAATGCATAAGGACATCAAGAAGTACGTTTGCAAATGTAATGAATTCCAAATGGTAGGAAGACCAACTACATCTAATGAAATACCCCTGCAGCCTCAGGTTGTCCTTGAACCATTTGAAAAATAGGGATTGGATTTTATCAGCCCTATAGACCCTCCTTCACAAGGAAAAGAGTGCATTCTGCTTTGTACCGACTACCTGATTAAGTGGGAAGAAGTGCAAGCCCTAAGTGTTGCTAGGGAAGAATAGGTAGCTAATTTTCTTTACAACAAAATTTTCCTTAGATTCGGAGCTCCAAGGACAATTGTCAAAGACTAGGGCCACCATTTTATGTCTAAAGTTTTGTTAGAATTCACAAATCATTTCCAAGTAAGCCATAAGAAGTCTTCACCCTACCATCCTCAAGCAAACAGACAAGTCGAAGTCACTAATAGAGAATTGGAAAACATTTTAACAAAAATAGTTTCTTCAAGAAGGAAAGACTAGGCTAGGAAACTACCTAAAGCTATCTGGGCCTACAACACCACTTGGAAATCAACTACTACCTATAATCCATACAAGTTAGTCTTTGGGAAGAAGCCCCTCTTTCCCATTGAATTTGAACTCCAAACCCTTAGAATAGCCATGGAGTTGGGTATGGATCTTAAATGAGCCAAATTTGAGAGAGCTTTACAACTTAGCGAACTGGATGAACTCTGTTTGGACGTCATCCATCAAACTGAACTGGTCCAACAACAACGAAGGGTGTGGCATGATAAACATATAAAGGAGAAAGAATTCCATAATGGGGATTGGGCATTATTGTTCAATTTCATATACAACTTGGATCATAAAGGGAAACTCAGAACACACTGGCTTGGACCATACAAAATTTCTAAAGTATTTGCCAATGGTTCGGTCCAGCTAAATCCTATTGATGGCGATACCCGAACTCTTCTAGTTAATGGACATTGATTATGTGTCTACCATAAACCTGTTAATAAAGAAGAATTTACAAAAATGGTAGAAATGCAAGGAGAAATCCAGTGCATTAACTCTATTGTGGTAGGATCAAATATAGTTCTTCCAAATAAATAATAACGCCAAAAAAAATCATTTTATAACGTTCCTTCAATTTCTTCATCAACTTCATCATTTGGACTTGGCTATATTTTGTCTATACTTTGTAGGACTTCATATTTTTGGCAAACACAATCTCAGCACACCCTACTATGATGATCCAAAAATTTTCAGTGCAGTTGTTGCAATGCTCCAGAACCTATGGTTGCGATGCTCTGGAACCTGTACAATGGATTTGTCCCGCTCCTCATCTGGATCCTAGATTCTGACACATCACTTAATGATACTTCAAAAAGACAAAGGCCAAAATGTCACATCTTTCTTCCTTACAGGGACACCTTTTCAATGATGCTTCATAATTTTGTTGTTTCTTCCTTCCGATGACATCTTTTAGCGATGCTCCAAAATTTGTCTAGGTGCTCCAAAAATTTGTCTGGTTGCTTCAAAAATCTTGGTTGTTGCTCTGGCTACATCTTTTGACAATGCTCCATAAATTTTGGTTGTTGCTCCGACTACATCTTTCGACGATGCTCCAGAAATTTTGGTTGTTGCTATGGCTGCATCTTTCGACGATGCTCCAAAAAAATTGGTTGTTGCTCTGGCTGCATCTTTTGATGATGCTTTGGAAATCTTGGTTGTTGCTCCGATTGCATCTTTCGACAATGCTCCAAAAATTTTGATTGTTGCTCTGGCTACATCTTTCAACAATGCTCCAAAAAAATTGGTTGTTGTCCCAACTACATCTTTTGACAATGCTCTAGAATCTTCAATCTTGTTGTTGCATTCCAACGACATCTCTCCAAAATGTTTTGAAACTTTCTTTTCCTCTACTCCGGCTGCATTTTTTGGCAATGCCCCAAATTTCTGTAAGTTTTTTTCCTTTCCAATATTTTGATTTTTCCTAATTTTTGTGCATTTCCATCACTTAATTTTCTATCACCTCAAGATCTACTCCCTAATAATCATTATGTCATATCATAATAAATCTTCCCATAATAAATAAAATTATTATGACACCCCTTTTTTCATAATAATTGTCACCACCATTTCAAATATCCCATCCATGTCATTATTATCCACCGCTACCCTGGCCAAATCATATGACTAATCAATTACGTCAGCACAGGTAAGTGATGTTCAAACTAGTGACAAGACATAAGTTGCATGCAAATTTATTTATTTAAAATTTAGTACTTATTTTGAATAAAGGCTAATTAATTGGCATGAATCATTCCATCTCGCAATTTTGAAATTTGTGTCCTCGCACGATTGCTAAAAGTATGGAAATGGTTGTGTAATTCTCCATGAAAACTCATCATAATTACTCAATAAGGTGACAAGAAAGGTGATTAATTCTCCTCCATTAGGTATATCAACACAGAGTTCCTTTTTCATCTATAATTCAATAAGAAAGTTATTACAAAGTTCTACAAAATTTCACAAAGTGGCAAGGAAAGAAATGGAGAAAATGGGAGGAGCCAAGAAAAAGTCTGAACCAACTTTTGCAACTCAATTATTAGCATTGGGCAATATTGCGACTCTATTTCAGAAAGTCGGGTGGTTGGAATTTATGAAACAATTTGAAGGGTATACATGGCAGCTCATAAAAGAATTTGTTGAGAATTTTGTAGATGTAGAGACCTTGGTGTGTGGAAAGAAATTCTAAGTAAGTACGAAAACCATTGCTCGTCTTTCCATTCTTGAAAATTAAAGAATTGATTTGAATTAAAATGCTAATGACACCTATCAAATACTAGTAGAATTATTTCATAGCGAAGGAGAGCCTCAACCTATAATTGCCATTAGCACTAGAGGGAAAAACAAAGGTTTCCATAGAATGTCTCTTCCAGAACCCTGGAGAACTGTAGTAGCCTAGATAATCAAATACTTCACCTATGAAGGACAGATAACTATAGTAGTGGGACCCCCTTTTCACTTGTTAATTCATTTGTGCCATGGAAATGAGGACCCTTCTCTTAGGGTTAATTTGCCAGTTTTCCTATGTCATTTAGTCACCCCTATGATAGAAAAATACAAAGTTGGTACAGGGCCCCTCAAACATCATGGTCTCATACAGTTGATATGCAAATATCATTTTCACAAAAATCTAGAAAAGAAGTGGCAAAAGTTCCTACAAAAATTGAAAAAGTAGAATTTGAAAGACCACTCGAGGAGGGAGAATCCTCTAAGCAAAAAGAGTAGTTTTTAGAAGAACCCTCCTCTAAGGCATTGGGTGCTCCTAAATCCCAATAGACCTCAATGGTTCCTAGTGGCGATGCACCGGAAACCTTGCCGAATGAGCTAGAAACCCCAGGATAGTCAGGGGATGTGGAAATTGTGCACTTTGGAGATGAAGATGAACCTCCTCACAAGAGGAAGAAATGAAGTAAGGCTACTTTTCAAATGAATCCTCCTCTATGAAGAAGTAAAAGATTGTCTTCAGGATCCAATGAAACTGAACCCCAAGACATAGGAAGTACTTCCAAAAGGAAGAAGGCAAGAACTCAGAAAAAGGTAGTAGAAATTGAAAGTCCAACCTAGTAGTGAGGGAATAAATGAAATAGAAAAGCAGGGTGATCAATATTGGTGTGATTAATATTTAATTACACTTGCATAACTTTACTTAGGTAATATTTTAATTCCTAGGTTAATTATTCTCATCCTTATCTTGTTGAGCTATCTAGTTGCTCAAGATAAGATTAGGGTTATGCATACTTGCTTTTATAAAACAAATCATCTCATTTAATTATGAATTCCTGAATAATAATATTTTGCACATCTTTTTGCAATAGCTTTTTCTTTCTGATTTTCTCTTATGTAGAAGGTTTTTTGGTTTGTATGTCTGATCTTGGTTTCTAACATGGTACCAGAGCCTTGATTTGTAGCCCCTTCTCATATTTTTTGAGAAAATCATTGCAGAGTTTATTCAAGATTCCTCGAGGGTATCATGCCTTGAGTTCATCTATGCATTGTATTGGATTAGATTGGTCTTCACCATTGGATTCAGAGCACTGGAAAAATTCAGTATTGGCTTTTATTTTGCAGATTTTGGTCATTGTTTGCCAGATCCATGAGGGTTTCAAGTTGGGAGATTTTTTGCAAGCTCTAGAGGTAGCTAATTTTTTGGAGCAGTTTGAGCACAAATGGAGGTCACCATCACATTCGTAGTGGCCAAAAACCTTAAGAACACCTATCATTTTTTCAATTTTGGTGAAGTTGGTCTGAAAGGAAAAAAAATTGTCTGGGGAGCCGTACGACCTCCCCAACACATAGTTTGAGGTTCAAATCTTGAAAAAAATTCAAAAAAGCATGTTTTTGGGATTCATGCTCATGCCTGCATTTAAAAACCTCCCGTCACTGGCCAGTCACCAGGAAGCCACCCGCTGGCCGCTCAGGCCAGTGGTGCCACCCAAAGGTCGTTGGCCAGCTAGCCCCTATGGGCTCCCTCTGCTCCGCCCCAGTCATATGGAGGACAGGGGGCCCTCTGTTCAACCCCCACAGGCCAGTCTTCAATAGACACCGGTCACATGGGGGGTTGAGTGCTATGCACCCAGCCCTCAGCCAGCCCCCTCCAGCATAGCAGTGGTCCTATTGGGGACCAAGAGCCTGCACCCAGCCCTAGCTGGCAACAAAATATTCTGGTAGTCAAAGAATATACCGATGGCCGAAAAAATTTCTAGCAGGGGGGGTTTTTTTTGCCTCGATGGCCTCCAAGCTATCAAATTTAAGCTCATGAAAAGATGACATCATGATGATGTCATCATATGACTGGCCCTCTTTTCCCCCTCCTAACCCTAGTTTGCCTTCAAGGAGTAGTTTTCTTTTCTTTTTGGTGTAACTTGGGTATATAGTATCAAAATCAGGCAAACGAGATATCGTCGAAAAGCTGGTTCTGAGCACTTTCCTATGGTGTAATTCATTTTTCAATATTTTTCTATTTAGCTACATTTATTTCTATTTGAAGTTAGATGTTCATTGTTGGCTTCCAAGCTCATAACTTTTTGCCACGATCTCTAATTTTTGCCATCTTTGCGGCATTGGAAAGGTATTGAGGAGCTCTATGTTGTTGTCCATGCACTTTTTTTTATATTTGTCCTAGGTTGATCATTATTCTATATTTGTCCCGATGGGTTTTTTGGAGATTACTTGGATGTTTTGGCAGTTGGAAGGGTGAAACTTGAATATTTGCACTTCATTTCAATATCACATCATTTTATCTTTTGTTTTATGCATGTTTAGCATTCTCTCCTTTTACAATCATTGGGTTATTGTAATAAATGAACTGATAAAAAGTTCTATCAGGGGGGTTTCTTGCATAATAATCTGATTAGATGTGCATGCACTTTGATCTTCATCTTTCTATTGATGATAGCTCGTATGGGTTATATTTGGTTTCCTAGTTTCTTTTGACCACATCTTGTCTTATCTTGACACATATCATATTCACATCAGTTCACACTTCAGATTGGGAGTTCATAGTTCTTGATCTACATTGGTTCGGATTCATCTCAATTTGAGGGCCATGTTTTTATGGTTAATGTTCCAGAATCTTCATAGAAATTATTCCTATGGAAGAGTTTTAGTCATAGTTTGGCATTGGCATCGAGATACAATGCTTCCAAATTCTATCATCATCTCATCTATTGTTGCTTCACAGATTCTAGGGTTGTTCCAGTTTGTGAGTTTCCCAGTGTTCCGTGGCATCGGGTCTGCTATCACATTATTATGATTCTATTTTTGTTTGTTGTAGACATAAGTATCTTTCCTTTCTTTTCGGATTGCGGTTCCAGTGTTACTCCACAGTGTTCTTCTAATGCTTCTTTGCAGCAGTCATTACATTGTAGGGGGGTTTTGTCCCACTGGGTTTTCCTTTTCTACCTCATTATTGCATTTGTACATGGGTACCTGATTAGGCCTTGTTGTCAGGACCCATTCATGATTTCTTGCATTCATCTTAGTTTTAGGTGCATTCTTTTTTAGTCTCACTAAGTTGCACTTATGGGGGGTGTTGGTGTAATTAATATTTAATTACACTTGCATAACTTTACTTAGGTAATATTTTAATTCCTAGGTTAATTATTCTCATCCTTATCTTGTTGAGCTATCTTGTTGCTCAAGATAAGATTAGGGTTATGCATACTTGCTTTTATAAGGCAAATCATCTCATGTAATTATGAATTCCTGAATAATAATATTTTGCACATCTTTTTGCAATAGCTTTGATTTTTCTGATTTTCTCTTCTATGGAAGGTTTTTTGGTTTGCATGTCTGATATCTTAGTTTTAGGTGCATGCTTTTTTAGTCTCCCTAAGTTGTACTTATGGGGGGGGTGTTGGTGTAATTAATATTTAATTACACTTGCATAACTTTACTTAGGTAATATTTTAATTCCTAGGTTAATTATTCTCATCCTTATCTTGTTGAGCTATCTTGTTGCTCAAGATAAGATTAGGGTTATACATACTTTCTTTTATAAAGCAAATCATCTCATGTAATTATGAATTCTTGAATAATAATATTTTGCACATCTTTTTGCAATAGCTTTGTTTTTTTTTATTTTCTCTTCTGTGGAAAGTTTTTTGGTTTTCATGTCTAATATTGGTTTCTAATAATCAATCCCCTAAGCAAGAGGAAAAGAAAACCCCATCACCCAAAGAGCAGGAGGAGGAGAGAACACAGTCGCCACATTCTATGCAAATTGAAGATGAACCTGTGGGAGGACTTTCTCCTTTTCTTGACAAAACAAGAAGTATACCTAAAATTGAGGAAAATGCACCTCATACTGATATGTAAATTCCTCACTCATCCTTCTCTGTGGACATAGGGGATACATAATCTTTCTAGAGAGAAGAGTGTTACAAAGATGGTTGTCATTGCACCAAAAGATCAACCTATTAATGCTCGATATAGCTATTGAATTTATACAAGATCAAGATCCATATGAGGTGGTTAAACCATGTCACGAAGCCAAAGTGCCACACTGGACTATGCCTACCATAGGAAGAGGAGACCAAGGGTTGCACCTTGCAACAATCCCCCCCAATGCAAGCGCAGGGTTCAAACCTATGACCTTGTCTCTGATACTAATTGTTACAAAGACGATTGTCGTTGCACCAAAAGATTGACTTGTTAATGCCCAATACAACCACTAGATTTATACAAGATCAAGATCCATAGGAGGTGATTAAACCATGTCACAAAGCCCAAGTGCCATGCTGGACTGCACCTACCATAGGAAGAGGAGACCAAGGGTCACACCTTGCAACAAAGAGGAATTAGAGAAATTACAAGAAAAAATTGTTGAATTAAAAACCAGGCTATAGAATGATGAAGCACAAATCATCCAGCAGAAAGAATAGATTGAGGCACAAGCTGAAATTTCAAATAAAAGAGACCAAGAAATTGCAAAAATGATAGTGTAGATGGAGGAAAAATATAAAATCATTGAGTAGCTACAATACCAAATTCAGCAATGGAATCAACAAGATAAGTAGCACAAGGTTGATCTGTCTATAAGAGATAAACATATTCAATGTTTGAAAAACAATTTTATGCAATTATTTAGTGCTTTTGAAGAGGAAAGAAATAGACAGGAAACTGAATTGAATGCTTCTATGAGTAAGATTATGGAGTTAGAGAAAGATTTGCAAGAAAGTGACACTAAACCAATAATGGAATCAAAGGAGACAAACTGAACCCATTGTTATAGAATGGTTATAGGTACGCATCCCTCCAATATTAATGAAATAGATAGAGTGATGCTATCTTCTAAGGGATGTGGAATTTGACAATAATAGGCTAAAGAGGGAATTAGTAATGTTAAAAGAATCATTTCATAAAGCATATAGAGGTAAATAGAATGGTTGTGAAATTGGTGAACTATTATTAGCCTGTAGAAGACCATCTAGGTTGTACTCTATGTTTCTTAATGAACAACTCTTAAGATGGAAGTTACAAAGAATTCACCAAAATCAGCAACATGATCCTAATGACAACGAATTTGTAAAGATATTTGTTGAGTCACTCCCTGAACAAGAAGATTTTTTATGTGAATTATTTTTTCATAATCGACTCCTAGAAGAATATACAAATTTATTTGTTAATTTCTTTGTGGGAGAAGTCCAATTGAGATCATTCATGCCCACAATGTGTAATCAGCTTCACTGGCAAGATCGGTCGAGAGATTATGCATCTGTAAAAAAGACTGTTGGGCTACAAATGAGATATCCACATCAGAAGCCTTTTTCTTTCAAAGCATAGCTTATGAATATTTGACTTAGAAAGGAGGTACAGAGCAAGTACAATAATAACCTCTAGTTGTGTTATGATCACTTTCAGGATCAAGGACCAAAATTGATAGGAAAAGCTTGGAATGCATGTGAAGAACGATATACCCCTCTTCCTATGTATCTCAAGAAAAGGGAAATAATCTCACCCCTTAATATTATATGGTCCTACAGAAGAGCAGTAGCCCTAGCCAAAATCCTTGAAGAAGTAAAGGTTAATTGGACTGGTATGAGGTACAGACCTCTTCTCCTTCTTTCACCGCCTCCTTTAGAATATACCAATCTAGAACAGAATGATGACAATTTTGCAAGATGGGTACAAGGGGTCACTTTTCATCAGGGATTTTTTAGGGAGCCAGAGGAGATGGATACTGAGACAGATGACTTGTATGATCTTAATACCAAGTATGAGGAGATGAATAAGGGTAATGAAGGACAAGGAACACACCAGAGAGCAGGAGGACCTACTCAGGCTTAGGAAGGGGAGGAAATGATGAGGTAAAAATAACCTCATCAATATAATGGACTCAATACTCAACCTTATACCTTTCAACCTAACTTGCCCTACCAATTGATTACCTTTAGGATAAATAATTGCTCTCTTTTTATAAGTGTGAAATCTTTATTTCTTGAAATTAGTTGAAATAAGCTAATTTGTGATGATTTAATGGTTTAGTTCTTGAGAATTCCATAGGTCAACTTCCACCACCGGTTACCATTCCATTCAAAAATGGGATTAACACAGGTTTCAACACCGTTGAACACAAGTGAGTGGGCACCAAAATTTTAGGAGCATACGTTATGGACCGAGTCTTCCTAGTTTCTATTTTTTAGTTCTAATTACTTTATAGCTCATGTCGAGCTTCTTTAATATTTCATATCATGGGCTTTAAATTCCATTAGTTGCTGACAATCTGTTGAATACTTATTAACTGGAAAATAGGATTTTGTTAATCACTTTCATATAAATATGTAACTGTTGAAAACGATGAATACATAAGAATATCATTATGTTTTCATTATGTCTTCTAAGTTATACTACCATATGGATAAAATGAGTATTCCCACCACTCTTTAAATTACTGAGTAATGTGAATGGAATTCTTTGAATGAAGTAATTTGGAGATTACTAGTGCATACATGATCTGAGATAGTTGAAGAAACACCCAAGAGTTGGCCACTCAAGGGTTATAGATTAGATAGATAAGTATTTTACTTCTCATTCTATACTTTCTTCTAGTAGTTACTAATCAAAATTGGAATTTATTTTCATGTATGTGTCATTCTATCAAATCAATCCTATAGGTTTTAGTTAAGTCTGTAGTCTCTAAATTTTGTGTCTGGAGTTCTAGAGCACCTTCTTTCAATTGTTTCAAATTGTTAAATCATTCTATGCTAGTCATTTTAGATTGTTATCTTTAGATTAGCTCAATGTTTCATAGTTTATTTACCAGTTTTACTTCTTCAGCAATTTATACATTTCTTAGTTTAATCATTTCCATGCTTTCTATTTTAGTGGTTATGTTTTTTAGATTCATAGTTTTTTGCTTTCTAGTATATTTATTTCAAGCTTTCTAGATAGATTATTTCATGTTTTCAAAGTTTAGAGGTTTTTTAGTTTAGAGTTTTATTTCCACTGTTGGTATTTAGAGAACCTGAGAGAGATAGTGGAGATCTCTTCTATTGCATACAGCCTTTGGACTCTACTCAGTTGATATATTAATGTGTTTATTAACTAAAGTGTTAGGAGCTGATGACAACCTTTCATAGGGTATAAGGCATAGGGATGAGGGTTGATGATTTTGGGCATAATTATAGGGTTGAGGGTATAAGGTATAGGGTAGAGGTTTGACAGTTGAGAGATAGTGTTTAGAGTTGAGTGTCCAAGGTTAAGATTATAGGGTATAGGTCCATTAGGGTTGAGGGTTTAAGGGTTGAGGTATTAATGTATTAAGGGTTTAAGGTATAGGATCAAGGGATTAGGGTTGAGGGTTTAATGTATATGGTAGAGGGTAGAGGGTTCAGTGTTCAGGGTTCAGGGATTAGGGTTTAAGAGTTGAGGGTTTAAGGGTTGACTGTTGAGGGATAGGGTCTGTTAGCTCTCAAAAATGTAGGTTGAATGCCTCAAGAGGCTTCCAATCTCTTGATATGTTTTAGGGTAACAGACAAGGTCAAAAGAATTCAACCTTCTACTGTTCAGGTGCTGCTAAACCTAGGTGGGTGTACCTTTTGATTTGAGCAGACTTATCTTATGATTAACCTTTTGAAATGCTTTGTCTACAATGGCAGATGGGGGTGAACAAATGAAACCAAACTTGATAACAATAGCAATAGCAATCTTCAAAATCTAAATCCTAAAATGCTTGATTAACAGATGTAAAGAAACTGAATGAATCCAAATGATGAAATTACAGAGACCAGTGCCTTATTGGGTATTCGGAGTCAAATGAAATCAAGATGAGCAACACTCTCTGGAGAAAACTCAAATTATTTGGCATATATTCTATCTACAACTTGTATAAACATGCAATATTGTAACTACTAAGCTCTACTTTAATAATCCATATGAAACTCTCTGATTACTGTGATCAAATAAAAGGATTTAATCTTTGCTTGAAAGAACCAATTGATTAATCACATATATATAGCAAATGTGCATTGATGAACTGAACATAAACTTGTTATGTCAATTTAAACAACCAGAAAGCATCAATCTTGGAGACAACTTAGCAGTATTTCTTATTGAATTCAATAGATAATTGACATCAGAAATGTGTAGCAACATCAATTGACTTTCATAAATACCTCCATTTTCAAAACATGCACCATAGTCTCTGATCTAATAAATCTATTGTACTGTGTCCATCTAATTTTCCTACTGTATATTGAATAAATGATAGTTGATGATAATTTTACCATTACAAAATGCCTATTTATACACCAGCATCAAGAAAATAAATCAAATTGAAAATCCATGTTGGCCCTCCACAGAATTCAGGCTCCAATCAAGTCAACCTGCAACAGTATTTTAACATTCACATGTCGGCCACAGTTTTTGAATTTCTGTCATTCATTTGTGAAACAGTCAGTGAGACATATCGTATCGTCATGCCAAAGGCAATTCAATCGCAAATCATCCTGTGTTCACTGTGCTCGCATTCGCCGTTACCTCTCTAAGTCGGGGAGATATCTTATAGATCACTTTATGTTTCCCCGAGAGTTCTTTCACCTTCTGCGTGTCATTGTAACATGCTGGTATCGGAGAGACCTCATGTAGACCACATTAAGTTTCACTGAAAATATTCATCTGTCATGTATATCACCGTGACATAAGCACACTCACACCGAAATGCATCCTTCATTTTCCTTCGCCAAGACAATTCAAAATCAGGGAGAAGTCCCACAGAGTTCAACAAGTCATACCGAAATCCCATTACAAATCTTGTGTGTCGCTGTGACTTATTGGCTTTCTCACCGATGCACCATTAGTCTTACTTACTTCGCTGTGACCTCAAGATATCGAGGAGACCTCATACAGATAGCATTCCATTATACCGAAAGTCTCCCATAATGTTATTTCCCAGTCGCCGAGACAAGGCAAATCTTACGCCGACAAAGATCCTCTTGTTTTCCATCGGCGAGACCAAAGGTCACTCTCCGAGACCTCATATAGATAATACTTACTCTTGCTGATATGTTCCTTTCATCCTATCAGTCAGCAAGACAAGGGAGTATCGCCATGACTTTATATCGAATGCAATATGTTTGGCCGAAGTGAATCCTCATATGCTGTTCGGTGAGACTCTCCCCGATAACTCGTTGATGAAGACCCTTTGTCGGCAAGACCCAACAAAGTCACTGAGAGCTCACCTTAATGATCACTTAGTTAGGCCAATAAGTTCCTTGGTTGGTGAGACAAAAATTAATTGGTAAGACTATATACCGAAGAAAATATTTCGCTGATATGTGTATACATAAAGAGTCAGTCGGTGAGACATAGAGATCTCGCTAAGACATCAATCTGACACCAAAACTCCTATTGATAGGTGCCTGGAGACGGATCCCGATCGCTGTGATAGCAAAAACATCTTGCCAATAGGCAACACAGACATTTATCAAAAGAATGGTTCAGATAGACCCTAGAAATCTCACGCCGATAAGCCTGCAGCAAACAAATGTTAACAAAGATGCATTGTGGGTCGGGGAGACAGTCATAGACCTATGCCGATATGAACCACAACGTGAAAAATGCATGGCTCGATAGATTCAATGGGGCAATATGGAAAAATATTGGTGAAATATGCATACAGTAGGACCAATCTAGAAATTTATGAGTGTGAACAACATGTAAAAACATCAGATTTTTACAGTCCCAACAGGGTCGAGGGTTGAGGGTTTAAAGTATAAAGGAATAGGGTTGATAGTATAGTGTATAGGATAGAGGGTTTACAGTTGAGTATTGAGGGTTGAGGGATTAATGGTTTAAGAGTTGAGGGTTTAAGGGTTGAGGATTGAGGGACTAAGGTTTAATGTATAGGGTAGAGGGTTGAGGGTTGAGGGATTAAGAGTTTCAATTATAGGGTCAAAGGATTGGGGTTGATGGTTTAATGCATAGGGTAGCGGGTAGAGAGTTGAGGGTTGAGGGTTCAAGGGTTGGCTATTTTGAGATATTATGGTTGAGGGTTCAAGATTTAAGGGTTGAAGGTTGAAGTATCAAGTTTGAGGTTGAGGATTTGAGGTTTAAAGGTTGAGGGTTTAAGGGTTGAGGGTTGAGGATCTAATATATAGGGTAGAGGGTGGAGGGTGGAGGTTTTAATGGTTTAGGGATTAAGGGTATAAGGGTTGATGGTATAGGGTTCAAGGATTAGATTTGAGGGTTGAGGGATTAAGGGTTTAAGGTATAGGCTCAAGGGATTGGGGTTGAGGGTTTAATATATAGGGTTGAGGTTATAGGTTTTAAGAGTTTAGGGTTTAAGGGTTTAAGGGTTTAGGGTATAGGGTTTAAGGGATTAAGGATTGAGAGTTTAAGGGTTGAGGGATTAAGGGTTTATGGGTTGATGTTTTAAGTTATAGGGTCGAGGAATTAGGGTTGAGGGTTTAATATACAGGGTAGAGGGTTGAAGGTTGAGGGTTTAGGGTTTAAGGGTTGAGGGATTATGATTTAAGGGTTGAGGTTTGATGGATTAAGGTTTTAAGGTATAGGGTTGATGGATTAGGGTTGAGGTTTTAATATATAGGGTTTATGGTAGAGAGTTAAGGGTTGAGAGATTAGGGTTGATGGTTTAATGTATAGAGTAGAGGGTATAGGGAATTATGGTGAAACTTCATGGGTGCTACCACAATAATGGGTTACACTTTTAGGGACATCCTGATTCTTGTTGAAATCACATTTTTTTGAAAATACAATGATTTAAGCCTTGAAAGGTTCCATTTAAAGTATTTTAATTAAAAAGGGTTTGATAAAACCCCCTTAGATAGAACCCTATTAATTTTAAATCATACCTATAATGGAGTCTCCTCTACACCTATCAAAATGTTGATAAAAAACCACATTTGATTTACCTTTTGAGGGATCAAATGAATACATTTGAAATTTATGTTTTTTTAATTTATTTATTTTTTGTTTAAGTACAATTAACATGCAAGTTCACTACCCATTGCCAACAACCCTTAAGGTTACAAGACTGAGATTACTTAAAACCCAAACAAGAAACATGAATTGAAACCATAACATTTAATTACTTAATAAATTAAATGCACATACATTCCATACATGATAAATTACATCAAAGCATAAGAGATACCACTTGATTTTAGATAACAATAAATTTACAATAAGATTACAACTCTCATTCCCCGAATGAGGTAAATCCAATAAGCATGGTTACAAATTACATCCACCTCGATAACAAATGAGGGGTAATAAATTACAATATCAACTGAAATGAAGGAAGCATGAAATAAAAATGGATTCCACGAGCTCTCCAACTGGAAATCTCATCCACGCGAACAAGAAGACCTAACGGATTAAGGTGCACAATCCACCCAACCATGTGATACTCGAAGGATCACCCCCCATGCTAGGAGATAGTAACAAGGAATCCTATACAAGACCATCAACCTCTAGACATAGGCTAACTCACACTGACACAACCAATCACATGAACCATACAACCATAATAATAACATGAGTACAACTTTAACATCACTAACATAAGTCACATTGCTTCTAGAAATAAAACAGATCGAGTATGTTAAGAAACCATACACACAAAATCACGTACCAACTGTTGTCGTAGAAAGAATGCCATCACATAGCTCGACATGAGATATCCTCTGGGAATCTTCATAGGCTTCGGGCCCCACTATGGGATATCCTGGTGGCCTCAACCGAATCCCGGCACCCATACTCACTCATGCGGAATCAAATACCTCTCGTAAAGACAAGATAGATGACCTTGCCATTCCAGGCCTTCCCACTCATCCCAAGCCTATACTAGCACTTGTGTCTATGAGTGAGGCTAAATTATCTTGATTAATGTGAAATCCTACCCAACTTCTAAGTATATTGTTTTAGTTATCACTTGATTAAACCACCTCTGAAGGTTACCCAGTTTACCTCTTTGGGCTCTAGCGCCTAACAAAAGCCACTCTTCTACTTGACAACACACAAAACCAATCACCAAGGTAATCCCAAGTGCATACTAACAATGGTAAAACCACTCCAACTCTAGGAGGAACACATAAAGAAAACTCACCCCAAACACAGGAGGAAACAAAACACATAACCCACTCCTTCCAAAGGAAGCACAATTCACATAATCCACTCCTAATCCAAAGGAGGCACAAACTATCCCTGTTCATGAAAACCGAGTAAAACAATAGGATACATCTATACGCACTACCCAAGACTATACCAAGGTTGACTAACATTTTACGACAACCCATGAAATTAAAAGAAAACCCAATCTGGAAGACTTACATAACAGATAACTCCATTGCCCAACATCAAGAAAGAGAGAGAGATCATGACGAAAGAACAACCTACAATTCAATAACCTACTTTAGGATTTCCTAAATCCAAGAAAGGCGATAACATATTGCATGTAATCAAATAAAAATAATCAACATTATTTGCAACTACCAAAAGTAATTAAAATTACATTGGCAACATTAAGGAACTTAAACTAATAATTTAATTTTGTTTTCTCCAATTTACACATAATAATAAAAATCAACTTTTAAATAAAAACATTTATTATAAAATCAATCTCATTTCAATCTATGATAATAGAATAATCATTTTAAAATCCACATATTTAAATATCATTTAAATATATGTTTTTTTTAAAAATAAATATCATTTAATATTCCAACTAATTTAAAAATAAATTCCAATTATTTAAAATATATATAATATATAAATATTATGTATAATATATATTATATATGTATATATATATATAATATATATATTATATATATATATATATATATATATATATATATATTATATATATAATATATATATTATATATATATATATATATAATATATATAATATATATAATATAAAATTAATTAATAAATAAATAAAACAAAATTAAAATTTTTAAAAAATGAATTTTATTTTTATTGGCCCCACGGTCCCCAAAGGGAGAGGGACATAGCCAAACTCAACTGGAGGTCGGCCTGCCGTGGCAGCACTTCCCAAGGGAGAGCATTGCCAACAAGGGTACCATGGGCCATCCACCCTCGCCTCTCAACCCCTTCACCCCCACTATACATTAATTTATTTATTTTTTATTTATATTTTATTTTCAATAAATAAAATAAAATAAACCTCCCCTGGTCTTAGAATTTTACCAGAAATTTTTCTGTTTAAAAATTTTTAAAACAAACATTTCAGAATGAACAAAAAATATATTTATAAACTAGGTATGTATATATATATATAACAAAATATATATATACAGACATATTTGTAAATATATACCTAAATTTCCATTTTACAGTTAAATTGTGCAACTTTTCTATAAAAAATTTTTACAATAAAATTAACTTTTTAAACACAATTTCCTGGTTTCAATTTCAAATTTAACGTGAAGCATTTCAACTCCCAATAGATGTTTTCTAATTTCATTTTTCTTTTTTTCCATTTTTCTATTGTTAAAATTGAATATTTTGTTGCAAGTTTTGTTTTTCTACAAAAAAAATCTAAATTCCTTCAAGATTTCAACAAGGTTTTTAAAAATGTTTCCAAACAAGTTTTCAAATTGAAAATGCAAATTTCTAAAACAATAAACAAGGAGAACCTATGATCTGGAGCTTGAATGAGAGCTGAAGAAGAAAAGTTGAGCTTCTCAGCAAGAAGATTTTTCCAAAGCTCTTCCAAAATCCTCACCCAAATTCCAATAATGCATGAATGAAAAACATGAAGAACTCCCTTCCTTTTAACATCAATATGTTTTTAAAATGAAATATCTTTTCCAAATTTAGTCAACCTTCCCCAAAATATCCCATCCACCATAGTTATTGCTCCTCTATCCAATTTGGAAATATTTTGCTTTTTTTAAAAATTTAAAACTAAAAACAAATTTCTTTTCAACATGACTTTATTTATTTTTTAAAAAATTTCTATTTCAAATGAATTTAAATGTTTTTAAAAATTTCATTTCCAAAAAGAATTTAACTTTAAAAATTTTCTTTAAAACTTTAACACTTTTTTTTTTAAATTTCATTTCAAAAAGAATTTAACAATTATAATTTCCAAAATGAATAACTTGATTTAGTTCCACACAATTAATTTAAATAATCAATAAAATAAATCTAATCCAAGATTAGATTATTTTATTAATTAAATTAAATTAATTAATAAATTAAGTAACATTTCTAACACTACAACTAGATTTATTTAATAAACCACCCAAATACAAAAAGGCATTTATTTATCTTTTTCAACTTGAATTTAAATAAATCAAGGAGAGATGAACAACAAGAAGCAACTTAACCCGACTAAAACTCAATGGCACACTATGACTAAGGTGATGACATGGCATGGAAAACCTAGCTACTATCTCCCAATCAAGTACCGTTAGCCAATGGACACACTCAAACCTGTGAAATCAAGTGGAGTAGATGTCATGTACCTGTCAACCTACAAACAAAGAGTATGTCGAACATGCATATATATATCATTATAAAACACACTGTGACTAGGAAATCTCAAAATCGTAGGGTGCTCGCAAGCGAGTGATACAATCTCGTCCCCTTCACCAATACAAACTTACTAACTGACGAGTCTAACATCAATAATATAATCATGAGAATAAAGCATCATTAATTAAATATCTGCTAAACTAATTCAAAACATGCCATAATGATAACATCAGAGTAAAATATCATCACATCAAAATATAACATTCACATCGCTTTACAGTTTGCGATCAAATAGTAACCAAGTACCATAGTCAAAGTAATAGTAGAACAAAGTATAACAAAGAAAACACTACCCGATCAAAAGAGCTAAAATGGAAGGGTGCTACACTCTTGGTATTGATGTCCTTGATCAAACAACAAAAAAATGAATTTCGATACATACAAAAAAAATTGTGTTACACAAAAAAATTGTCTCTAAATTGTAATTCGTTTGACTTGAAATCTTAATCAAGAAAAAAATATTCAATAAAAAACTAGATGAAACCAAATTAAGGATATAGATATCGTAGTTATAAATCTAAATTAGGAAAAATTAGAATTTCATCCTTTGTAGAAAAAAAGTTATGTGCTACACCGTACACATTACTCTTTGAAAATGTTGTTTACTATTAAAAACAAGTTATTAAAGGAGATGTGTAATGTCCCCTTATTACTCAGGCTAACCTATCCTAGAAATAGAATATGCACAAGTTAGGATCAAGAATTTGTATTTACCAACACTTAATTTTGCACATATAATTTGTCTTGAAGACCTGCACACATCATGCATTACCAACAAATACGCATAGTTCCTTGTTCAAGATTAAATTAGATCATTTCAAATCGAACTTTTTACAAATAAGGAAAATGCATTATTATCTAGTGCATAAAACACATCAAAATCTGATCCAACTTATTACTCTTGAGCTGAATAGATCTTCGTCCTCTCCTTTTTCCTGACCTCATCGGAGGATGGAAAAATTATTGTGCCAAGGGCACGTGAACAGTCTCTAAGTGAACTCCCTCAAGGTTTCCTACCCATCTTGGGACTGTCCATCAATTGACCGAATTACCCGCCTTTCCCTCCACGAACTTCCTATCCTCAGTGGGTATTAGCGAAAGGGATTTGACTGGACTCTATTCTTGGAGTAATAATCATAATAGCTTTAAGGTGCAATAATTGCTATAAGCATCATTATTGGGACATCGATGATTAATATTCATTTATCTCTAGATGTGGAAATTGTTATTTATTTACACTATATAGATGAAACTTAATATATAATTGACATATATATATATATATTGATTGCAAAATGTGTCATTTATTATGCACGCACTTATCATATTGATTTATTCGAATTCACAAGTCTCCACAAATTAAGACATTCATTGATGTTGATTCTGATAAGATCTGAGGTAGGCATTACATTGTAACCCACTATCATAGGAACTGAAATTCAATTTTATAAACCTCAATGTTGTATCAATTGGTTGAGGGTACTTACCTCTGAGTCAATGCACTTAACTGGATTTTCTCAAGACGTAATTTCCTATAGCCTGACCTGTCTTCTCTCCACGTGATGATTATATTAAAGAGTCATTATTACCTATAAGGCTCAATAATGGCTACAAGCATCATTATTGCATAATCAAGAATAATGCATATATATACGTGTATAACCGTATTAGATAATATTAATTCATCATATTTAAATCCTTCATTCATAAGTGATTTTTAAATACATAATTACTTACTTGTATCCTTAATATATTTACCAAACTTATTATATGAATTTTTAAAACACTTATCTGAATCTTATCCGATCTATAGAAGCCTCCCTTCTAGCCACGATGATTAGATTTTATTTATTTTCCATTCTATAATTCTAGTTTGTTGTATTTCTCAACTTTTTTTTATTTTTCCCAGATCATGTTTGTTGATGTACTAAGAAAT
Organism: Sequoia sempervirens; assembly: GCA_007258455.2. Taxonomy (NCBI): domain Eukaryota; kingdom Viridiplantae; phylum Streptophyta; class Pinopsida; order Cupressales; family Cupressaceae; genus Sequoia; species Sequoia sempervirens. Next base: position 124,251,459 of record VDFB02105785.1, read on the forward strand.
ATATTACAGTCTTCTAATTTATTTTTATTCCCCATTCCTTCAGATCGAGACTCTAAAAGAGCACTATATCTACTATATATGATGAGGGAACAACCTGAGACACAAAAAATAACCCACAAGCAAGAGAATAATTTTATTATTCAGAAAATGGAGCTTCTTACATGCAGAGGATCTCAAATCCCCAAGTTCTACAACACATGCAAGCTACAGAAAGCTATAGAATAACTCTTTCGCAATTTGCGAGCTTGTCCCCAAAAAGTTACCCAAAAAATTAGAAACCCGCCCATAAATAGAGCTCCCCTTTAGTTTGGAGCCAAAACAACATTAAAATTTTGAGTTTATGTGGTTTGGTGCCGAAAATTACAACTTGAAGTTCAAATTTCAAAAGAACATTTGCAATTGTATCTTCTAGAAAGTGCGCCAACTTCCTGGGGCCATAACTTTTGATACGGGGCTCTGATTCGTGAACCGTTTGAACCGTTGGAAAGGTCTCAAAGTCAAGAACGCGCTCAAAATTTTCTACACCAATTTTGGAAAGTTTCAAGGCCATTCCGGAAGCTCGAAGTGCCTCAAATCCGACTCGGAATATTTTCAGGTACAAATCTGGGAAACTAAAATTGCAATATCTTTCAACCCAGGAATAGAAAATAAAAACCGTAAATTGGGAATTTCATTATGACAAAAAGGGTATCCAAAAATGTAAAAACATATAAAAACTGAGAAACTTGAAATTTAACTATTTTTGGGTGATGCAAGATTGCCCTTACACCACTGGAAGCTCCTGCATCAGACACCTAGGGTAATTTGAGAAGTGACCCCGTCACGTCTCAGATTGGTTGAGGAAAACCCAACCGGTCAACCACTACCTTAGATAGCCAGGATGAATATTCCACAGGCCTTCCTCTCCATTTCACTAGATATTCTTCATATTGCTTGTTTCTGGTACTCCTTCCCACACGACTATCCAAGATTTCCTCAATCTCCTCCTTTTCTGAAGTAGATGCTGGAATCCCACATTATTCCATCATTGGTACTTCATCTGTGCCACCTTCATGATACTCTATCAAATCTGAAATGTTGAACATAGGGGAAATGTTGAATCCATCCATCATGGCAACTCTACCTCATATGCATTCCCCGAATCATGCTTCTTCAAAATTTTCAGGGATCGAACTTCTTCATCTTCAATTTGTTATATGTTCCCACTGGAAACCTTTCTTTCCTCAAGTGGACCATCACTTCATCACCAATCTAAAACTCCTTATACCTCTGCTTTTGATCTGCCTTAGCCTTATACTGCATATTCATCTTGTTAATATGTTCTCTTCCCTTCTCATGTATATCCTTGATGTGTTCTGCAAAATTTTTGGCTTCAGCACTTATTTTCTTCTCTTGGTCCATCTTCCTCAATTTTGGAGCTGTTCTGGGGCTACCTGGTGCAGGGGCACCTTGGCTTAACTCCACCTTGTTTGTGTGCAATTTTGGCTTGTACTGACCTTAGCCAAGTCAGGGATGTTAATATGTTTGTGAGTTTGATTTGGACCTTAGAAGGTCTTGCATTTGTGTGTGAAGAGTTAGTCACTAGGACTAAAATCTTCATTAGGTTATCATTAGTGTTAAATTTTGCTTTATTAAGCTTTGGACAGCATATGTTAAGATACAAAGCTTTTAGTGTGTTAAAACCACATCATCGTTGTTTGAAGATGCTAAAGGTCAGTTAAGGAGCTATTGGTTCGAGATTAAGGAGATTGAGGTCCTATAATTAAGGATGAAGGCAGAGTTGCAAGAAGGTTGCAAGATTGCATGATGAACCTGTTTGGTTGCATGCACTTTAGGTGGAGTGGAATCCCTTAAAATCAGAAGTAAGGGCTTGAGCCACTGCCCTTGAATGATGGAGAAATCATCTAAAGTGGTGAAGACTCGTAGTTAGCAGGGAGAGTTATCATTGTAATCAAATTGTGTGGTGTGTGGAATACAAGACAGTTAGCAGATTTTTGTATTTTTTGTGTTTGTCCTTGTAAACCCCGTGAGTTTTGTGGAGACAGCGATATCAAAGGCTTTATTTTTACTATTTTAGGATTGTATTTGTGTTTAATAGATAGTGTAGAGCATTTTCCAATTCACTTTTAGGTTGCTTAGGGTAGATTTGTTGTTTCCAATTCATAGAATAGAGTGTGCGTTACTGATTCTCTTTGTTTGAACAGTCAGGTAAATAAATGGCTCCCCTCTAAACTCTATCTACGGGATCCTCCTGAGACTAGTAGGAAATGGAAGGGGAGCCACAAATTTGTAAATACTTAGCCTTAGGAAATTGGTGGAATGAAGCTAGCATATGGAAAACCAAACCCTAGGCGAGCTCATGTTACCCAGTTAGGAGTTTGGTAGTGAAAATAGGTAGAACTTAGACAGGGGCAGAAAGTACAGTACGGAGCCTGTACGGTTTCATGAAGTTTTTGATCAGCCTGTACGGTTTCATGAAATTTTTGATCACATTTTTACATATTGGAAAGGATTGAGGCTTGAACAATCCAATAGAGTGAGGAATCAGCAAGAAATTCCTAAAGCCCTAGCTATTAGGCCTATTAGCCCTAATCCTCCTTGAATGTAGGAAACAACTATACGGTATAGATAGAGGTCTGAAACTTGTTGAAAGATTTAAAGCCCTGGAAAGGGTATCAGAAAGTTCCATTTATTTGCTAGGTCCTTTGGAGAGTGTGGGTAGGAAAAGACAAAAACTGACTGGTAAGGGCTAGTAGGGTTTAGGCCTCACCTAGGCAATTTCATGAAATCGGGTAGTTTGAAGGTTGAAAACCGAGCAAGATGGACCCATTTGGATGTGAAAAGCATGAAGACAGTACCTATAGTTCCCCTGTAAGTAGTTCTAGTTGGTTGATGAAGTTGGCACTTAGATCCTTCTAAGTCCAAGGAAGAGTAAACAGTTGAATGAAGGTGTTGATCTTCCAAAGGTAAAGCACAAGGTAGAAAGCTCTCTGAGAAGAGTTGGAGAAAGACTAGAGTAGTCTTTTAAGCTCAACAAGAACCCTTGGTAGCAAGTTCCAGGTAGGAGATAGTGGAAAGTCTTCTAGAAGACAGTGCAAGCAACCTTTGGAGTTATCATTCACCATATTGGTATCAGAGCTTAGCTTGATTCAAGGCTTGTGATTGATGTTGCAGCCCACTGAGTCAGTAGGAGAGAATACACCAGAGGAAGGAACCATGGTGAAAAATGTAGAGTTGGCTAAAAAGGTAGAAGAGCAAGAGGAAGACAACCGGTTGCTCAGAGAAAGGATATCTCAAATGGAGAAGCTCTTGGATGAAGTCCATGAGACAGCTGATAATGTGAAGGACAAGATAAAGCAGAAGGAAGAGTAGGAAGCCAAGGAAAAAGAAGAGGATTTGGAGGAGGAAGCTCCAAAGCCTGATCCTATTCTTGCAGAGGAACCATTCTTGAAGGCATTGCAGGCCTTGAGTGGTAAAGCATTGGAAGGTGTGCCACTTTTCAGTGGACAAATGGACCCTGATTTAGTTGTGGACTGGATTGAGAGCATTGAAAATAAATTTGAGTGTGATGGTATAATAGAGGCCCAAAAGGTAAATGTGGCTAAGTCAAGGTTGAGAGGAGCAGCTCTCACATGGTGGAAGTTTGTACAATCTGAAAGAGAGAAAGAAGGCAAAGGTCCCATAGTTTCATGGAGAGGGATGTTAACCAAGATAAGGCAGACTTATCTCCCTGATGATTATGAAGTTTAGTTGCATAGGAGAAGACACAATCTGAGGCAAAAGGACATGGATGTCCAAACATATACAGAGGAGTTTCAAAAATTGTGCCTTAGATCAAAAGTGGTTGAAGATGAGGTATCAGGCTAGCAAGGTACTTAAATGGGCTCAAGTGGTCTATCCAAGAAGACATGAGTTTGGTAAACTTCAAAACAGTCTGCCAATGCTATCAAATGGCTTTGAAGATAGAGGAGAAAGGAAAAAAGAAGTAGGAACAAAACCCAAAAGGTAGAGGTAAAGGGAAAGACAGCAGAGGACAAAGAGGAAGTTATAGTGGAAGAAGTTCAGAACCAAGAGCTCAAGGAGAAGTCAGATTTTCTGAACAGCAAGAAGGAAGCTCTAGTAGAGGTGGTAGAGGAAGAGGTTTCAGCTCCAAAGGAAGAAGTGGTGAACAAGGGAGAGGCAGCTACTTCACCAACATGAAATGTTACCACTGCAACCAATTGGGACACCCAGCCTATAGATGTCCAGAGAAAGGTAGCACTTCTCATGGAGGAGATAAGAGAACCAATCTAATTCAAGATGAGACTACTGCAGCAAATAAACAACCTGAAGTACCATTGAACTCCGAGGAAGGTGAGAACCTCATGATGAGAAGGACTTTGATCAAAGAACCAGTCAAAGAAGAGCCAAGCCAAAGGAGGTCCTTGTTTAGGATAAAGTGCAAGATGATGGGGAAAGTGTGCAAGGTCATAATAGACTCAGGTTCTACTGACAATATTGTGTCAGAGGAGGCAATCAGCAAACTGAAATTGACAAGGATACCTCACAACAATCCTTACAAGGTCACATGGCTCAATAAGGGTTAGCATGTTTTGGTGAATGAACAAGCATGGGTGGAGTTCTCAATTGGCAAGTACAAAGACAAGGCTTTGTGTGATGTGTTACCTATGGATGCATGCCACTTGCTCCTAGGTAGACCATGGCAATTTGACCGCCAAGTTGTGCATGATGGAGCAAGGAACTCCTATACCTTTAAGAAAGATAAGGTGACCTACAAAATTCAGTCTTTGCTAGAAGATACAGAGGTGCAAACAGTAGGTTCTAAGCTGCTCATGGTGGGTGAAAAAGATCTCTTAAAAGCTTTTGAAGAAGGAGAAGGAGTTGGCTATGCAATGATGATCAAGCCAAGAGAGGTGAGCAAAGAGAAAGCAGCTGAAAAGAAAGAGTTACCCAAGGAGATACAAGAATTGTTGCAGACCTATGAAGGGATTGTAAGTAGTGGTCAACCAGCAACATTACCTCCTAAGAGAGCCATAAGTCATAGGATAGACTTGATACCAGGAGCCACCCTTCCAAACAAAGCAGCCTACAAGATGACACCTCAACAAAATGAGGAAATAGCCAAGCAGATTCAAGAACTTCTTGACCAAGGTCTCATTAGGAAAAGCATTAGTCCATGTGTAGTTCCCACTGTCTTAGCACCCAAAAAAGGAGGATAATGGGGGCTTTGTACTAATTCCAGGGAAATCAACAAGATAACCATCAGGTATAGGTTTCCCATCCCTAGGATCGAAGATCTCATGGATTGTCTAGGTGAAGCTAGGTACTATACCAAGATAAATTTAAAGAGTGGTTATCACCAAATTAGGATACATGAGGGAGATGAGTGGAAAACAGCCTTCAAAACCAATGAGGGTCTCTATGAGTGGCTAGTTATGCCATTTGGATTATCTAATGCCCCCTCCACATTCATGAGACTCATGAATGAAATCCTCAAAGACTACATTGGCAAGTTTGTAGTAGTGTATCTTGATGATATACTAATCTATAGCAGAACAAGAGAAGAGCACCTCCAACATATTGAGTTGATTTTCAAGAAGCTGCAAGAGGAGAAGCTGATGATCAATCTGGAAAAGTGTGAGTTCATCAAAACAGAGCTGGTGTACCTTGGATTTGTGCTATCACATGGCAACTTGAAGATGGATAGTAGCAAGGTAGAATCCATTCTCAATTGGCCTACTCCAAAGACAACAACTGAGGTAAGAAGCTTCCATGGTCTTGCTCAGTATTATAGAAAATTCATAAGATAGTTTAGTGTTATTTGTGCTCCTATGTTGGATGCCATTAAAGGAGGAATGAAAACCAAGTTTGTATGGAATGAGCAAGCTAACAAGAGTTTTGAGTTGCTGAAGGAAAAGATAGCTACCCAACCTGTCTTAGTGTTTCCAAGCTTTGAGAAGCTATTCACCATTGAATGTGATGCAAGCAATGTAGCTATTGGAGCTATTCTCAGTCAAGAGGGCAGACCGGTGGCTTTTCATTTAGAGAAGCTAAGTAAAGCCAAGAAGAAGTATTCTTCTTATGACCTTGAAATGTATGCATTGGTCCAAGCTCTAAGGAAATGGAGGCACTACTTGCTTCCCAAGGAATTCATTGTGTATTCAGACAACCAAGCACTCAGTTTCCTGAATTCACAAGAGAAGTTGAGTCACAGGCACATGAAATGGGTGGAGTATTTGCAAGCTTACACCTTCAATATCAAGCACAAGAAAGGAGCCCTCAACAAGGTGGCTGATGCATTGAGCATAAGAGTCCTCACAATTCAAGAAATTCAGTTGAATAGCATGGGAATATATTATTTCAAAGATCTATATGCAGATATTTATAAGGTATGTCTTGAGTACAAGAACCATTTTCATAGAAAATATGTTGAATATACCTTGCAAAGTGATCTTTTGTTTAAAGGAAATCAGCTTTATGTGGCTAGAGGTTCTATTAGGGAGAACTTGATACAAGAGAAACATAATGGTGCATTGAGTGGTCATTTTGGGATCACCAAAACTCAAGAACTTGTCCAAAGGTTTTATTATTGGCCAAGGATGAACTTAGATATCAGGAAGCATGTGGAGAGTTGTGTGGTGTGTCAAAAGGCAAAAGCCACTTCTTCAAATGCAGGCCTATACCAGCCACTGCCTATCCCTTCTAGGCCATGGGAATGCTTGAGCATGGACTTTGTAGTTGGTTTACCCAAGACAAAGCAAGGTATGGACAGTGTTTATGTTGTTGTAGATAGATTCAGCAAAATGGCTCACTTTGTGCCCTGCAAAACAACCAATGATGCCAGTCAAATAGCCTCTCTTTTCTTTAAGGAGATAGTCAGGATTCATGGCTTACCAATTAGCAATGTATCAGACAGAGATGCTAAGTTTATGAGTCATTTTTGGAAGACTCTTTGGCAAAAAATGGGCACCAATTTGTCCTTTGGATCTGCATACCATCCCCAAACTGATGGTCAGACCGAAGTTGTAAATAGAACACTTGGAAACCTCGTGAGATGCTTGACCAAGAAGTATGGTCAACAATGGGATCAAATTATTGGGCAAGTTGAATATGCCTATAATGACATAGTAAATAGATCAACAGGGAAGAGTCCCTTTGAAATTGTTTATGGACTGCACCCTAGAGGTGTTTATGAGCTGAGAGAGTTGAAGGATGGAGTCAAGGGAAGTGGATATGCTGATGATTTTGCTTATGCAATGCAGGAGATTCATGAGACAGTCAGAAAAACATTGGCAGAAAATATCATGAAGCATAAGATTAAGGTGGATGAGCATAGCAGAGAAGTCCAATTCAATGTGGGAGACTTAGTGATGGTCCATTTGAACAAGGCTAGATTGCAGAAGGGAGTTCCTCACAAGCTGCAAATGAAGAGGATAGGTCCCTGTCCTATCTTGGAGAAGTATGGCAACAATGCTTTCAAGGTGCAATTGCCAGATGATAGTGGACTGTCCCCTGTTTTTAATGTTGCAGATCTAGTGCATTACAAAGGACCACCCCAAGATTTGGATCAGACCTTCCATGAATTCATTCAATATGTAGAAGAACTCAAACTGCCCTCCACTGCAGTCAAGCAAGCTGACAAGGTATTGGACACTAGAGTTTACAAGAGAACCAGGACCAAAGAATAGAAAGAACACCTCATCCAAAGACATGGACAACCTGAGGCAGATGCAGTATGGATCAAGGAGGCAGAGTTCAAGAAGTTGGGAGTTGATCTCAACTTGCTCAATCCAAGGATGGATTGAATTCTTCTGTTTTGGGGAGGATGGTGCAGGGGCACCTTGGCTTAACTCCACCTTGTTTGTGTGCAATTTTGGCTTGTACTAACCTTAGCCAAGTTAGGGATGTTAATATGTTTGTGAGTTTGATTTGGACCTTAGAAGGTCTTGCATTTGTGTGTGAAGAGTTAGTCACTAGGACTAAAATCTTCATTAGGTTATCATTAGTGTTAAATTTTGCTTTATTAAGCTTTGGACAACATATGTTAAGATACAAAGCTTTTAGTGTGTTAAAACCACATCATCATTGTTTGAAGATGCTAAAGGTTAGTTAAGGAGTTTTTGGTTCGAGATTAAGGAGATTGAGGTCCTATAATTAAGGATGAAGGCAGAGTTGCAAGAAGGTTGCAAGATTGCATGATGAACTTGTTTGGTTGCATGCACTTTAGGTGGAGTGGAATCCCTTAAAATCAGAAGTAAGGGCTTGAGCCACTGCCCTTGAATGATGGAGAAATCATCTAAAGTGGTGAAGACTCGTAGTTAGCAGGGAGAGTTATCATTGTAATCAAATTGTGTGGTGTGTGGAATACAAGACAGTTAGCAGATTTTTGTATTTTTTGTGTTTTTCCTTGTAAACCCCGTGAGTTTTGTGGAGACAGCGATATCAAAGGCTTTATTTTTACTGTTTTAGGATTGTATTTGTGTTTAATAGATAGTGTAGAGCATTTTCCAATTCACTTTTAGGTTGCTTAGGGTAGATTTGTTGTTTCCAATTCATAGAATAGAGTGTGTGTTACTGATTCTCTTTGTTTGAACAGTCAGGTAAATAAATGGCTCCCCTCTAAACTCTATCTACGGGATCCTCCTAAGACTAGTAGGAAATGGAAGGGGAGCCACAAATTTGTAAATACTTAGCCTTAGGAAACAGGTGGAATGAAGCTAGCATATGGAAAACCAAACCCTAGGCGAGCTCATGTTACCCAGTTAGGAGTTTGGTAGTGAAAATAGGTAGAACTTAGACAGGGGCAGAAAGTACAGTACGGAGCCTGTACGGTTTCATGAAGGTTTTGATCAGCCTGTATGGTTTCATGAAATTTTTGATCACATTTTTACATATTGGAAAGGATTGAGGCTTGAACAATCCAATAGAGTGAGGAATCAGCAAGAAATTCCTAAAGCCCTAGCTATTAGGCCTATTAGCCCTAATCCTCCTTGAATGTAGGAAACAACTATACGGTATAGATAGAGGTCTGAAACTTGTTGAAAGATTTAAAGCCCTGGAAAGGGTATCAGAAAGTTCCATTTATTTGCTAGGTCCTTTGGAGAGTGTGGGCAGGAAAAGCCAAAAACTGACTGGTAAGGGCTAGTAGGGTTTAGGCCTCACCTAGGCAATTTCATGAAATCGGGTAGTTTGAAGGTTGAACACCAAGCAAGATGGACCCATTTGGATGTGAAAAGCATGAAGACAGTACCTATAGTTCCCCTGTAAGTAGTTCTAGTTGGTTGATGAAGTTGGCACTTAGATCCTTCTAAGTCCAAGGAAGAGTAAACAGTTGAATGAAGGTGTTGATCTTCCAAAGGTAAAGCACAAGGTAGAAAGCTCTCTGAGAAGAGTTGGAGTAGGACTAGAGCATTCTTTTAAGCTCAACAAGAACCCTTGGTAGCAGGTTCCAGGCAGGAGACAGTGGAAAGTCTTCTAGACGACAGTGCAAGCAACCTTTGGAGTTATCATTCACCACTACCTCCATACACAATCTGGAATGGTGATCTACCAGTGCTTCTATTGACCAAATTGTTGTAAGAAAATTCTTCTTGGGGTAAGATCAAGTCCCATCCCTTGGGTTTATCTCCTACCAAACATCTTAGTAGGTTACCCAGACTCCTGTTAACAACCTCTGTCTGCCCATCTGTTTGTGCATGGTGTGCAAAATTGAACTTCAGCTCTGTCTTCAGCTTCTTCCACAAGGTCCTCCAAAAGTACCCCACAAATTTGGTGTCATGATCTGAAACAATACTCTTTGGAAAACCATGTAGCCTCACCACCTCTTTGAAGAACAAGTCAGCAATGTGGACTACATCATGGGTCTTCTGACATGGAATGAAATGTGCCATCTTCAAAAACCTATCAACCACCACAAAGACTGAATCATTCCCTCGATGTGTCCTTGGCAAACCAAGAACAAAGTCCATACTTATATCCTCCCATGGCCTCTCTGGTACAAGTAAGGGTTGATATAAGCATGTATTTTGGCTCACTCCTTTAGCCATCTGACATACCCTGCAGCTTTGTACAAACTTCTTCACATCCTGTGACAACTGAGGCCAATAATAATGCTCACTGATAATGGAAATGGTCTTATCCCACCAAAATGTCCTACCATTCCTCCACTATGCTTCTCCTTTATCGGTTCTCCCTCATGGAACTCCTCAGGATACACAATTGACTTCCCTTAAATAACATGCCATCTTAGATTATGAAATCCAGCCACCTTGTCTTGTCCACTGTAACAGGTTCCTTGCAAGCTTTCCAAGCCTCTGCAAAATCAGGATCTTCTGCATATAGTGTCTTGAGTTTATTGAACCTAACCACTTCAATCTACATATTTGCCATCAATGTATGCCTCCTACTTAAGGCATCTGCAACCCTATTTGACTTCCCACTCCTATGTTTCAAAACAAAGGTATAACTCTGCAAAAACTATACCCATTTCATATGCCTCTGATTTAATTTTCCTTGACTATTTAGGT
>VDFB02105785.1:124265049-124292732 GCA_007258455.2 Sequoia sempervirens
AAATGGAGCTTCTTACATGCAGAGGATCTCAAATCCCCAAGTTCTACAACACATGCAAGCTACAGAAAGCTATAAAATAACTCTTTCACAATTTGCGAGCTTGTCCCCAAAAAGTTACCCAAAAAATTAGAAACCCGCCCATAAATAGAGCTCCCCTTTAGTTTGGAGCCAAAACAACATTAAAATTTTGAGTTTAGGCAGTTTGGCGCCGAAAATTACAACTTGAAATTCAAATTTCAAAAGAACATTTGCAATTGTATCTTCTAGAAAGTGTGCCAACTTCCCGGGGCCATAACTTTTGATCCGGGGCTCTGATTCGCAAACCGTTTGAACCGTTGGAAAGGTCTCGAAGTAAAGAACGTGCTTAAAATTTGCTACACCAATTTTGGAAAGTTTCAAGGCCATTCTAGAAGCTCTAAGTGCCTCAAATCCAACTCGAAAGATTTTTAGGTGCAAATCTGGGAAACTAAAACTGCAATATCTTTCAACCCACGAATAGAAAATAAAAACCGTAAATTGGGAATTTCATTATGACGAAAAGGGTATCCAAAAATGTAAAAACATCTGAAAAATGAGAAACTTGAAATTTAACTATTTTTGGGTGATGCAAGATTGCCCTTACACCACTGGTTGCTCCTGCATCAATATATGATATATCTTTAATTCTCCAAATCAATTCCCCAACGATGACCTCTTAGTTTTCTATTGTCATCAACTACTCTCATAAGTGTGTTTCCTATATCTTCCTCTTCTTCACATATGTTATCCCTTTATATCTCTATTTCACAATCCGTATAATTCTGAATATGCCACATATAACTCATCCCATATTTACTTTGGTTAAGAATACATCCCTATGTTCTTTCTTTATTTCCACCCATCCATCCATTGATTTGTAGAATACTCCTTTCCTTCTACAACAATGATCCCTTCTTTCCTTATTCACATTTTACTCCTCATCCCATATATCTTCCTTTACACCAGCAAGGATGCCATCATCGATTCCAATGATAGGCACATCTCTAAAGGATTTGAAATTCTGAAAATACAATCAAAGGAGTGAATAAACTCAATGTCATTTAGATAGCCTGATAAATCCAGTCACGTCATTTCAACTCTTCCAATAAACCCGAACATGTTAGAGCCCATAGTTCATTATCTACTAATATGAAGTAGGCACACAGGTAGTACCCGACAGGATGATTTGTTCTATCATTGTTTTCCTTTGCAACGTAAATTCTTCAGGCCTTTAATTGCCCCGAAATGGTCGATTACACACCATATGTAAGTAGTCCATGATTATTCCCTTACAAGACCTCTATCTTGGCTCCTTTATATCACTACATCTCTTTAAAGAGAGACATCTCCTTTTAATGGTCATAACCGTTGCTAGCTACTCTTAATCGCTCCTCAATTAGACTTAGATAAACCCTTAATCATTGATTATTACATTTGCTCCCTTGTTGCTCATATTATTGAAAATATTTAGATTGTTTATTTACTCTTTATTTATTATGATTTGTATTATTATAATTTATTTCAATATAATTTGTATATTATATTTATAATATAATTATAATATTATTAATTTTAATTATAATTATATTTATAATATAATTATAATATTATTAATTTTAATTATAATTATATTTGGGTCTATGCAAGAAGTTGAGTCCACTTTTTGGCCAAAAAGTGGAAGTGTTTTCCCTATTTTTTAGAATTTGACACATTTGACCTTAAAATTTGAAGCACTTAGAGATAGAATCTTCAAAAAAGTCACTAATCATAAAATGTAGTACTCAGAGTCTAGTTTCCAAATATGTAATTTATTTCAATACCCAGATTGTAAAAATTGAGTTTCAATAGGCGTTTATAAAAACCATTGTTTAAAAGTCACTTTTTTATACCATACCATGCATGTGTACGACATCCATATTTTGACCTAAATTATCATATTTTTCTAAATCATTTTAGGAAAAAATTTGTGACTCACTAAAGCTTGCTTTTAATATTTTTTTATAATTTTTTATTGAATTTTTTTTTTTATTAAATATTTATTAGGCATATTTGTCATTTTGAAAAATCGTTGTGTACGACACGCATAAGATGACCTAAACTTATCATTTTTTGAATTTTTTTAAACTGAAAAGAATTGTTTGAAGTTTGCTCTTGTGCAATCCATTCATCAAAATGTTATGTTGATCAAAAGTTATTAAAATACTAAAAAAACCTAATAATTCAAGTTTATGGACTAGTTTCATTATAAATTAATTGAAAAATAGAAAAAATAATCAAATTATTAAAAAAATTACATATTTGGAATCTGCACTGTCTCATCTATAATGGGTTTTAATTTTTAAAAAATTCTGCAAAATAGGTCTTCAAACATATGTCCAAAGTCATTATTTTCCTGTGACATTAACAGGACCTTCAGTTGCAGTCAAACTAGGTCCAAAGCTTAGGTTTGGGTCCTCAAGCCATTTCCCAAACCAAAAAATACGCCAAAAACCCGCTCAAAATTCATAATTTAAAACAGGATCCCGTTTCATAAAAAGCCATTTTTATGGTTTTATAAAACGGGATCCCATTTTGTAAAATGGGATCTGCTTTTGAAATTCTTCCAAAACTAAAATTTTCAAAATGGAAAGTTTTCAAAACGGTATTCGCTTTGAAAAAATTCCTAAAATGGAAATTTTCAAAAATTGGAAGTTTCTATTTTTGAAATTTTTCAAAACAAGATCCCGCTTTTAAAAACTTTCCATTTTTGAAAATCTTCATTTTTTGAAAAATTTTCAAAACGGGATCCTGTTTCCAAAAACGGGATCCCTTTTTTTAAACTTAGGTTCGGGATCTCGAAGCTAAACGGGATCCCATTTTTTGCAAGCCGAATTCATTTTTTGCCTAAGGCAAAAACTTCCACGTTTCGTGGACTCAACTTTGTGCACTTACCCATTTATAATATAATTATAATATTATTAATTTTAATTATAATTATATTTAAATCGAAGTTATACATGTTTGGGTTTTGATATTTATTTGGATTTATTTGTCTTTTAGGTGCTTTAGCTTTCCAATCTTGAGGGACATGACAGTCCTCCCTGCCCAAGATTGCTTATCCTCAAGCAATCACAAAAATGACTTCTCACTACAATAGTTACAACTCCTCCAATCAAGAAGCAGTTTGACAAACAAAATTTTAACTAATCTTTCAAGCATAAGATGACAAGGAGTAATCTTGTTTGGAGACACATCAGGAATGAAGCTAACACATAAAGACATGTAGTATATGTCGGAACACATGTGGGTTACAAATATACCCATAAACACACATGAGTCACAAAGTGTGAATGCACGCAAGTCGCAAGACATACACATGAATACAAAAAACACAAATATTAGTCACAAAGTATACACATGATCATACATAAATCACAAAGTAAGCCACAAAGTATACACAGAAGTCATAGTAGGCGCTTGGATATATTTGAATACACATGGGTCACGTAGTATACACTTGAATATATAAGTCATGAGCCACACATGAAGCAATCACTCAAGGCATGAATCATACACTTCAATACAAAGGCAAGTGTTATAAACATCTATACATATAGGTCTTGAATGGCATTCAAATATGCATAAGGCATGAATCAAACACCAGCATACATGAGAAAAGCATTCATGGAGTGAATATGTTAAAAATATTTAAGACATAAGCAAACATCTAAATATGTAGAAGAAGTGAAGCATATCATAAACGCATGAAATATATACATGGAGTGAATGCACAGAGGGGTAAGTGCAAGAAGTTGAGTCCACAAAACGTGGAAATTTTTTCCTTAGCCAAGAAAATAAAATCGGCATTGCAAAAATGGGATCCCGCTTTTTAAGAAAGGGATCCCGTTTAGCTTCGGGATCCTGATCCTAAATTAAAAACAGGATCCCGCTTTTTAAAAAATGAGGATCCCATTTTTAAAAAATTTTATTTTGAAAATTTTAAATGGGATCTCATTTTGAAAATTTTCAAAATAGAAATTTTCAAAATGGAAAGTTTTCAAACGGGATCCGATTTGAAAATTTTCCATTTTGGAAAATTTTATTTTGGAAAATTTTCAAAACGGGATCTTGTTTTAAAATTTTCAAAAATGGAAATTTCCTATTTTGGCAATTTGAAAATGGGATCTCATTTTGTAGAACCATAAAAAAAATAAAAAAATTATGAAACGGGATCCCGATTCCAAAAATTTGAAATTGGATTTTCTTTGTGGTCGGGTTTTTGCCTTGTATTTTGGTTCAGGAAAAGTATTGGGAATTTGAATCTAGGCCTTCAACCTAGTTTGACCTACAAGTTGAAGGTCCTAACAATGTCAGAGAAAAATATCGAGTTTGGACATATGGCTGACGACTTTTTTTGTAGAATTTTTTAACAAAATTAAAACTCATTTTAAATAAGACAATGTAGATTCAAAATATGTAATTTTTTTTACAATTGGATTATTTTTTCTATTTTTCAATTAATTTCTAATAAAACTGGTCCATAAACTTTAAATATCAAAGTTTTTTACTATTTTAATAACTTTTGATCAACATAACATTTTAACAAATAGACTGCATGAGAACAAACTTCAGACAATTTTTTTCAATTTAAAAAAAGATAATAAAAAAATGATTAATTTAGGTCATCTTATGTGTGTCGTACATGACAATTTTTCAAAACGACAAATATGCCTAATAAAAAATTTAACAAAAAAAAAATCAATAAAAAATTACAAAAAAATATCAAGAACAAGCTTCAGTGAGTCAAAAATATTTTCCCAAAAGGATTTTAAAAAAATGATAATTTAGGTCAAAATATGTGTAACGCCCCACCTTGGTTACCGTTAAAACAAAGTGTAAAGAATAAAATTAACCAAACAATTTTTTTTTAAAAGAAGTTTAATTACACAGCTTCCATAAAGTTTCCAAGACGATGTTACTTAAACCTAATAAATAAACTCAACACATTATCATAAACATAAGTACAAATTTAATGCCATGAATGATCCAGTTTACAAAACTTAATACAATCGAATATCCATATGTCCAAATTACAACATGTGAAACTTCAATGAATCTCAAAACATCAAGATGGTGTTACAATGGGAACACTCTTATACAAGAGGTAAATATACAAAGAGGATAATGATTACATCATATCAAACTTCCATATTCATAAACACGTTCTGCATCCACTATCACGAACAATGAAGTAACTGGAACTAGCTGTAAGCATAGCATCAACTGCATGAATAACTAAGGAAGGTATAACACGGTTTCCTTCCAACCACGTGAAACCCAAAGGTTCACTCCCTCTGTGCTAGGAGATAATGATAAGTCCACAAACAAGAATACATAACATTACATTCATGTGGCTTACATACACATTACTACATGACGGTAACAAATCATAACATATAAACTCCCAATGTCAAAGTACAACTAAAGATAACTCAACACAAGGATCACAATCATGAAATAGACTAAGAGTTTCATCACACTGTCGGGATAGGTTACCCTAGTGAATCTTCCTAGACTACCGGCCCTCTCCAAGAGTTACCCTGGCAGTCTCTACCGATTCCCAGCCCCTATGCAGACTAATGTGGAGTCACTTCATCTTTCAAGAAGACAAGATGGATGACTAGCCATTCCAGGCCTTCTCAGCCTTTTCTCAATCTAAACGAGCATTAAGAAAGTGGGTGAAGCAAACTTGTATCTAAGTTAATGTTTAGATCTACCCAACCCCTAATACATTAGTTAGGTTTTAACTGAATTACACACCTATGATAGGTTATCCAAACAATCTCTTAGGATTTCAGCCCCTACCACAAGCCACTCTTTCTATAATATGACTCAACATCAAAGTCTAGGGGTAGCTACCAAGCGTAATGTTCAAAACCACATAGGTTTACATCTTCCACTAGAAATAGACCATAGTCTCTAAGAAGTTTCTTAAGAAAACAACAAAATATGCAAGCTATACCCCCAAGTAAAATAATTGTAATAAGAGAAACATAATAAAAAAATGTGTTAAACTTAACAATACAACTTTCTCTTCTCTAATTTTATGGAGAAATAAAGCATATCTCAAAAATACTGTGTACACACCTATATTATAGCAAGTACACTACTCCACAATTCATGTATTCGATCTTAATGAATTAAAAGTTTATATTCTTTTGACATAATTAAATGTCCAACGATTCTTAAAAAAAAACATCTATTATTAAATTTCAGTACAAATGGTAAGAATTCCTTTACATCTTTAAATCATTCAATTCAAAACAATACAATTTATTAAATAAGGAAATGTATCAATAGTGATCAAGAATTGTTTATTTAATTCAATTCTATAAAGAATCTAATTACTAAACATATAACTAGCATTTCATGGTAAAAAGATTACACAGCATAATGAATAAAGTATTGGTTAACAATAATTATCATTCAACAAAAGGGCAGTATTTACGCCATACAAAGAGATTCTATTACTTTTATTCGAAAATCACTTCTAAAATAAAACTCCTATATAAAATATAACCGTCCTTATCCATTAAATCAAAAGCTTGTTGTCTTTAGTGAGAAACACATAACTGAAGATAAGTGTAAATCACGCCATGCACAAGTTCTAGATGCCTAATAAATAGATAGAAAGGATAACAGACACAGGCATCTCAAAGAAAAGTGATATACCAGCTAAAATCCGTAATCTACAGCCAATAGAATAGTAGAAAAGAAATTCTTTAAGCGCTAACTAAACAGTAAGGAATAGTTATCAAGAAAGATGATATTCTAAGTCATGCATGAATTTAGAAAATGATGGAAAAGACCAGCACTGAAATCTGTAAGGCGTTTGACAAATTTCCAAATTAAATATAGCTGAAACATTAACATAATAAAAGTTCTTCAAGGTGACACCAGGCGCGCATGAAAAACCTCAATAATTCACAGTTAAGTGGTAAACAGTAACATTTATTATCTTAAAAGGATTTTAAGGGAAACACGAGTATCCACCTGGATACACCCTTTTATACCAATTGATAATATTTATACATTATAAGATTAATATACAGCTCCTTGATTCACAGCGTCAATATAAAGTTGTAGAAACAAGATGAAGGCGTGGGGATGTATCAAATCTGTGGTGGAAGTATAATGTAACATAATCGGACATATTCAATTCCACCACGCCATATGTAATTAGAAAGAAATCTAAGAAAAGTATTCTACACCGTTTTCACAAGAAGATCAAGAAGAAGAATAAATAAAGAATATCAGATTTACTGGCCGCAAAAGGGATTACAAAGAAGAAATTAAGAATAGTAAAAATTCTGACCGAATTCAAGGCATACTTCGCTGGCCAATAGTCAAGAATTAAATGAATTTCTTAAGATTTAAAAACTCTAATTAGAACTGAATTAATTTGTAACCTTTACAAGAAACCAAATATTGATTGTATACTGGTATTCAATTTTCTACGGATTAAGAGATGGCGGATCTTTTAAGAATATAAAATTATGATATAGAAATCTGTATAATGTTAATTAACTTGACAACCAGCCGTATGGCAGAAAGAAACTAGATACGGCAGGAAATTAGGCAAATCAAAGCATAAAGTCCAAGCATGACATAGCGTTCAGTTTATTGTCTAGATTAAAAGCTTAAGGTTAAATTGTTGAATTTTTCCCCATTTTTCAAAGTTTTTCTTATCCTTGTTCTATTTAATTCTATTTCTTTAAAATACTTTTCCTAATTGAATCCTGTTGCGTGTGCAAGTTTGGAACGAAAATTCTTCTCCATAAACTTTACTAAAGAATTTGAAATAAAACCCAAAGGAGTAAATCTAAAGAAGAAAACTTGGTAAATCTTGAAAATAGAGCTGAAACGAATTTTTGAAGCTTTTGTGAACGCTGCAAAAATTCACCAGATTTTGATGAAGTATCTCAAGACCAACCAGCTCCAATTATGCTTGTAATCAAAATCTTAAGATAAAAGTTTTTCTGAAACAACGGCCGTGCAAATTTTCTAAAATCTACTACCATGAAATTTCTTCCCGATTCTTCTCGTGAATCAATAAAAATTGCAATCCCCAAAAAAATCTATTATGCAATCAATTAACTCTCAATTATAAAACTTAACTGATTGTTCATTATGCAATCAAAATAGATCAATCAGATCAACTTACACTTTTAATATCAAATCAGATTTTCAACTTGAAATCAAAGATTCATATCTTATTGAAAATATCTTTTCTTAAAAATATCTATTTTCTCATAATTCAAGTTTGCACAAATAAATCAGCAATATATATTTAATTAAATACATTTGCAAAGAAAATAACTTTCACTTTTAAAAATCAATAACTTATTTAATTTAAATTAACAAATTAAATCACATACATAACCTTAAACATTTATAAATACATTAACAGACATTTGTTAAACTTAAATATTAATTCTCAAACACAAAGACAATACAGACAAACACAACACAACAAAAAAAATTAAACAACAAAGAGGGGTAACAAATAGATACTAGCTCGATAAAGAACGATGGTTCAAAAAGGGCCTATCAATACCTCCAGTCAACATAATTTTATTGAATTAGGGTACACTCAGACCTGAAAAGCAGGTGGAGCCGTTACCATGTACCTGTATCTATAAGAAACATCACTGTCAAAACATATATACTTAGTTCAGAAAACACACCGTGAAGAAGAATTGCAACGTAGCAGGGTACTCACGAACGAGTAATGCTACACTGTCTTCTTCACCGACACAGACGAGCAAGATAAATCATAAGCAATCATCTCAACATGGTAACCATATGAAAAGTCATAAGCAAATAAACCATATCATGTACATGTCTATCTCAGTATCATCAAACTAACACAACTAGATAATCAGGATGTCAATGTATCATCCACGAAGTACAAAACAATATAATATCCAAGTATTATCTGAAAAGGAATAACATAGTATCATAATTAACTAAAGCATCTATCAAGCAAAATCAAACTAAACAGAGTGTCAAAACTGGAGGGACACTAGAATATGGATGTTGTACACATGCATGGTATGGTAAAAAAAGTGACTTTTAAAAAGTGGTTTTTAGAAACGCCTATTGAAACTCAATTTGTACAATCTGGGTATTGAAATAAATTACATATTTAGAAACTAGACTTCGAGTACTACATTTTATGATAAATGACTTTTTTGAAGATTCCATCTCTAAGTGCTTCACATTTTAAGGTCAAATGTGTCAAATTCTAAAAATCAAGAAAAACACTTCTATTTTTTTGCCAAAAAGTGGACTCAACTTCTTGCCAACACCCGAAGCATTTGTAACATAGTCGATGTAAGCAATAGTACACAACTACCCAGAGTCATGAAGTGTACATATAAGCATGAGAGTAAATGATTACCCATAATTCATAGAAATACATGTAGGAATACACGCAAGGCAATGTAATACACATTGGAAAGATTATATACATGTACCCATGAGGTGTGTAGATCATAATGCAAGGCATTAAACATGAAGATGCATATGAGACATGGAGTATTCATGCTAACACACATGGAGCATACATATAGGAGTTACACACAAAGTGAAGCATTTCGTCATTACATAGGGCATGAATTATACAAACACAAAGCATACATTTAAGAATGGAATAGTCATGTATCAGTCCTGAAGTGGATAAGTCAGATGCTAAGCATGTCCATATATACCATGTAACAAAAAAACCATAAGATAGGTAAATCATGAAGTATATGTGTGAATAATACATGACGTATATGCACGAGTGCATGAAGTCACAAAGTAAGCCATAAAGTATACACTTGAATAAAATTCATAGCAAATACAATGTCATAGAGTATACACTCAAATACATCGTCATGAAGTACACTTGAGTTCAAGGTCACAAAGTATAGAAATACGTCATAGAGTATACACTTGAATACATATACAATTCATAGAGTATATGCTCGAATAAATCATAGAGTATACACTCGAATAAAAATACAAATCACGAAGTATACACTCAAATAATACAAATCATGGAGTATACACTTGAATACAAATACAAATCATAGTGTATACACTCAAATAATACAAATCATGGAGTATACACTCAAATACAAATACAAGGTCATGGAGTATTCACTTGAATACATAAGTCACAAAGTATACCCTTGAATAAAAGTATTCTGTTGAATACAAGTATATACAAGAAGCATGTGAAACACACGTAATATGTAAGTCATGAAGTGCACTCGTGAAAAACATATGAATACACCTAAGTTGCATTATTACATATGAGTATACTATTGGACAATTGGAAAGGGGATCTTATGCATCCAATACTACACCGTGGACCCATCCACCATCCAAGGTCACCAAGTATACACATGATTATGAAGCATACACATGAATACACATAATACACAAGGTATTCTCATGAACATATGTTACAAAGCATACACATGAGTCACAAGATAAGCCTTTGGATACACATAATACACAAAGTATTCACATGATGGAAGGAAAGATGCTTTGATACCAATTGTAATGTCCCCTTATTAAACTCATGCTAACTTGTCCTAGAAATAGAATATGCACAAGTTAGGATCAAGAATTTGTATTTACCAACACTTAATTTTGCATATGTAATTTGTCTTGAAGACCTGCACACATCATGCATTACCAAAAAATACACATAGTTCCTTGTTCAAGATTAAATTAGATCATTTCAGATCGAACATTTTATGAATAAGGAAAATGCATTATTATCTAGTGCATAAAACACATCAAAATCTTATCTAACTTATTACTCTTGAGCTGAATAGATCTTCGTCCTCTCCTCTTTCCTAACCTCATCGAAGGATGGAAGAATTATTGTGCCAAAGGCGCATGAACGGTCTCTAAGTGGACTCCCTCAAGGTTTCCTACCCATCTTGGGACCATCCATCAATTGATTGAATTGCCCGCCTTTCCCTCCACGAACTTCCTATCCTCAGTGGATATTAGTGAAAGGGATTTAATTGGACTTTATTCTTGGAGTAATAATCATAATAGTTTTGAGGTGCAATAATTGCTATAAGCATCATTATTGGGACATCTATGATTAATATTCATTTATCTCTAGATGTGGAAATTGCTATTTATTTACACTATATAGATGAAACTTGATATATTGACATATATATATTGATTGCAAAATGTGTCATTTAAGATGCATGCACTTATCATATTGATTTATTTGAATTCACAAGTTATCATAGATTAATACATTCATTGATGTTGATTCTAATAAGATCTGAGGTAGGAATTACACTGTAACCCACTGTCATAGGAACTAGAATTCAATTTTATAAACCTCAATGTTGTATCAATCAGTTGAGGGTACTTACCTTTGAGTCAATGCACTTAACTGGATTTTCTCAAGACATAATTTCCTGTAGCCCGACTTGTCTTCTCTCTTCATGTGATGATTATATTAAAGAGTCATTAAATTTCCTATAAGACTCAATAATGGCTACAAGAATCATTATTGCATAATCAAGAATAATGCATATATATGTGTGTGTGTGTGTGTGTGTAACTGTAAATTAGATAATATTAATTCATCATATTTAAATCCTTCATTCATAAGTGCTTATTTAAATACATAATTACTTGTATCCTTAATATATTTACCAAAATTATTATATGAATTTATAAAACACTTATCTAAATCTTATCTGATTTGTAGAAGCCTCCCTTCCAGCCACGGTGATCAAATTTTGTTTATTTTCCATTCTATAATTCCAGTCAGTTGTATTTCTCAGCTTTTAATTCCTTTTTCTCATATCATGTCTATTGGTGTACTTAGAAATATATTACAGTCTTCTAATTTATTTTTATTCCCCATTCCTTTAGATCAAGACTCTAAAAGAGCACTATATCTATTCTATATGATATATCTTTAATTCTCCAAATCAATTCACTAGCGATGACCTCTTAGTTTGCGACTGTCATCAGCTACTCTCATAAGTGTGTTCCTTGTATCTTGCTCTTCTTCTCATATGTTATCCATTTATATCTCTATTTCACAATTTGTATAAATTTGAACATGCCTCATATAACTCATCCCATATTTTCTTTCATTAATAATATATCCCTATGTTCTTTCTTTATTTCCACCCATTCATCCATCGATCTGCAGAATACTCCCTTCTACAGTGATGATCCCTTCTTTCATTATTCACATTTTATTCCTCATCCCATGGGCCTGTGCAAGATCATGGGGGTCCAAAAGTGGCGATGTGAAAAAAAAGACATTTTTAGCACATCCAAAAACACGAAATTCACGCCTTTGACTTTTTGTAGGCCCAAGTACAATATTTGTTTTGGTTTGGTAATACCAAACCAAAACAGATATCCATTACAAAATAGATATCTGATATAAAATGGCTATTCATTTTGTTTAAAGCAATGTTTATAATTGTGTCGAGTCCGGTCTAACTAATTATTATATTATATATAACAGATATCCATTCTTTGTGTTATAATTAAAAAAAAAAATCCCTGAGAAGTCATATTATATAACATTATATTATATTATAATATTATATGTATTATTATATATTATAATATAATACATATATATATTATATTATAATATATTATAATATTATATTATAATATATTATAATATTATATTATAATATATTATAATATTATATTATAATATATTGAAATATTATATATAACAGATATCCATTCTTTGTGTTATAATTAAAAAAAAATCTCCGAGAGGTCATATTATATAACATTATATTATATTATAATATTATATATGTATTATTATATATTATAATATAATAAATATATATATTATATATATATATTATATTATATTATATATATTATATTATATATTATATTATATTATATTATAATATATTATATTATATTATATTATATTATATTATATTATATTATATTATATATTATATTATATTATAATATATTATAATATTATATTATATTATAATATATTATAATATTATATTATATTATAATATATTATAATATTATATTATCTTATATTATAATATTATATTATATTATAATATATTATAATACTATATTATATTATATATTATATTATATTATAATACTATATTATATATTATATTATATTATATTATATTATATTATATTATATTATATTATAACACTATATATATATATAATATAATATATTATATTATATTATATTATATTATATTATAATACTATATTATATATATATATTATATTATATTATATTATATTATATTATAATATTATATTATATTATATTATATTATAATATTATTATATTATATTATATTATATTATATTATATTATTATATTATATTATATTATATTATTATATATTATATTATATTATATTATTATATATATATTATATTATATTATTATATTATATTATATTATTATATATTATATTATAATGATATTATATTATCTTATAATGATATTATATTATATTATATTATATTATATTATATTATATTATAATGATATTATATTATATTATATTATATTATATATATATATATATGTATTATATTATTTATAATATATGTATTATATTAAATATTAAATATTTTAACAGTTAAATATGGTTGGTCCCTGGCCATTTTATTAAAAAG
The DNA here is from genome assembly GCA_007258455.2 of Sequoia sempervirens. Taxonomy (NCBI): domain Eukaryota; kingdom Viridiplantae; phylum Streptophyta; class Pinopsida; order Cupressales; family Cupressaceae; genus Sequoia; species Sequoia sempervirens. Next base: position 124,278,796 of record VDFB02105785.1, read on the forward strand.
TCTCTAAATCAAAAACGGATATTCGTTCTTTGTGTTATAATTTAAAAAAAAACCTGAGAGATCATATTATATAATATTATATTATATTATATTATATTATATTATATTATATTATATTATATGTATTATTATATATTATTATAATCTAATACATATATTATATTATAATATATTATTATATCATATTATATTATATTATTATATCATATTATATTATATTGATATTATATTATATTATATAATATATTATATATAATAATATGTATTATATTATTTATAATATATGTATTATATTAAAATTAATGTAATATATATTATATTAAATATGAAATATTTTAAAAAAATCACACGTAGTTAAATATGGTTGGGTGTGTAAATCATAGAACAGGTATCCGTTATGAATGGATAGTTATTAAATGAATATCCATTCTTTGTGTTATAATTAAAAACCTAGAGGGTCATATAATATATAATATCAATATAATATAATTTAATATGATATGATATTATATTATATTATATTATAATATATTATATTATATTATAATATATTATATTATATTATATTATATTATAATATATTATATTATATTTATATTATAATATAATATATTATATTATATTATATTATAATATATTATAATATATTATATGTATAATATATTATATATTATAATATATATATATATATTATATTATATTATATTGATATTATTCTAATATATTATATATAATATATGTATAATATATGTTATATTATAATATAATACATGTTATATTATAATATAATATGTATATTATATTATATATAATATGTATATTATATTATAATATAACATGTATTATATTATAATATAACAATATTATATTATAATATATATTATATTATATTAAATAATAGATATGTCAAAAAAATACCAAGGTCAGGTCCCAGACCCAACCATTTATTTAAAAACGTTGTAAATCAAGAAATGGATATTCGTTTCCTGCATTATGAATAGACCAAAAAATAACCTGAGAGTTATATTGCTACAATGCGTGCGTGTGGGGTTTTAAATAGCGACTCAAATATCCATTTGGGTGAGGTCAAATTACAAAAAAATCACCAAATTTGTAAGGTATGTTTGATTTTTTCAATTTTTATTCACTTTATATTCATTTTACTTCTTTTTTTTAATTTTAGTCAAAAATAGGGTATATTTGATAGATTTTTTATTAGATTAAAACCATTGTTTATTTTATTTTATTTTTATCAATTAACCTGTTAAAAATGGATGAAAATGAAAATCATAACCCCACACAAAATGAAAACCCTACTCCTACAAAAAATGAATACCCTCCAAATCCTCCACCGCAACCATTGTTTCTAAATGAAAATGCACCAACAATACACGAGTTTATTCATAGAAATTTAGATCAATTAAGAAAAGTATGTCACATCTATGAGACATTCGATGAACTATCAGATATGAAAAACACTTTGGAAACAATCATTGTAAATGTTAAACCTTTAGTAACTTAGCATAATAGATTTGCACAATGGTGAGAGCAACAAAGACAATTTTATGCTGATGGGTTATCGTATGATGAGGTGAAGGATTTTGATATTGAAAAAGCCCAATTAGCCTAGTTATTCATAGATCAGAGAACTAGACAGCTTGTTAATGTGCAAAAACCAAAATTTTCAATTAAATGGTGCACCCATAGAGGAATATTAGATAATTTTTGGAGATGGTGGATGGTTTTCAATAAACCACCCAACAACAATCTTGATGTCCCTCAGTATTTTCTCCAAAAATTATATGTTGAGTTTGTGCTAGGGAAACATGTCAATTACTTTGGCATGCGAGATTTCTAGGGTGTTGGTAGAGGGATGCCACATGATACACCTAGGGCATGTCGAGTCACCCCAGTTCGTCCTCCTCCACCTATTGTTGCTCTAACTCCACTACCTTACCCTAAGATTGTTGTAGATTCAGGGACTGTGATCATTTATGCATTACATTCATTGAGTGATCATTTGGTGAGGAAAAGCCATCATGTTGCACAACCATTTGATGGTGCATCCCATCATGATGGTTTTGCACCTAATACATCCCAGCATGATGGTGGTGCACTTGTTGTAGCAACTCCCACTGGTACACAGCCATCAGCTCCCACTAGTACACCATCCTCTTTGGGACATATTTGTGTGCCTCATCGTTGCATGACGTATAACAATTTATGTTTCGGTCCTCTCTGACGGTCCACTGAGGCTCCTATAAACACATCCGAATTTGAGGTTCATGATATGCTGGATGTAGGAGTTGATAGACAATGGAGTGGAGCATTTGCAGGAGAGACATCAACTACCAGGGATGATATGGGAGCACCGTTAAGTCTTAAAGCAATTTCATAGTGTGTTTTATGTAAATTCTTTCATAATTTATGAATGATATTTGTACTAATATATGTTTATGTGTTGGAATCTTTAACAGTTGTTGACAAAGGAGCAATTGTCGAAAGTGCAGCAGGCTACACATACTGCCATTTCATTTTCCTTAAACAATCAGTACACGGTAAATAATTTAAATTTTTATTTTAGATGTTAATATTTGAAATCTAATATGTTTAAATACATGTACTACATATATTGATAGTCTAATGCAATCTTGTCTTTTTATGCAACAACCTGGTTCTTATACAGCGTTGTTGATCGAGTCTAACCCATTGGATGAAGTTGCACAATAGGTATATATCTTTTTTATTGTCAACATTATAATTATATGTGCATGTGCATTTACATTCTTATCATTTTTTATACAGGAAATCATCTTAGTTGATTCATCCATTATGAGCCCATCTAGTGTCATAGCATCATAGCAAGTATGTGTTTTTTTATATTGTAGATCATTTACGTTTAGATATGAGTAGATATGTGATTAGTAGATATGATTATTTGTCAACAATTATATTTTAATTTGTCTCATTTTTATTTTATCTACTATAGTCCTTTGTTCGACTCAGCATTGTGATGAGTAAGAGACCATTACTTTATACGAGGACTCCTGATCATCCTAAGGGACAATCATATGCAGAACATCTTGCAAAAAAGAGAGCAAGATTTGAGGTAAACAAGAATTGCATTATTGATATAATATAGTACATGTATACTAATTTTGATGTTAAATTTGTAATTTATAAATGATGGTATATAAGTTTCTATTTACTAGTCTATCTTGTCAACCATTCACATACTCTAATTTGCATTTTGAAATGTTATTGTGTAGGAAATTGTAGACAATCTAACTTCTTCGAGGAGACTTGATTTTGATGGTCCAGCATAGGATTAGGATATGATATAGATTGACATGTACTTAGGGTTTGATAGATCTTGAGATGACATATATGCCACAATTTGTAAAACTTGTTCTGAGTAGGCATATGTCAAATTTGTATATGCACAAACACAATTATTCTACAAATTGATATATAAGTATTGATATTTGATCTAATTTGTTCCTCGTGTGCATTTCTTTCTACTTTGAATTTTCAAAATGGAATGTATAATTATCTTAGAATTGTTTAAATTTATGATTGATAATGTATGTTATAGATTAACAAAATAACATTTTAATAAAACTTATGAATTACAATTGGTAATCCATCTATTTCTTTGAGGAGACTTTTCAAACAATGAATTTCCTTTTCTATTGTACCACATTTTTCATACATTTCTACCAATACATTTGTATCACTCATTTTGAGAATACCCATGATTTCAAGCTCTGTTGAATGAATTTACATTTGACATTATTTTATTTTTTAAACTCATTTAATGAAGTGTGCAGTTGATTTTTATTTTAAAAGTTAAAATTAATGAAAAGTGGATATAACGCATTTCATGTTACAGTATTCATTTGAAAGTAACATAATCATCTAGATAAAAATAAATGTCACTTAATGTTCATTGAAGCATTTCCACACTTATCTCACTCAAACAACACCTCAAACACATTTATTTTGCCTAGATTATAAAGGGGTTAATTGAAAGTATGCATTTCCACACTTATCTCACTCAAACAGCACCTCAAATATGTTTATAGAAGTTTGCATATGCTTAATACACATTTAGAAATTGCTGCCCCAACATATTTCAATCACTAACACCCTTAAACCTCCCAATTTAACTCAAAAACCACACCTTTTGCATCTAGGGCATCATACCCAAACCTCAATTGACCTCCCTTGCTCTCCTAAACCCTTCTAACATCTAATTCCTACCTAATTGGGCCATGACCAAACAACTTCCAACTATTTTCCAATGAACTACAACAAGATGACTCTTGAACTTCCATCATTTGACAACAAGTTGTAACTTTGACAAGTAATGTAAAGTTGTAAACTGGTGCAACTTTCGTTTTGCAACTCGTAGGACCAAACATACTGTTCCAACATGTCTGGATGGGTACAATTATGATAGGGATGGTCCTCTTTTGCACCCAAATATGCCGAATCACTCTGAGATGCATTGGACCGGCAATTTCCTTTAAGAGTCCAAAGTGTTAAAAGACAACAATTTTTGAAGGGCTATTTCTCAAAAACCATGATGCCTACATACTTTTGTCAGAGGCTATGGGATCATGTTGGGACCCTATATAATAACCTCTATCAAATTTTTCTATCTCAGAGGTGTTTTCCCGCAATAAGAAGTTTTCAATTGAGGAAAAAGTTGTCAGATGCTAGTGTAAAGTTGCAAAGTGGTGCAACTTTCATTCTGCAACTCATAGGACCAAATGGATTGTTTCAACACATCTGGATGGGTACATTTATGCTAGGGATAGTCTTTTTTTGGACCCAAATACACCGAATCACTCTGAGCTACATTGGACTGGCAATTTCCCTTAAGAGTCCAAAGTGCTAAAAGGCAACAATCTTTGAAGGGCTATTTCTCAGAAACCATGATGCCTACAAACTCTCTATCTAAGGCTATGGGATCATGTTGAGACCCTCCATGATAACCTCTCAGTTTTTTCTATCTTAGAGGAATTTTCCCATGGTGACAAGTTTTCAGTTAAGGAAAAAAGTTGTCAAATGCAAATAGTGTAAAGTTACAAAGTGGTGCAACTTTTGTTCTGCAACTCGTAGGAACAAACAAACTATTTCAACAAGTTTGGATGGGTATGTTTACACTAGGTATGGTCCTCTTTTGCACCCAAATATGTCGAATCACTCTGAGCTACATTGGACCAATGATTTCCCTTAAAGAGTCAAAAGTGCTAAAAGACAGTAATCTTTGAATCTCTATTTCACAGAAACCGTGACACCTACAAACTCCCTATTTAAGGCTATGGGATTGTGTTGAGACCCTCTACAATAACCTCTCTCAGTTTTTGCGATCTCAGAGGAATTTTTCTGTGGTGACGAGTTTTCAATTGAGGAAAAAGTTGTCAAATGCAAGCAGTGTAATGTTGCAAAGTGGTGCAACTTTCATTTTGCAACTTATAGGACCAAATGGAGTGTTCCAACACTTCTAGATGGGTAAATTTGCACTAGGGATGGTCCTCTTTTACACCTAAATACTCTGAATCACTCTGAGCTACATTGGACCGGCAATTTCCCTTAAGAGTTCAAAGTGCTAAAAGGCAGCAATCTTTGAATCTCTATTTCTCAGAAACTGTGATGCCTAGAGACTCTATGTCTGAGGCTATGGGATGGTGTTGAGACCCTCTACAATAAAATCTCTCAATTTTTTCTATCTCAAATTTTTTTTCCTGCGGCCTGACGAGTTTTCAGTTGAGGAAAAAGTTGTCAAATGCAAGTAGTGTAAAGTTACAAAGTGGCGCAACTTTCGTTCTAAAACTCATAGGACCAAATGGGTTGTTCCAACATGTCCAGATGGCTAGGTTTGTGCTAGGGATGGTCCTCTTTTACACCCAAATATTCCGAATCACTTGAAGCTACATTGGACCGAGAATTTCCCTTAAAAATCCAAAATGCACACTATTGAATTTGACTCCATTTTCTGACAAACGTTCATCGATCGTTCAACAAACATTTGTCAAAAAATTGACGAATTGACAAAAAAAATTGTCTATTTTTTTGTTGAAATGCTGATGATGAATTAAACGTTGAAATAATGGCGCAGATTCATTGGTTGTCAGCATCATAAAATGAATCAGATGTTCCTCAAAATATCGACGAAAACTTTATGTATCCACCAACAAATTACACTAGAAGTTTGTCGCCATTTTGATGAAATGGGAAAGGAGTAGTGTCGAAAAAACACCAAAATTTCATCGCCATTTCAACGAAATGGGAAAGGATTAGCATCGAAATAACACCAGAAGTTTATCGCCATTTCGATGAAATGGGCAAGGAGTGGCGTCGAAACAACACTAGAAGTTCGTTGCCATTTTGATGAAATGGGAAAGGAGTAGCATCGAAACAACACCAGAAGTTCATAGAAATTGTGATGAAATGGGCAAGGAGTTACGATGAAGCCTTCATCACAACTATAGCAACTTCGTCGGACCTTTTCGGTGATTCGTCGGTGGTTTTCGTTGAAATTTTGACGAAACAATGTAATTTTTTTAAAAAAAATATTCATTGAAATGTAACATCACGAAGACCCTTGGTGATGACCACCGAAGCCAACCCATCAATGAGAGATCAATCATTGACATAGGATAGAAAACTCACTTTGATAGTCCATGTCTTGTCGATGACTTCCGTCGGCAAGACAGATCCAATGTCACACCGATCTAACCTCTTCATGAGTTTTGAACACTGCTGGTTATCAACAAAACATTTTGAGGGTCACGCCGATTAAACAAGTGTCTAAGAGAAAGTAAACAAATGGAACCTATTAATTTTCTTATTTTGGGTTTCTCTAAATCATAGAATAGATACCATCTTCTTATGTATAATGTACTTATATTCATATTTGAATTTGAGACCAATTGTCATTGCACATTCTATTTTACTTGCACAGAGTATTCTATAAGAAATATATTGATAATGCCAAATGATTTATGGTGTTGTACAGCTCTACCTATCATCACAGTTCTATTGTTCCCTCCGAGAGAATCCTGCAAAGACAAGTTTACAATACCAAGTCAAATAATATGAAAAAGACTTACTTCCATACAAATTAAATGATTATTCTCACAATGGAAATTGTCTAATTACAACAATTCCATGAAAGGTTATCCATGCTTCATAAGAGATAATTGATCATACATACAGACTGCAAGATGCATAGAAAAAAAATTACACTTGAGAACAACCAAGGGCTAACAAGGGAAGGAGTTAGGAAACGTCTAGATTGAAGAGAAAATGTGTAGGGAAAATGTTGACCAGTGTCAAGAGAACAGAGCTTGTAGAACATATTCTTGACCTAATCAAGCTCTTGAACAACTTAAACAAAATTAAAATACTACCACATACATGAGACATGTAATGAACTTCCAATATCTGCTATCTTTTTTTTTTGTATTGAAAATAGTTTAAGGTCCATTACATATCATGAAAATTCCTATCTGGCATTAGGATTAGTACAACATCAAAGCATTTCCATAACAAGAAATATACCGTATCAGTACTTTACATAGCAAGAAAGAAACCAAAAAGCACCAGTTGTTTTCAAAACCAGCATAGACAATATAAATTGTTGTTGACAGCACCATAGGTTGATGCTATTCAAATCAGTGTAAACAATACATAGTGTTGATTACATTCTCCTCATTGTGAACATCTTCAATATCAAGGTTCACCATTGTTTCTCCTTGGGGGTCCAACTGCTGGGGGCCACATTGTCTTTCTGGGCTTGCAGCTTCATCAATTGCTCTTTGGAGTTCATCAAATGTCTGCTAGAACAACATGGTCTCTTCCAATCTCAACCTACAGGCGGGTCCACTTCTCAAATCCTCTCTGGTATTGTTAACAGCACCTTCAGTTATTGACTTCAAGAAATTCTCCATTGAGATCTCCACAAGAGTTGAAACCTGCAGAGCAACTGAGTAGAAAGTGAGTCTCTTGCAAGACTCAGTAAGTACCCTCTTGATACCCTCAAATTTATCATCATTTCTAGCCTTCCACAAATGCCACATGATCTCATTGGATAAGAAATACAAAATAGCTTACAATCAAACTTGAGCTTGAAATTACAAAATAGAATATCATGCCAATTAATTTTACCATTGCTATTCCAGACCTTCAGCTTATGGCAGAATAAGTACCAAATTTCTTGAGCATAAAAACATTCAAAAATAATATGTTTGATAGTTTTCAGAGTCCTACAGATACTATAGGTTTCAACAATTTCATGGTTAGATTTATAGGGATCTATCTTTTTCATTAACGTAGAGGTAGGTAAAGGAGAAATAATTATAATTGTAACACTATTCATAGTCCAGTAAATTATGTTCATAATTTGTGTTCAATGGACCTCATTTTTATCATTATATTGCCCATCTAATACCATATTTTAATCTAGGGTTCAACTATCTCAGATCTAAAGAAGCACCTTCAATTAACCATTTAAAGTACTATAAAATAAGGTAAGACTTTTACTTGATAAAGATTGGGTACACTTGTAGGATTAAAGTTCTCGCAATCATTGGGATTTATTGGCACACAGACACAACTTGTAACATATGAAGTAATGGATAACTACAAGCTAGTGAAATGGTCCTTAATATGTGAGTGTTTGCAAATTGATTGGTAGAAAATAAGGTTACAAACAGATCTACATGAAAAATTATGAGTACAATCTACTGTAATCATCAAAATAGATGAAAAGTGCAAAGGAAAGAGTCGAGCTACATCTCTAGAGCCTAAAAAAGCACATGCAAGAAACATAAAAAAAGGAACAAACTAGTTTTTGGATGAATACAAAATGGTGCCTTCAGCAAGTGATTCATATGCTTTCACACCTGAAATAGGACATTAAGAATATTTTAGTCTTCCTTTGTGAAATTAACTACTTACAGAATAAACCTAGAACCAATATTATATACCTCCATGTCTAGCCGAGGGTAGGTATAAGAGAAAAAAAATTCTTCAATGCAATGCCAAAAAATATCAATGTGTGTGTAGGTTTGTATTACTCAAAATATCATTTCACTGCCTAAGGAAAAATACCAAAGTGATGTTTTAAATTTCAATCTTCACATAGGCTCCCTTATTGCTACACATGCATATACAAGCATTATTGAGCTCTAAACTATTCAAATATTAAGGATTTAATTAGCTATAAGATGGAAAGTTGTTGTTTAGACATAATCCATCATCTTTTGCATATCTTTATTCACTCCTAGCTGGGTAAGTGCACCAAGATGGTTCCCAAAAAAGGGGCTTAAGTGGCCACTTTTTTTTGAAATCAGGAAATACTGACCTTGGACGTGAAATTGAGGATAGCTACACTCAAAAAATTGATGGAACAAAAAAGGATGAAATGAATCTTAAGTTTGAAGCATTAATATCATTTAAATTTTTATGATAAAAAATGAATGTAAGTAAAGAAAATTTTGCATACCTGAGATGGTACAAAATTTCATGGTTAAGTGGAAGCCTCCCATAAAACAAGATCCAAATATCATGTATCTATCTCAATCGAGCCTCTAAACCCTTCAGACATCAATTTCCACTAACCTGTTATGCACAAAAGTCAAATTTTAGAGTTATGTCACCACTAAAAATAGAAGAAAACAGCTTTGAAACCAAATCCACACACAAAACAATGTGGTATTCATACAAAGCCATACAAACAAACTAAACTTGGAACATTGGAATGGAAACAACTTCAAATTATGATGCAGAGCATGGATTCAGGGTATAAAGAATCATTTTTCTGCCACCATAGTGAAAAGTTAGCACTTTCTTTCATCTTTGCATATTGGTTTGATGTTTCAAATGATGCATTTCTTATATTGAAAAGTGCATTACCTTATTGAGCTTCTCTTTGTTTTTAGAATAGTTTAATATTCTCTACTTAACATGGCCAACCACGTGACGGTGGAAGCTCATTTGGCCCCTCCCCTCACATCACTCTCAATTCCCCATACCCAATCATATAATTAATCATTCATTCATCCATTAATAACATATGACATTCATTCATCCATCCATTAATAACATATAACATTCATTCATTTATCCATTAATAACATATAACATTCATTCATCCATTAATAACATATAACATTCATTCATTAACATATAACATTCATTAATTAACATATTCACATTCATTCATTAACATATAATATGCATTCTTTCAGTTTTTACATATTATCAAAAATATGGTTGTCATGATATGATTACAATCACTTTTTTTTTGTTTCTTTTTAAAGCTACATAAATCTGAAGTGGAGTATCATTTTCTAAATCAATATATGTCCCCCTTTAGTTGTTCTGTCTCTGCTGGATCTTATTAATAGCCATTCATGACGGATGGGCCATACAAGGGGGTCTCGCAAGAAATGTTAATATGTTTTATTATATTGTTACAAGTATTTCATTAATTAAAAGAACATTAGAGTGGTTCTCTTTACAGATGGGTCCACATCATGTTCCTAAACTTTTTTTTATAGACTCATGCTCAACATGTTGAAAACCACTCTAAATCCTTGTTGGCGGTTGAAACATGAAATTTTACAATTAATACACCAATTGAAATTAAATATGTTTAAGAGAACATGAGAGTGGTCCTCTTTACCTGATGGGGCCACATCATGTTCCCTGATCTTCTCTAGCCTGATCATACTCAACACATTGATCACACTCTACATGCTCTAAAGTTGAAAATGAAAGGTTACATTAATTAATACACCAATTGTAATTAAATATGTTTAAAATAACTTTAGAGTGGTCCCCTTTACCTGATGGAGCCACATCATGTTCCTAATCTTCTCTAGTCTGATCATGCTCAACATGTTGATCACGCTCTACATGCTCTAAAGTACCAAGATTCACACCATGACCTTCATCTACAGGTTGTGCTCCACCCTCACCAGGCTGCATTCCAATGTCATGTGTAGTATTATCATTGCTTGAATGCTTAAAACAAATAGGCATGTAATTACTTTATGGTGGAAATTAATATTGAATAGATTGCACAAGTATTCAATTTAAATAAACTTTATTGATTTTATTTACCTGTGTGTTGGATGCAATGGAAGATTGTGTTTGCCTAGTCAAGACTCTTAGGCATTTAGCCGCGGCTCCATAGCCTTGTTGGAAGGAAATCTTCAAGTCCTCTTTTGTGGGAACTCTGTTGAGTTCAAAGCCCTACATTTTTGCATAAGATCATGAATTTTTCTTCTATGGTGTGATAAAACTAAAATTGTTTTCAATTTATTATTTGGATGCAATATTTCATTTATTGATACTTACAATTCATCCGGCTAATTTCATATAACCACCAGAGCCAAGTTTGTGTTGCTCATACTTTTCTAGTCTTTCCTTTGTTGCCTTAGATGTGTCAGGAAGCCTATGGAAAGTTTGAAATATGTTAGATTATGTAAAAAGAAAGAGTAATCAGTATATAATTACATTGTTGATATTATCACATACCTTCGTTGGCCCGGTGGTGTCTTTCCTTTTTTTTCTTTTCAGCCTTCTCCTTTCCATCTGACACCAGGTCCTTCCACTCCCTCTCTGGAATCATGGGGGGACGCTCGTACTTTTTGTTCTTCTCTAAATGTGACCTATATTGGTCTCTTACATACTTTAGATAGGTACCAGCTTTCTTAAAGACCTTGGTTTGGTTGAATGTTTTATCACCGAACAGCACAACTAAACGGTTAATGAGCTCATCTTTTAAACCCTAATTTTGGGCATTCCACCATGTACGTATGGTGGGCATGAAGAGCTCCAATGTAATATCACTTAGATGTTTATAAAAAACATCATTTCCTGCAAAATGATCATAGGATCAATAGTCTAAAAAGAGCGATCAATAAGTAAATTTCAATCGGATTATATATAATAATAATTAAAACATTTTAAAGTACTTGGGACCTTCTCTATCTTTATGGGAATGAAATCCTCAGTCACCACAAATGTGACCGGAAATGTTCACGTACTAGTAATACTGGAAGATCCAGGAAATGCTATTAAAACATCACCAGTACTAGTAGCCTCTGCATCCCCAGGTACATGTCCTGACGCATGTTTTGGCATGTGTTCGCTGCCAAAGGGTGCATTAATGGATTCCTGCATGGTATGTGTTTCCGACATTTCGGGCAACAATATAGGCATGGATGATGGGGTCAGATGATGTGATGTATGTGCAGGAAGATCAGGATGGACACTTGTACCAACCCCTACTCCTCGGGCAGCACTTGCAGTACCCTGATCATGGCCAGGAGCATCATGAGGAGGCAAATAATCCTATAAAAATAACACATATTTTAGTTCATGACATAAAAAAGTACAAAATATAAAACCATGAATGAGCTTATGTTATAATTAAAGACCTCATGACAACTTACTTGCAAGTTTTGTGATCTCTCAGTCAATATTTTAACCCTCTCTCTTATCTCATTTGTTTGAGGAACTATGAATATCAACTTAACGATTTCTTCATTACTTTTTTTTTATCTTCCTTATCATATCGAGAGGGTTTGTTGAATAAGAGATGTCATCATCACAAAATATTGACTGTACCTCACTATGGATGCTCTCATCTACTAATCGGGTGCCTTTTCCTCGATCATTCGACCCAACAAGAATATTAAAACATTATCAAAATTAACCCAATAAACTTATGAAAAAAACATAATAATAAAACATTTTCTTTGTATCTAATTTGTACAATTACAATGAGGTAAACCTGTCGGGTAGAAGTGGCTGAAGATACATCGTGATCTATGCTCTAGGCTAGAGCCTTCTCTGTACAATCAATGTCCCCCTGTGACAAAAATTAAATATAAAAAAATATTACCAAAATGAAACCAATAGACTTATGAAAAAAAACATAAGAATAAAATGGTATATTGGAGTCATTAATTAGAGGTTGGGTAAAATGGTACATAGTACGTACCACCCCCATAGTAACTGTGTTTGTAACTAAACTATCCAAATTGTAATCGACAGCAACTCTTCCCCTACAGCTTATTGATTTTATCGCATATACTTAATACACGCTTCTATCAGACTTCAAATATGCAAATTGGATTGCTTATTTGTTGATCCGTGTCATGTACTATTCCATAAACCGTAGTACATTCCTTGATGCTTTTGGCTCACACGTACATAGGCACTCCTTTATTTTGATCCTTATCTTTTAGTTGTATATAATTTGCTGACAGTGCATACCAATGCATATGTCATGTATATCGAACTAGTTGCATCCAATATTTTTAACTGTAACAGGGTCCGACATACTCCATCAATCTGAATCCTTTGTTATAACGGTGACTTTATGTTGTCCATGCAAAATAGGCCCAAACCATGTAATGACGATGGTGCTATGTGATATATCCTCTTGTTGACACAAAAATCGCGTTTATTGGAGGAAGTTCCTTGGGTACCCATTGTTTCCATAGATGTTTGTACCTCAAGGGCACCTCGATATTGCCTATGCTCTCATCATCATAAGAACATGACCCCCCTTCAGTAAGAAAAAATTTCATGTATTTACAGAATTTTCTTCTAATATTTTGACCTCTAGCTGATCTCCCTCTTTTAGACATACTACATGTCTCGCTTTCCTCTTCTCTTCCTGAATTTCCCTCGCTCGAGGAAGATAGATCTAACAAATACCTATTTGGTGGTACCTGCACTCATAAGGATGTTGGATGAAGTTCTTTCATGGTGATGTGATCCTAAGGTGACATTATGATTAATCTATCATTTCATCGCTAGAATTTCACAGGTTATAAGGTAATCAAGTCTTGATAGATTACAAGTTATTGTTACTACCGTCCAAATGTTTCCATCACAAATCAAAT
>VDFB02105785.1:124292832-124374236 GCA_007258455.2 Sequoia sempervirens
TATGTCTATTAGAATTAAAGAAAAATTATTGAAAATTTATTTAAAAAATTAAATTATTAAATTATTAAGTAATATTAAATACATATATAGATATATAAATTTACATTTTTTATTTTATTTTATTTGTAATATATTTGTTTTACTTTTGTATGTAAATCATTCATTTACAACTATTTTAATTTATTATTTTCTTTTTATATATACTTTTGATTTTTTTTTAATATATAAATAAAAATAGTTCTATACATCTAACAATTGTTTGTTTTTCTATATTTTTAGTTTGGCTAACTACTCTCTTTACTCAAATCTTGGCTATCAAATTTTTAATTACAATTAATAAATTAAAAAAATTATGAAAATAACAAATCAAAAAATTCTCAATTTCAAATTAGCAAAATAAAACATACACACTTATACCACTACATTCCACTTCTTATATCATTTATAAAGTAATTCTAAAGTGAATAAAATAAGTACAAAATTACTCTTGCATAAATAAATTTTGTATTTAGAGGAAAATATAACTTTTTATATATAAGATAACTTTTAAGTAAATAAAAACTTTTCAAATGGATTTAAAGTAAAGTGGATAGTATAAGTAAAATAAAAAAATCAATAGTACAAATAAAATAAAATAGTCTTAATTTATTTTTAAGGAAGAAAAATTGTTTCAATATTCTTATTATGAATGTATTTAAGATCTTTATACAAATAATTTTTAAATTAAACAATTATTTTAACTTTTAAATAAATATAATTCTATGTCTAATATATAATTAAAAGATATTAAATATTTAGAATGCATTAGATTCAGATATACATTTCCCTTCAAAAATTCATAAAATTTCTAAATCTAAATAAACTTTATAAATAAATACATTTTAAATATTTTTTTATTTAATTAAAACAATTAATACTTAATTATCCAAATGAGCAATGATTTTGATACATAGTATTTTGCAAAATACTTAGTACAAATTTTGTGGCTTAAACCACTCAACACCCCAATATAGGTCCTTAAAATCTTAAATAAAATAAATTAAATGATATTGGTTACATTTTTAATTGTTATAATTTTGATCGATTGAAATTTTACAAATTGGTCTATTCATCTTATTCTGATTTTTTCAAGGTCGAGTAATGAATTTTCTCATGACAATCAAAGTTTTAGTGGAGTTGGATGAGACAATAATTGAAGTTTCACTATTTTTTCTATAAGGTTGACACTATAAATAGATGGAGGGTTAGGCCATTCTTTCGGCATTGGAAAAATATAATGAGTTGGGTTGAAAGAAGATAGTTTGTGAAATGAATACTATATTATTAGTTGATGAATTATTCGGTAGCCACATAATGATAAGTATCTATTTTGTACGATTGTAATAAATTAATTTGGTTCAATTGTAATTGATGGATGAGTCATAACCTTATTATTAATCAATATATTAAATTATCAACTAATATATTAATATGTAACATATATAACATATATAATTTAATATATTAGATAATAATTTTATAATATTATATTATAATTTTTAATAGTTTAATATATTTTTAATATATATTAGATTATATTATATCAAATTAACATATAGTATATTAAATTAATTTTTGTGAGAGATGTTATCTTATTTTTTATTTATATTTGTAGTAAATTTAATTATTATTTTATTTAAAAACATTATTGGTTCACATAATTCATATGTTTAGTTTAAACATAAAATTATAATAATGAAGTAGATAAATTTTACTTTTGTTTAGTTTTTTATTATTTAATTATATTTTTAAAATTTAATATGTAAAAAATCATTACATTTATTTTCAAATTGTTTTAATAAATATTATTAAATCAACCTCCTTAAATTGTAATACCAAACTTATTTGACATTATAAAATTATATATTGTAAGAGTATTGTAACTTTATGAAATTCACAAACTAGACGTAAATATTATAAAATATTTAAATAATGTAAAAGATGTTAAAATATAGGGAATAAGTTTATTATTTTAAAAAGTAATTTACCATCATATTTAGTTCCTGCCTTGGCAAGAACTATAGTGTTGGTGTTGTACTTAAAGAGAGATTATTAGTTTGTATTGTAGCCAATCAAATGTGCAAATTTTGTAACGTAACTTCAATTATAAATTATTATTATTTTCATACTTTTTGGCATGGTAGAAAAAAACATTTTTTCTGCAAAATGACAATCAATCGAATTTAAATGAGCTTTTAAAGTCCATTTAAAAATAATTTGGTGGGAAACTTGAAATTCACCCATGGACACATATTAATATAATGTCTTACTAACAATGGTAAAAATAAAAGATGATTTAAAATACTTTAATTACTCCACTACATGTTGTCCAAGCTTCTTCCCTAATAAAATAATTATTCTTTTTCTATTTATTTCTTATACTATGACTATGCAAGGAAGAGAAACCCATGGTGGAAACACAACTCTAACTCTAGGCATAGATGATCATTAACTTATGCTTTAGGTAGGGGGTGAAAAAACTCATAGAGGCATATCCTTTACTTCTGCTACACTCTTTAAGTCGATCTTTTTTTTCTTTTAGTATGGGAATGCATCCTTTCTCATACCTCTAGTTAAATTAGCACACCTTTGAACAAGTTTATCCTAAAGATCACATCCAACATCTTAGGGTTTACAAGTTCACTATCCAATCAAAACCAATCAAATCCTAAAGTCTAGCATTGATCCAAAGTTCCTAAAAAATAAACACCCATTTCATCCTTCATCTCATAATTGGTCCTAAACACCTTAGAGGTCACTTTTGCAACAAGGTCAAAACAAAAGAAGAACATGGAATATAAACTTGATCCATACATCATAAGTGGTCTAAACCAACCAAACTATCAAAGCCTTACAATGCCAATTGATTTTCAAAACTTAGATTTATACAATCCATACATGGGATCATTATCTCCTACAAACCTCAATGGTACAACAAATGTGAGTATACCCAATCTAAATATTGGAACACCTTTTCCAATGGTAGAATTAAATCCAAGTCCAAACTTACAAATCTATCAACCAAATACTCTATGCATGAGTCTTCAACAAAAGAACATTATCCCACCAAATCCATACATGCCAAATGAGAATATACCAAGTACAACTATACCAAACATGAAAATTTTGAATCCACACTTGGTAAACTTTTGAATAGATCTGTTTGCAAATCACACAAATGTTGTTCAAAATCCATCACACCCATATGTCCCCCTCACCTTTCATAATACTAATGACCCATCATCACCATTTCAGGCAACCCCTCAAACCTCTCTCCCTACAACCTCACAAGGAGAAGGTGACCTATTTGGACCAGGGGACATTTTTAATCAAATAACATCATTTCCCCAAGGGAGCATGCCACTCACTTTCCCACCACTCCCACCCTTTCCATTAACATCTATATCACCTCTTGGTTTGTGGCTACCATAGCTACCATCACTCATCCAAAACATCCTCCCAACCATCAATCAAGGCATCATACCAAATCCTCCCCCCTTTCCATCAATATCACAATAACAAATGGCAACCATCCCCATAGCACAAGAAACCAACACATCATCTATCATCCCTCAAAACATGGTCTCGCAAGGACCAAGCATAACCATCACACCTTCTACCACTCAAACTCCAAGCATCAACACGATGGTGCCTCTTATCACCACAACAAGCACTATTCCAAAACCACCTCTGCCACCACCACCACCCAAACCAAACACATCAAACCAATACAACATTGTGTTGCAAGCCACTGAACAAGCTACTTATCAAAAGGCACTCCAACAAAACCAAAACTGACAAGTTGCACAACTAGTTGCTCAGTAAGTTGCACAAGCTGTTCAAGTTTCCCAAGCCACACTACAAGCCCAAAAAGCACAATCCCAGGCTCAAGCGCAAGCGCAAGCTCAAGCCCAATACCAAGCCCAACAATCAAATGCTGTTCAAAATCCCAAAAAAATGTTAACGACTCCACATATCAATCCAAGTCAACAATCACATGATCAAGACCTATCCATCAATGAACACATGGAAGATGTTTCTACTTCATCCGAAGATCAAATCAACATACACCAAGAGTCACTTTTTGATCATTATAAGAATCCCTCAACAATATCTGACAATGATCTATTTCAAGGAGTGTTAACATTATTTGATCCGGTAATCAACAATCCATTGACCAATGATTATGTTGAAAATGTCTCTACATCACCTAATAAGTTAGATGGAATATCTCAAAATTTTGTTCTAAAGCATGATCAACATCTCTCACCAAAGTCTAGAAATGGTTCTTTCCAAGACATATTGACATCCTTCAACTTCATGATTGTCAATATTGAAGGAATCTTCAACTCAACACTTTTTCCAAATTCACTCAAAGATCAAGAGGATATTGAGCCACTTCCTATGCCTAATGAAGATATCCAAGAACCCTTTGAAAGCAATCCATCCTTTGAAATTGACCCATGTCAAGAACTTGATCCAAAGCATGTCGAAAGTAATTTTGAAATCATTCAAGATCAAGAATTTGTATCCCCAAGTTAATCTAATGGATATTCTCCTATGTATACAAGATGATCATATCCACATAACACATACTCCTCCATCTACCCATGAGATTCTTTATGTGGATGGACACGTAGATGATCTTCATTTAGAACAAGATTCCTTTACTCCTAATATTATTACACAAAAAGAGCAGGTTATTGATTCCTATAGTCAAATTGAGTTGTCAACATCAAGATTAGATATATCCCAAATTCAGACTAAGGACATCATGTATGAAGATATCCAACATTATCCAGTCAAAGAAACATGTCAGATAGAATAGGACATTCTAGAGTTAGCAGAGTAGCAAATGGAAATAACATCATCTGCAGTTGTCATTTATCAGAGAATGCATACTAAACAAGACATCTCAAAACAAGAAAAATCAAGGAATGAAGGTGCTACTACCACCATACTGGGGGAAATTTTTTCTCAAGAAAGAGTCAACATAGGGAGCATGAAGAATCCTTCTGATGAAACTGATGCTAATACTACAACCAGCCACATCATGAATCTTCATCCACCGATCACCCCATCCATGAATTGGGACCAACTTCAAAAGAAAGATTTGAATCAAATCACAAGGAATTTTATCAAAGAAAAAGAAGCTAAGAATCATATTGAACAAATCAAATACATATGGATACCAAAGAATACAAAGAAATACTACGCCTATCAAATTCCATTAGTCAAAGAAACTATGGGGAAAAATAAAAAGGGGAAAAGTATTTATCAAAGATGTCCACAAAGGAAAAATTAGGCTTCTCAAGCAACATACAAAGTATATCAAGCAGTTGGTCCTAATTTCATGTACACTTCTCTATCCACCCATCATTTCTCATCTTCCCAAGTTTGGAGAGTCAAAGGTTCCAAACTGTCAACCAATCCATTTTTTATCCCTAAACACACTCCATGCATGCCTCCATGCATGATATCCAATTCTCACATTAACCATGTATTGGTAGCAAAACTTCATTGTAAGGATTCATAAGGAACTCTATTGTGATGTGCACATAAAGACAAAGTTAACTCTAATATCAATAAAGTAGATTAGGAATCTCAAAAGTTTAATTCAAGTGCATGTATCTTGGAAAAAAAACTTAACAACTTCTTCAGGCAAGATATCGATGGTGCATTATGACAAAAGCATCTATATTGACACCACCAGGTGGTTTAGCATGAGCTTAAAATCTCATAGAAAAATGCAAAAAATAAAAAAATAGAAAAACCAAAAAACAAAATCAGAAAAGGATTGAAAATAGTAAAGAGAAAAATCACCATCCAATGGAAACCGCATGGGTGGCACTTTGGATAGGTACCATGATGAAAACCTGGAAAATAGGCATCATGTGTAGAATTAAGCAACTGCATGTGCCAGTTCAGGGGAAAGCATCTCATCCCATCCATAATCCAGCATTCCATCCATCTCATCCATAATAAATCCATTTGCCCATGAACCATTTATCCAATCCATCTTTATCCATCTGCATCCATAGTCCAAATTATCTTGACCTTGATGAAATTTTGGTGCACAATTTTCATTTTCTTATGGTAAACATCTTGGAATGGGTCATTTTCATTGATCCTATCCTACCTAGCATTATCTGAGCCATGAAGCATTATCCAAATGAGCATACTTTGTTCAAACACCTTATCTTATCGCAAGATAATCCTTGGGATTCTTTTGCATGCTTACCATATACATTTGTCCATACACCTATCCAAGCATCCACCCATAACATTCCATACATTGCTAGACACTGGGGGTAGATATTTACATCTTGCTTTAGGAATAAATCTTGATCTATATCTTCCAATGTCTGTGGTGATCCAAACATTGGAAAACATGAAATCAAATTGGTCAAGCACTTGGGAGCAAAAATCCAAATCACTAGCCCATGGCATATTTTGTCGAGAAGACATTCCTTATCAATCTTCATCTTTCATCGAACATCAATCCAAACAATCACTATCATTCACATCTAATGTGTGATTCAATATCACATCAAATCATCTAAAAAAAATTTTGTTTCAAACCAAGCTTCGTCAATCTTGATCAAATCAAATCCAATCAATCCATCATCATCTTGAGATATCTTTCCCAATCCTTGTGTTCCTTAACACTATCCTAGCATTGTTATGTATCCTCAACAATTTTATCATCATCAATCCTGCATCATCTTGGGATATCCATCCTATTCCTTGTGCTACTTAACATTATCCTTGCATTGTTGTGTATCCTCAACAATATTATCATCATCAATCCATCAATTTGATCAATCAACCTTAGCTTATTTTTCAACAAAATCCTAAAATAAAGCACTGATATTGTCACACACATCCATATCCAAAATGTCAAAATCATGTGAAAAATCCAAAAACATTCAAAATATGTCAAAATCCAAAAACTCTAAAAAAACCCCAAAACAAATAAAAAACTTGGTCATCCAAACTACATCATCTCTGAGCTTAAACATAGGCAAGGATAATCTAAGTTGATCAGCCCCCAAGACACAAAAACACAAAAAATTAAAAAACACACAAAATCAAAAAACATTTATAAAATCTCAAAAAAAAAAAACACAAAAGCATTGGAAAATTGGAAAATTAAAACATTTGTAGAAATCTCAAAAATACCAAAAAACAGCCTCAAAATATTTCAAAAAACATCAAAAACATCCAAATATTTGAAAAAAAAAATCCATCTCTCATCTTGCTTTCCCCTACAATAATCAATCATCCATAATAAATCAATTGTCACCTTCATCCTTTGGTAGCACAAATAAAAAAAAGTACAACAATCAGCAAAAGAAAACTTCAAATGTAAAATCAAAGTTGAAACAACAAACCTTAAAGGCAAAATCAAACTCTTGATCATTTTCAAACATGTCAATCGACTTTATATCAAAAGCATATCAATCAAATTATCAACCCATCATCTTCCTATACAATGCATGTCCTAGGATATATCATTCTGACAATGGGCATCATTTTGGATATCACTTTGGATACTTATCCTAAACAAAACACATCCCCTTGGATAGTGGTATGAAGAACATTGACTTGTTTGTGTACTTGATCTTTTCTTTTTGATTTATCTTATTACGCTCACTCCAATGACCTCTCAATGATGTCTAATCAGAATGATTTAGAGAGAAAGGAATGGGGCATCGATCATTATATTTTTTCTATTGTGCTTGTTGGAAATTTTTGTAATATAACTTGGTGAATACTTTCTTTTTTAGGTGCATCCTAGTAAAGTTTCTATATGTCAGGTGTGAACAAGAATACACCTATTTATTTGTCAAGTCAAAGTCCATTGCACTAGGTGTAGTGCCATCCTAGTTCTTTATACCGTAATGCACCGTGCCTATGTGTGTTATCAAACATAAGGTAGTTGTCCCTTTTAAAATCCCAACTCCTCGGTAAGAAAACCATCGTCATCATCATCATCATCATCATCATCGTCATCATTATCATCATCTCTAATAAAGTTGGCTTGTTGGGGTCTCTTGTCATCATCTTATTTTCTTCATACTTCCCTTCATGCTAACATGGTACCATGACAATTAATCATAAATCCTCATCATATATGCATCCATCCTACATCCACAAACCATTTTCATCATCATATCATCCATTATATATAAACATCATAATCATCTCATTTATATTATCAATAATGTAATTGTCATGGTACAAATCAGGATTAAGTGTGTGTAATATATCAAAGTAGGCATGAGGCTACCCATGGTCGATGAATATCTACATCATCAAATCTATCTACATCAAATATTCGAGTTAAACTGATCTTGAACCTCTTTGTTGAGAGATCGACCCTCAAACAAAACCTTTGCATCTAATCTCTCGAGGGGGCAATATACTAGGGTAATTCTTCATTCACTGGGGCAATAGTGGGGTATCTGAAAAAAATCAAAGAATTTTTGAATTTTGATCAAGACAAAAGTACATTGCTTCAAAGAGGGGAAAAATATAGACACATAAATGTACATGCAACTAATCCTGATTTTAATAACACCAATTCATCTTGAATCATCTCTCTGCTAATCGTTTAATTAAATAATCTATAATTAATTAAATTCATCACATTTCATCTCTTAATTAAATAAATAATTTTTTATTTGATTAAGTCATCATCTCCTATTAATTAAATAAATCACTTTGTTTAATTAATCCTATAGTCCCTCTTTTAATTAAATAATTCATTTTATTTAATTAATCTCTAAAGTCATCTCATTTAAATTAAATAAATTAATCTTTATTTGATTTAAAGCTAACACTATCCTCTTTAATTAAATAAAACAAATCTTATTTAATTAAGTCTAAAATCATTATTCATTTCTCATTTTGATTTATTAAAATCCAAAAATCTAAATCAAATGGTCAAATCAACTAATCTCCTTTAAATTAATCAAATCCTGATTAATCTTAGTCTTAATCCATCAAATCCTCTAGATTTTGCAACTTGCACATGAAAATCAATTTAATTGATTTATAAATCATTTATTTTCATTCAAAAGGACATCAAGATGGAATATTCTTCAAATTTTAATTTTCCCTCCCACATGTCTTATCCTCCAACATGGCATTAAATCCTCTTGCATTGTCTCTTACATGTCTCCCACTTGGCATTTAAGACCCTTTCACCTCATCCTTGAAGTCATCTTTTGAATTTGAATCCCCCTCCTCTTTGCACATTCTCCAAAATGTGCACATCCTTCATCCATCCATCTTTTGACAAGTGGCACCTTGTCATTGGTTGAAGATTAGTCCAACATTGCTTCATTTGGTGCATTCTTCCATCTCAATATTCTATAAATAAAAAGATTTATTCCTCATTTGATCGTCCACAACTTGAGTAAACTTACTATACTCATTTAATTCATAGTAATTTTTATACAATTTCATCCAATCTTAGCTAGGTTATGCACATTTTTATTTTGGAGCATATTGGAGGTCTTCAACAAGTGGATCACTCATCATCATCAATCATTTTCATCACACCATTGGAGTTGGGAAAGGGCCAATTTTCACATCAAATTGGGACCAACTCCATCAAGAGATTAAGAGTTTGCTTTATTTTAGAATAAGATTTGATATCTTTCTTTTAAGTTTGTTGTGTTCTTCATTTCATTCCTTTTCTTTTGCATTCAAATGAATTTCTTGAGGAATCTCTATTCTAGCTTTCACTTGATCTTATTAATGTGTTATTTTTTTGTGTTCTTGTAGGTATAGGGTATTGAGTCACAGTTAGATATTTTATGGTCCTATTCTTCAAACAAATTTTAATAGAGGATGTTCCTTGCAAAGATATTTTGTTTTTATTTTGGTTTGGTATTTTCTTCAGCCATTCATAGGAAGTTTTAAAACCCCCAATCTACCACTAAACCACAATCCTTATACTCCTATATATATATATTGTCAAACCAAGTTATTTATATTTTTCCTAGTTTTTGTAGTGGTCAATTAGCTTTATCACTTCAAAACATGATGCCTAGGAATAAGGTGTTTTTTTTTCACCACAAAACAAAAACCCTCTAAAACCTCTATCAAACTCAAGGCCAACTACATTAAATGAGCCCTTCACTTCAATAAATAAGTAGGACTCGGCAAAAAAAGTGTACTTGAAAATCAAGAATGAGTCAAAAGGGGTACCAAACATTAAGTAACCTAAGATTGTTTGCTTAAATCCCAAATTTGCATTTCAAAAATTAGAAAATGATAAGAACCCCTTTCAAAAACTCAAAAAATCATCTCCTGATTTATTGAAGGATTTTTATTTTATTCACATCATAAAATTAGAATAAACACTTGAAGTTGGTGTGTGAAAGAAAACAAACATTGGTGTGATGCTTTTATGGAGGAGAAACAACCTCATATTATTGGGAATTGAGAATTCCAGAGAAACATTCATCAATACTATGTGTGATAGAATTGTTAGAAACCAATATCAGACATGCAAACCAAAAAACCTTCCACATAAGAGAAAATAAAAAAAAGAAAGCTATGGCAAGAAGATGTGCAAAATATTATTATTCAGGAAATCAATAATTACATGACATGATTTGCTTTATAAAAGCAATGTATGCATAACCCTAATCTTATTTTGAGCAACAAGATAGCTCAACAAGATAAGGATAACAATAATTAACCTACAAATTAAAGTATTACCTAAGTAAACATATGCAAACTATGTAATTAAATAATTAATTACACCAACACCCCCCCATAAGTGCAACTTAGGGAAACTAAAAAAAGCATGCACCTAAAACTAAGATGAATGCAAGAAAGCATGAATGGGTCTTGGAAACAAGGCTTGATTAGGTACCCATTTAGAAATGCAATAATGAGGTAGAGAAGGAAAACCCAGTGGGACAAAACCCCCCTACAATGAGATGACTACTGCAAAGAAGCACTAGAAGAACACTGTGGAATAACACTAGAATCACAATTCAGCAAGCAAGGAAAGATACTTCTATTTACAAGAAACTAAATGAGAGTCATTGAAGGACTCAGGAAAAATCATAATAATGCAATAGTAGACCCAATGCCATAGAACACTAGAAAACTCACAAACTAGAACAACCCTAGAATTTGTGAAGCAATAGTAGATGAAATGATGACATAATCTAGAAACTGTGTATCTCGATGCCAATTCCAAACTGAGACTAAAATTTTTCCATGGGATCAAGTACCATAAAGACTCTGGAACATTAACCATAAAAACATTTTCCTCTAACTAAGATGGATAAGAACCAATGTGGATCAATAACCATTGGCTCCCAATCTAAAAACCCTTCCACATAAAAGAAAATTAAAAAAAGAAAAGCTATTGCAAAAAGATGTGCAAAATATTATTATTCAGGAAATCAATAATTACATTACATGATTTGCTTTATAAAAGCAATGTATGCATAACCCTATTCTTATTTTGAGTAACAAGATAGCTCAACAAGATAAGGATAACAATAATTAACCTACAAATTAAAGTATTACCTAACTAAACCTATGCAAGTGTAATTAAATAATTAATTACACCAACACCCCCCCATAAGTGCAACTTAGGGAAACTAAAAAAAGTATGCACCTAAAACTAAGATGAATGCAAGAAAGTATGAATGGGTCTTGGAAACAAGGCTTGATCAAGTACCCATTTAGAAATGCAATAATGAGGTAGAGAAGGAAAACCCAGTGGGACAAAACCCCCCTACAATGAGATGGCTATTGCAAAGAAGCACTAGAAGAACACTGTGGAATAACATTGGAACCACAATCCAGCAAGCAAGGAAAGATACTTCTATTTACAAGAAACCAAATGAGAGTCATTGAAGGACTCAAGCAGAATCATAATAATGCAATAGTAGACCCGATGCCATAGAACACTGGAAAACTCACAAACTAGAACAACCCTAGAATCTATGAAGCAGTAGCAGATTGAATGATCACAAAATCTAGAAACTGTGTATCTCGATGCCAATGCCAAACTAAGACTAAAAATCTTCCATGGGAACAAGTAACATAAAGACTCTAGAACATTAACAGGTATGTGCCGGATCATCATGGAAAAAATAGGCTCTCAAGTGGCAAAAAAATTAGAAAAATCAGAGTAAGGAAACTTGACGTAAAAATTTGAATAAGTTATCTATATTATTTAAAAAATATGTAAGAATAGAATCTGTAGCAAATTGAATGTAGTTTCTAAACTATTAGGTTTGTTTAAAAAAAAAATCTATTTCATGAAAATTTAAAATTTCAATACAGTAGTACTTAAATTTCAGGGAGAAAATAAGGTGTTTGACTAACCACCCTAACCACAATAAAATGATAATATTTTTTTATAAGATTTTAGATATAAGTAGAGGACTTATGTCCTGATGTGATGCCTATTTTTTTGTAATTTTTTTCCAAGTAAATAATTAATTATGAATTTTTTATTACAACTTTTAAAAAATATAAAAAACTCGTATGTCTGACCACCTTAACTTGGTCAAAACTTCACAAATTTTATTTTTTCTTTTTTTAATCCTATAGTATGTGAAGCATAGAATGTGACACATGTTTTGGATTTGAAAAATGTGATATCGTTTGAAAGTTATAGATGTTTTTCAATCACTCTATCAATCAGGACTTTAGTCGTAATTTGAATAGAAAATTAATAATAATTATTTATTAAATTCAAAGTAGAGCATAATTTATATTGGTGGAAAGCTGAGAATCTCCTTTAAAAACCCTTTTCGTTTCATCAATTTCGGGTAAGAAAAAAGTCGTCAGCCACATACCCATCATATTGCCACTTTTTGGCCCATTATGATCTTGCACATACCCTAACCATAAAAACATTTTCCTCTAACTAAGATGGATCAAAACCAATGTGGATCAATAAACATAGGCTCCCAATCTAAAAAACCATCCACATAAGAGAAAATTAGAAAAAGCAAAGCTATTGCAAAAAGATGTGTAAAATATTATTATTGAGGAAATCAATAATTACATGAGATGATTTTTTTTATAAAAGCAATGTATGCATAACCCTAATCTTATCTTGAGCAACAAGATAGCTCAACAAGATAAGGATGACAATAATTAACCTAGGAATTAAAATATTACCTAAGTAAACATATGCAAGTGTAATTAAATAATTAATTACACCAACTGTAATAATTAACTACATGGTCTCACATTCTTGATTGGCCAACTCAAAGTACATTGCTACAATAGTTGTGAATCCATATTGAACACCATGTCACCTAAGAGGACTAGGATTTGTAAAAAATGTTCTTTACAATAGGCATCATCCATGAACTATGATTGTTCAATATATTCATAGCACTACAACAAATCCCTATGATTAGCTCCCTTTTTTGCTTCCACCAAATTTTTTAATATATTTTTCTCCAATTTTTTTGAAAAATTCAGTGCTATTTATTAGGATGGCATTATTTTTGACATTTTTTGCACCGATCAGAACAAGTAGGCACTAAATTAGACCCAAATTAGCACATAAATTAGCACCTAAATTAGCACCCAAATTAGTGCCTAGATTTTCACCTATATTCTAGCACCTACATTAGTGCCTAATTTAACACCTAATTTAGCACCTAATTGAGAACCTAATTTTTCTCATTTTTCAAGGATTAAGGGTTAAAGGATTAGGTGTGTTAGAATAAAAAATCCTTCCACAATATTTTTTGGCCTTCAATTGCTTGCCTACATTTCACTTGCATCAAATGATCCCTTAACCCTCAACCCTCAACCCTAATCCCTCAACCCTCAACCCTCAACCTTAAACCCTAAACCCTCAACCCCTATACCCTCTACCCTATACATTGGACCCTCAATCCTAATCCTTCAACCATATACCCTCAAACCTATACCCTAAACACTCTACCCTCAACCCTCAACCACCAACCCTAAACCCTTAAACCTTCTACTGACTTCTACTCTCAACCCTAATCCCTCAACCTAATACCCTAAACCATCAACCCTATAGGTCTTGATCAACTCTATACCCTCAATTCTCAACCCTTTACCCTATACATTGGATCCTCAACCCTCATATATCTTTGTCCCTCCCTCCTCTTCTCTCCTCTCTATCTCACTTCTCCCTCCATCTCTCACTCCATCCATCCCTCCCTCTCTACCCTAATCCTTTGACCATAAACCATCAACCCTTAAACCTTTAAACACTCAACCCTTTAAACCCTAAACCCTCAACCCTCAACCCTTAAACCCTAAACCCTTAAATTGACCTCTACCATCTACCCTAAACCCTTAAACCCTTAAACCAAACTCTCTACCATAATCCCTCAACCTCAACCCTTAATCCCTTAACCCTCTACCCTCTACCCTCAACCCTTAAACCCTAATCCCTCAACCCCTATACCTTCTACCCTATACATTGGACCCTCAACCCTATACCCTCAATCCTTTACCCTCAACTTAAACCCTCAACCATTAAACCCTCTAGCCTCTACCCTATAATTAAAGCCTCAACCATCAATTCTCAACCCTAACCCTTAATCCCTCAACCCTCAATCCTTAAACCCTAAACCCCTATACCCTCTACCCTATAAATTGGAACCTCAACCTCATCCTTCAACCATATACCCTCAAACCTATACCCTAATCCTTCAACCTAATCTTTTAATTGTATTTAACATGAAATGTAACAATTTGTGTGACAAGATCAATACTGTCACTAGCACTCCCTTTGTATATACCTATTTATTCCTCTAGATAATCATAAATAAAGATTTTTTTCCTTTACTGCAATACCACAACATAAAAATAAAGGAAGTGCAGGATAGCAGCTTCTAAGTTAAGAAATAAGCCGTTATTGCCATACCACCAAGAGATTATGTAGCTTGTGCGGTAAAGTGGTACTCACCACCACCCTATGGGGAGAATTATAAGGAAATGTGGTAATGCAATACCCACTGCCATCTCATATAAGGTGATCCAAAGGAGTGCAGTAAGGCAGTAAACAACAAGAAAATAAAGCATAAATTACTATATTGCTAGTAAGGTGAGCAACATATGTAGTAGAGGAGTATAAAACACAACCCATGTGATGAATTATGTTTTTATCTTTTGAGCTCAATCCTCTATTGTTTTTTCCTATTTCTAGGAGATTTTCCTGAGAAATATCACAAGAGAAAATAAGGTAAGTCCTCCTTGGGCATCGAACTTCATTTTTTATACATTCTCATCCTTTTAAGTCACCTCATGATTGTTGTTATCAATTAGATTTTCACCCTACTAAACTTAAGGTTCAACAATCTATTGACAAATGGGAACATTCTTAGGTTGTGGGTAACTTGTAGTGATAATGAACCTCTAGAGAAAGCTAGCTTCATATGGTACTCACCTAAGCTATTGTGTTTGCTAGGAAAATGGTAAGAAGAAAACATGAAAATGAAATCTACTCCTAAGGGTGATGCACCAAAACAAACTAGGACATAAAGCTCAGATTGCAAACACTTGCTTACAATGACTGAAATTGAACTTGCACAACTCACTCTTGTATGCACTTGGATAAATGTTTTATAAGGAGGTCCTAATGCTCAAAGTCCTTGGAGGAAGGTAACTTCACAAGTAAAAGCCATTTGAATCTTTGACACAGATTATAACTTGAATTAACATACTTTTTGCATAAAGGTACTAAACATGAGACAAAGCTATAAGGAAATGAGTAATACCTCACAAATAACTTGATCAAATCAATTGAGTACATAGAATAAAGCAAAGAACAAGAAGGAAAAAACTCCAAATCACCGATATCCAAGGTTTTCAATGTTATTCATGTCCAAAAGTGAGTTACAAAAGTATGCTAAAATCTATCAAATTACTAAAAAGTAATTAAGTACAAAATACATAATCAGAACATAGTGTAAATGAGTCAACTAAGTGATTATATCCATCAACCAAGAAGTTTCACCAAAGAAGGAACTAGAAGCTTCCTTGGGTCAGATGCCTCCAAAAAGCCCCAAAAATAGCTAATGAAACCTCTCCAAAAGAACTCCAATGTGTGGAAAAAGTAAGTTTGACCATGTCAAACATGAAGGCACATAAAATTGATGCCTAAATACTCTTCACCTCTCCAAAAATAAAGTAAAACCTACCTATATGCTCTCCCCATGTTGCCTAACCTCTTTCAACTAACCCTATAAGTTTGTAAAGCATATGAAAGCTCATAATGAAAGCATAAGTGTGTATGTAAAGTATGTATCCTATTCTGCATTTTAAAATAGCAATGTGACTTAATGATTTATAACAATATCATTGATGTCAAATGCATTAAATTCTAAATCAAATGCAAAAATAAAGAAACCCTAGCTCAACCTTTATATACAAGTCAAGGTTAAAATACAATTCATAAAGACTTAATACATGGCATAAAAAGGGTCACAAGGTTACAAGGCATAAGACTTGGAAGTCTTAACCCATGGGGAATATTAGTTTGCTTGCATATTTGAAAAGAAGGTGAAAATTCACCTTAAACCATCATCAAGAAATTAGGGTAAGGAACCCTAATTCACAAAACTGATCCCAAAACAAGGAAGACTTCATTCATTTTTACATTAAACTTTCTAGAGTCTTTGACCGATAGCTAGGGTTTGTGCAGAGGTCTTCAATGGTGGATTTTACAGTTTTAGAGGGGATTTCCTTTGTAATTTATAACAAACAACAACCTTTTATGCTTGGGTAAGCATTCTTCTGTCACTCTATTGCATTTTTTGAAGAAAAAATAGCTCAAGTTTGAGCATTCTTACAAGAAAATGAATAAATGTTTACATTTTTTTACTAATACACACATGTCCATACATATCTTTGTAAACATCACGCATTTTCTAAAGAATTCATGTATTTTTTGTATTTTGGTCCTCCTCTATAAACACAAAAAGGTATATGCTCTTTCATGGCCGCAGGTAATGATCTTTTATAGGTATTTCCTAAGGCAAAAAAGACTTTCTCTATATATAGGGTATATATATTTTTTCTTGCTTCTCCTGTAGATTTCATTTCAATCCCTTTTAATGGTTGTGGCCATATCTTGTTATATAGGTGCCAAAAGTGGCTATTGGGTTACCAAAGCCCAATCCCTTCATTGTTTCACTCTGCAAACTTCTAACTCTTTGCACCTCCATTCCTATTTTAATTTCTTGCAAATTACCAAGGCTTTGGCTTTGATACAAACCCTAATTTGAAAAAGATTCCATTTTTCTTGTAGATCTTACTTGCATGTTGTAATAGCTTTCTAGATTTAATGAGTAGTAATAGGATGTTTCCTCAAAGTGTATTTGTTCCTTCCATATTGTGCTTTGAATGGATTCTTGCTTCAATGCATTGGCCACTATTGCTTTTATCATTTTAACAAATGCCTTCAGGATCTCTATTCAAATATAAGGAAATTCTCTATTCTTATAATTTAAAAAAGAAAAAATGCACAACAATTTGATCATTTACCATTCTGCATTGCTTTTACTTACTGTCACATAGCTCCTCCATATAGCATTTAATGTATTCCCTTTTTGAAACTGTAGACAAAATACAAGTTCTAATCTGCTTTGTATTTGTAACATGATTGTAGATCTACATCCTCTAGAATGAAAATAGAAAACTACTTTTTGTTTCATTGTAATGTCTTCACATCACTGCACCTTACTTTTCATTATTCTACTTCTAAAGTATAACCAAAACAAGGCTATCTCTCTCACTTTGTACCCCTTGTAGAAAATTTGATTGAAATTCTAATGCAATGCTTATGATAATGCCTTTATCCTTTTCATACCTATACAAGTTCATTCACTGTCATAAAAACTTAATCATCTCATTTGAGTTTACTAAGTAAGCATTATTCATTGTTCTACAATAAGGTTCCAATTGCAACTTGCACTATTGAAATGAATAGATCCACATTGTTAGCATCTACTAGTTTTCTTCAGTACTTAATGGTACTCAAAACACTATACCATCTTGTAGTCACTGCCCCCTTTTGTACTTAATGCATAATTTGTCATTCCTTTGGGGTATATCACTCTTTCCTCACACTTGAGGCTTGTAGAGCATGATTAAACCTAGATAACTTCCTCTATAATTTGGTGCTCATAGAACACTATCTTCACTTCATTTAATTGATGAATATGCTACTCCATGTTTATGATCATATGTTTGATACTCACTATTTCAAGTTATGATTACTTATTGAGCATCACTTTGGCATTCACTGTCACCTATAGAAACAAATGACTATTCCACTATCCCATTTCATTTAGTTTAGTCTCTAATAGCTTTTGATAGAAACCTATAAGACCTCATTGAGTAACTCAAAATAATTTCATTAGGTCCTTGCAGATGAATCTTGTGACATGCTTTTATTGACAAGGAGTATCACTATTAATGTGAGTTGACTCCCATTAATAATGATGTCTATTCTTTATTAGTATCACGATGATTGATGAGATTTATTAACAAGAATTCAATGATGATATAAAAATGAAACCATCCCTCTATAATGAAAGCAGAGGGTAGCATGTTGGGCTCAACACTTGTAGGAGCCATATTTTATCCCACATGCTATAATTAGATGAAACAAAATAGCAACCTAATTTCACCTACACATGCACAAGAAGCAAGTTACATGTTAGATAAAACTAAGCATATGATAGATGTGTTTGATAACTCTCTTATTTTCGTAGACATATATGTTATTCTCTACTATTTTAATGCACATGAGGACTAAATTATATGTTTATATCTATATCTGCACATGTATTGACTAGTGATTCTTCATTTCTCTAATGACACTCTTTTCATAGATGCGGGAACACTAGGAGTAGCAAGGAAAGTGTCAACTAGAAGCAGGACAAGTGGGAGGTACTGAAGATGATGTAGAATAAAGCGACCATGATTCGTCATTCAAGCAATGACAGGCCCCCTTTCTCTTTATGTGCATTCTTTCTCTTTTGTACCTATAAATGTATACTTTCTTCCATTATATGCATTTATATATAGTTAGTCCCATGGCTTGTGTGGGACACCGTACATTTTTATTATCAATAAAGACTATAATTTTGAGAAGATTGTACACTTTATCCTATGTTATATGCATCTACATAATGCAATGTAGTATTGTAGTCTTTTGATTTTTCCTTTATGCACATGAATGTGACATAATAGAGTTAAAATACACCTTTTCACTTATAAAATATAAACAACACTACTTGTTTGGGCTAGTAGAAAAAATACGTAACAATTGTATTTTCTAATGTATTTTGTTGTTCTCACTTGTTGATACTTCTTCATGACCTCTGGCCTCCATTGGAGAGCTTGGAGTGAGTTCTTTGGAAGCCATACCTGCAGGTTTTTGGAGCACACTTTTTGAACAACAAATTGGGTAAGTTCTTCGCCATGTGAGTCTTGCATTTCCATCTTCAATATCTATGACAAGAAGCTTGATTCAAGCTCATTTGAATGCAAAATGATGCAAATTCATGTTTCTCTATATTTCAAATGCAAGCTTCTATGCGTTAGGTTTATGATCCTTTCATTTATGAGGCCCCTCTTGCATTTTTGGTCATAGCTCCATACTTAGTTCTCATCATTTATCCTGTTGATTCTATGCATTTCTATACATTTCATGTGTTTTCAGAAAGATGGGTTTTAAAAACCCTTTGTCATGACCTTCTATTTCATGTTGAAAACACAAACTTAGGTTCTACCTTACCATAAAGCAATAGGCTCATTTAGCTTGAAAACCTAGCATCATCATGGAATTTGTCTATTTTCTTTTTACGAAGTGCACATTTTGCTTCATAATAAAATAAGAATGGTGATAATATTATTTTTTTTATGAAGAAAACAACAAAACTTCACTTTCTTTAATGTATGCATTGCAGCTCCATTTCACTTGTTCCATGGTGATTTTAAATCTTGTCATTTACTACCTCCCCACATGGCTCCTCTGAATAGTAGGAAGCTTCTCCAATATGGATGAGTTTCATGGCCACATCTTGCATGTTCTAAGTTTCACATTTTATTGGCCATTCATTGCTCTATTTCTGTAGCTCATGAAAAGTATGACATGTAGATAGAAAATGCTACCCATGTCTTGTATTGCTTGGAAACATCACTTTTTTTTAGATATGAAAATTGATCACCTTGAAGCATATAAAGAACATGGGTATCCACATGATACAGTTATCACTGGCCTTGGCTCCACTATCCAATGAAGCAACATTCAAACCCTATCATCCTGGGTATTCTCCTTTCATTATTAAAGTCCCAATTTATTCAAGTTTGAAGTGACTATCATGCCCCTAACTGTCACTATTGCTCCTCTATAAACATGGAATTTTCTTCCATTATTATGGCTGCACAAAAGTTAAGGGACACACTCTCAATGCTATAGACTCTTCACTACCTAGAAATTCCATATAATCTTTATGGTTGTCTTCCCTATTGCTCTAGATTGTGACTAAGTACCAGCCATTATGCATTGTATCAAGACTGTCCTCCATTTCACCTCATGCTTTGATCTCTTCACTCTTATGATGTTCACTGTGTTTCCCTATCAAAAGACTATTGACTATTACATACCATGTGAACAACAAAGGCACAATGACTACATCATTGTTGTGTAAGATCTTGAGGACTACATACTCTCTCGTCATGTAATTTAGGACTATCACCTCCTATTGAGAGAAACTTATAATTTGTTATGTTAGCACTCTCAAATTTTCCAAATTTGAGATGCTCGTTTCAAAATTTTTCCTTTGCACTTTCAAAAGTGCACTTGATGAATCTGCCTAAATGGCCTACTTTGAGAGGTCATAATTTGATGCTTGCTGATTTTGGTGCAAAATCCTTTTGCAAGAACACTCATGTGTCTTATGTGAAAGTGCATGTCAATTTTCAACTTCCCACAATGAGTTTTGTTAGGGTTTCTAAAAGTGAAGTTGGAGGGTTTTGACACCTTTTGCTGTTTGCAAATTTGCAGTTTTGCAAAGTGGCCTCCTGTTTAAGCTTCCATTTTGCAACGAGATGATGATCAAGTAAAACTGATTGTTTTTTTGCATTCTCTATACCAAGATGATCCTACATTCCAGTTTTTAGGGCCTCATAAGTTGATTTGCTATTTTTAGCAGATCAAAACCAAATGCAATTTCTCCTGTTTTGCATGTGCATTGCTGATAACATTTCATGGTGGTCAACTTTGACACCTCATATCTTTTGATCAGAGATGATTGAAGCTAAATCATTTTTCACACATGTTCATTGTATCCAAATGAACTACTGTGTCTAGTGGTAGCCTCTCAGAAGTTGATTTTCTATTTTTACAAAGAGGTGGTTTCATGTGTTTTAACTAGTTCAGAACAACTAATTGTTGCAGAAAGTTCAACTAAGCAACTTTGAGGTTAAATAACTTTCATCGCATGACTCATTTCTTTGAGCTTTCTTTTGTATTCAAGTCTCTAGACCAATTTCTACATTCCTATAAGTTTTCGTGACTTCACGAGGTCATTTGCCTAGTTTTGAGGAACAATTATGAAGCCCACTTGGCCATTTTTCACCATTTTGCAAATAGGTCAGAAAGCAGAATTTAATGATAACCCAGTTTATCATTTTGCTTCCAGAGCATTCAAAAGTTTATTTTGATCAATTTGAGGTAAATGTTGTTTGAAAATGATATATTTTTTTTAGTCAGGCCCACATGGGGACCCAAAATGCTTTACATAGTTATGAGGGAGAACCAAGATGCATGTTGTTCATAGGGTTCCTTGATGTCCTTTTAAGGATTTTTTGTTGTTTCATGCTCCAAGAGGCTAAGTGTATTGACTAGTGTATTGCAATGCATGATTTGGGCTTGTGATTTTATTATCTGAAAGAATGAAGTCAGCTTGTTTTGCTCAAAATTCCTTAGTGGATTGGCGTGGTATTTGGAACTCTTTGTCCCATTGGGACTGTCTAGTATATGCCAAAATTTACTGTTAACATAAAGGCCAAGAGGCATTCAAAGAGTTCGCCATCTCCCCAAAATTCTATGGTTTCTATGATGTTGAAAGTAAAACATTACTTTTGTGATTGTTTTCAAATACCTTCAATTCTAATCAGAGGGAGATTTTGCAGAGATTGGCTATTTGGCTGGAATTCAATTGAATATGGTGGAAGTTTGGAGGTCTTGTGTCTTTAGTGGGTTCAGTGTTCCATTCAAGGAGGTTGTGCAAATGGGAGTTATGATAGCAAGTAATATGGATCCTAATGAACACTATAAAAGGTAAACCTGAGATTGCAAAGGGAGGTTTCTCTGGTCAACACCCAAGGTCCGAATGCACCAGTCTACAGGGAATGAAAAGATAAAACTATCTAATCACCATGAAAAATAAGTGAATGGGTTTGAACCATGTTTGACTATTGCTAAAGACTTCATAAACTACCAAACAAAGGCAGCCCTTGGCTTAGTCTTTGAAATGATTTTGTTGAAATGACTATGAAACTTTCAAGAAAATGTGACTAGTAGGTAGGGCGCAACATTGACCTTGACAAAGAATCCTCAAATACTTGTGATCTCATGCAACGCCATAGCTGTAGGTGAATGAACAAAGAAAATAGACTTTTTTGCAAAGCAACATGGATATTGCACCAACACTAAATTGGAACACCCACTGCCTAATAAAATACAATAAAATGGATGTTGATAGGCTTCAGAAACTTCAAAAACTTGTGAAAAGGGTATGCACTTAAAAATGGGTATGGACATCCATCAAATGCATGAAGAGAAAGTGTTGGCAATAAAACTATGTCACAATTATTTGAGGAAAGGCTAGCATTGAAATTGTGAAGAGGAATGAAGGCACATGAGCTCATTGTGCAAGAATCCAAGTCAATGGCCATGCACCAAATGTTGGCACCTCATAAACCATTAAAACAAATAAAATGGTTGTTCCAAATGAAGGGAGAATGCACTGAATATGTTTATTAAAATGATTTAGAATCCTTCAGGCACAAGCATAAAGAGAGGACACCATTGATTCAAGAGAGCGCACACAACAAGAGAAAGCAAGGGTGAACTTTGAATAACTAGGGGAGTTTGATGGAGGTGAGATTTGTTTGTACAAGAAATCAGAGGATAGAGTGTGCACAGAGCATGAATTTGTCTAACAAAGGCATCAGAAACTTCCCATCAAATGGAGGAGGGCGTGGTATAAAGGTTGTGATACAAAACTCCATCAAAGCATATGTTAGGAACATGGTCTGTTTGACGGAATACCTTTGCAAGTGTGATCCGATGAAATGGTATACTGACTAGAGCAACACAAAATGTATTGAAAAGGATTTAGAAACTTTCAAGCAAACCATGGAGTGAGGGGCTCAATGGATTCTTGAGATAGCAAAAGCATTCAACAGGGGAAGCCGCACAATGCAAGCAAGTATCAGGAACATTCATTGAATCATAAATAATGCAGAGAGAAGGGCCTCTTCGAATATGATCCTCAGGAGTAAACCCATGTCAAGAAGGTTTGTGGACATTCATCAAAGACACCAACAATGGAGGAACTTCAAGCAAAATAGAGGAGAAGTTGCAAATCTCAAATGAACAAAGATATAAGTTAGGGAAAAATGTGAAACAAAGCCAAACAAACAAAATCAATGGTGAAAAATGAATGTTGAATGTAGCCATATCCTGTCTGTCGCCCGCTAGCCTGCAAGATGAATATGCACACCATTTAATTATCGCAAAATGGTGGGAGGCTGCCACGTGGCTCGTGTGGGTCCAACAAAATGAAGGCATGGGAATTAGTTGCTCACATGCCAGGTTGAATTTTAAAAGGGGGCTGATGGTTTAAGTTTTGTATTTTTCTTTTTATAAAAGCAAAACTCCTATGACTTTTATTTGCCTGTTGATTTTATTTTAAGAGGCACATAATGAGGTGGGCCCATTTATTTTCTTCTGGTGAAATGAAATATTATGGGGAAATATTTAAATGGTAAAGTGACATGGGGATTATATTTTAAACTGAATGATTATTCACTCTCTTGGTTGGAGGATAAAATAGAATGGCATGGAGAATTTCTAGAGATGCACTTAAAGTAAATTAATAGAATGAAATGCATGTGAATGTTGATGTGTGATATTTTAATGAGAGAAGAGTAAAAGCTCACTTTATATTTGGGAGCATGTGGGTATTGTATAAAGTGAATTTATTCACTTTATAAGCAAATATTTGTTGGGAAATAAAATTAAAAGTGTAGCTCCAGTTTAATTTAAAAAGTAAGAAAATAAAACTTTCATGGGCAGAGAGGCAATTTTTACACAGCAAGTAAATAATGGAGAATGTTTACATGGAGAAATTTTCTATTGAGGAACAATTAATAGCATAGGAAAATTCAGTTATAGAGAGATGAGAGATGCTTTGAGAAAATTTGTTGATCAACAAGAGAGAATTTTCCAGATTGCATCTATGGATCAGATTGATCTTAGGGATACTTTTGTTTCTCTTTTATTCTCTTCTTCTCTCATTGTAAGAAGGATTCTAGGATTCCAATTTTTGAAAGCTCTGCAAGCCAGACAGAAGCTCTGGGTAGAATTGTATAGATGGGAGAAATGTAATTGAGTCATTAAATCTAAAAGTGTTTGATCTGAATTGTGCTCTCATGTTTATATTTTAGCTAATAATTATCTCTACTTCTGATATGTATTACTCTTTTGGATTCAATAATAAGATTATCTGAGTCTTTTCATGCACATTTGCTGCATTAGAGTGATATTTGTTGTTTCCTTCTTTTCTGAGAATAATGTAATTTCTTTAATGAAGCACAAGTTGCATTTATTATTTTCTTTTGTTCAAAGGATAGTGTAATTGCTTCACCACATGTGACAGGAGTACTATGTTTTAGGTGGATTTATAAGAAGAGTTATCAGATAAAACTTCAGTGGTCTGGTTGTCATAATGTGATAACATTTGCACAAGTTTTCAAAACATGTTCAACATTGTAGGATGAATGCTGGTTATATGACTCCATAGCCCATTTTCTAACACTGGTCAAGTGTTATACTTATGTTGTTTTCAGCTTGGTCCCAAATCTTCAAAATTAAAAATCATTTTAAATCCCTAGGTGTTGTAGTTATCTCATGCTCCAAATAGTTGATATTACTGATGAACAACCAATTCTATTTAGTATTATCCTATTATGTTGAGCTATTAAATGAGATTATCTATTGTTGTTAATGATGTTTATGATAATAGTGTAAAGATTCTAAAAGCATTAAGGGATCACCCTCCCAGGTCTTACAGAACCTGAAGTGTAAGAGGTTTTTTAAAGTCCTCGTTAGTTGGTCCAGGTCTTTCAAGCCACCCTTGATTGGAATTGGCAATTCCATAGGTAGATTAGAAGACCAACCTGGTTACAGTAAAAAAAAAAAACCAACATGTCATACATATGCTTGATTTTTTATGAAATGGTGTGCCACCCTTCTGACTTTGTAGTGAATGCTTGACAAGTACTCACATCAACATTCTTGCAAACAATGCACTCCTTGTTCTACTCAATATGAAACACTATTTTTTAGTTTCCTTGATGAATATGTATATGATGGAATCTTCATGTTGGTTTGTTACAAACAACATAAACAACAACATTTTTTGTTGTTTGAACATTATAGTGAACTTCCTTCTTTTGATTGTCATTTATGTTTCTTTAGCACTACCATTGTGCCTCTCTATAATTGAACTTGATGCATCTATCCCAACTTTGGTTTATTGGGTCCATGTGCCAATTCTATTGTGTATTTTTACTATTATCACATAAATCATTTGTTTCTTGGGAAGAGACAAACTGTTTTCCTCCTTGAATGCTTGTTGTCTTTGAAAAATGTGAAAGCCCTTCTCTTCCTTTAGTGACGGCTATCCCTTCTTTGAAAACAAGATATGTTGGTGCAACCAAACAAAGAAGATAAAAACACTCCCTTTCGAGCTAAGGCTCATAAAAAATCCAACTGATGTAAGTGTGAAAGTATAGAAAGAGCTTGTAAAAGCATATGAGA
The DNA here is from genome assembly GCA_007258455.2 of Sequoia sempervirens. Taxonomy (NCBI): domain Eukaryota; kingdom Viridiplantae; phylum Streptophyta; class Pinopsida; order Cupressales; family Cupressaceae; genus Sequoia; species Sequoia sempervirens. The sequence continues at coordinate 124,318,982 of VDFB02105785.1, forward strand.
AGTCTGATGCATAGAGGAAGTTCAGTTAGGAGAGTACACAGGTATTTGAATTTTCTCATAAGATTATATCAAATTTATTAAACAATTTTAAACTTTTATTTGTGCATAGTTAAATTAAATTAGTATATGTTTTAGGACAAGGCCTCCATGACTAGGCTTGACAAACTTTATGCCATGCATCATAGTGTCCAGAAAGGTTTACATGCCTTGATCTATACATTTGTAAGTATATTTAATATGTTAAATGATTGCATATTAATTAGTTTAACTAGTTCATGTGCCATGTTTTGACAGGAGGAAAAATATGGTCGACATACAATGCAATTTGAAAAGGAAATGTTACAAAGCAAAAAGTGGACTGATTTTGCAATTTGGATAGAGAACAAGGTATCAATAGTTGACTTTCAATAGCTGAGTTGGGTATTGTTGTGTTAATATGTCAATTTGCATTTCTTGTTTTGAGTTGTTTATTGATGAGTAGGATGAGTTCTAAGTGCTTCTCTATTGGCCCTAGATCATACTCAATTGTCCCATTATTTCATGTTGAGGAAAAAAATATTGTTTGCCTTAAAGGGCAATAGGTGACATTCATGCCTTATTTTCATCGCAAATTTTAATTAATGACCATGGTCTTTTAATATCTCTTAAGTGTTCTCATTTAAGTTATGAGTTGTATCATTTGAGTAACTTAGTCCCATGTTGATTTGATTTATCTTCTTTTCTCTCAAACATGGTATCTCAAGGAGTGATTCCTTGAATTCATGTCACCATTCTACTAAGTGATCCACATGCATCTTTTCCATCCTTCCTCATGATGCTGCCATTCTTTTAACATGTAAGAATGTTTTGATGCATCTTGGTAGGCATCCTATAGATATAACACATCCTTGTAGAACTTCTTTTGCACCAAGGTCAAGTCATCATAGATTTCTAATGCATATTCCATTAAATCACCTATGTCATACCTTGCAGCCTTGTAGTATTCCACTTGATGTTTCAAGTGCTCAATTTCCTTCCATTTCTCATGTCATTTAAAGGATGTTTGATTCATTTGCTTGTGGTGTGGTAACCCTAGTTGTAGCCCTAGCCACTAGATCCATATCATCTACATCCATTGCCATTGCTTCCATGGCTTCATTAAATCTCAAGAGTATAGTATGATCAACAACATGTCAGGTACAGGCTTGGGAAAATTATGGAGTGCCTATTCGGTGCCATAGATCTTCCTATATGTTAACAACTCATATAGGGAGTAATCTCTTAGGTTCTCTAAGATTCTGATCATGTTAAATGCCTTTTTCCCAATAAACTTGTCAAGAATGGCAAGTACTTGCCAAAAAAACTTGTAGAAAATTGTCTAAAATTATCCATAAAACTCAGTGAATTAACTTTTGAGTAGAAAATAATGACTAATTAGCATTTAGAATCTCCTGTAGATAATTATAAATAAACACATGCTTTAATGATAGATAGATTAACTAGATAAGTTGGTGAAATTAATTATGTTTTGAGTGATCCGACAAGTTTCTATGGTGTCATGGAACTTGCATGAAAAACCATATGTTGTTTTACCGAAGTTAATGACCTCAGAGGATTAGGTCTATGCATGAAAGCTATACTAAATGGATTTGGTTATGCAGTTCCGCCAGTGATGTGTCTTCTCTTCATAATGGATGTATGTCATATATGTGGTTAACATCAATAATTTCGTGATTGAATTTGTTAATGCATACTACTTTGTTCAATTTCGATGATGTTAACTGGTACAATTAACTTAAGCAGTTTGCTTGCTGCTTCCTTCATACTTATGTTTTCTTTTATACTTTCACAAATCAAGATAACAGGAAAGCATGGACTAAGGATGAAACAAGTAAGTTTAAATGATCAAGGCAAGAAAAAATCAAATGATCTTAGGGACTAAGAGAGCTGCATAGATTATGGAAATAACATATGCATTAGACTTTCCATCTAGAAAGTTCTCTCATTCAATATAGAGAATAAGAAATAAGCCAAGTACTTTGGGCCTATTTTTACTAGTTTTTTCCTTTGTTTAAATGATGATATTTCATGGATTGTTGTTGAAATGACGAAGCTTATCTGATAGGATTTTTATCGGTTGCAAGATGAAGTTGTGAAAATGTCTCCTTATGCCAGGGCTATCAGAGACATTGAAGATGAGGAACTAGTGAATTTTTTCCTTGGGATGTCGCCATGGTTGGTAAACTGCATTAACTAATTATGCTCTAGTTTTTTCAAAGCGCTCTATGCACTCTAAATTATTTTTGTCACTTCATTTTTGAAATGTTTATATGGCAGTTTAATTAGGTTCATATTTGTAAATAACATTGAAAAGATACATTCATGAAGTTCTTGACAAATTAATTCGTGTCCTTAGCTTTCAATTTAGATATTAGATGTTTGTACATATTTTGAGGAATGTGAATTTTCATTAACATGATCATATTTTTTTTGAACTTTTTAGAAGTGCACATGTTTCTTAGTGTATGCCATATAATTTTTTTTGTGTAAGCATTATTTTTTATCGAGATAAAAACTTGATAGATTTGAGCTCCTTGTTGAACATTAGCTTCTTTTGAATTTTATATTTATTTCAAATAAATAGAAATGCCATACAACAGCCTTTTCTGAAAAGGAGAAGCCTGTGTTCTAAAAATAGATGCAATGTATTTTGACTTCTAATTAATAACATCTATGCAAGAAAGAAAGTTAGTACTAGGACCTAACTAAATTATCAATGTGGAGTACATCCTGATTGAAGTCTTTGAAAACAATAGCCATATCAAATTCCTTTTGCCCAAGTCCTGCTCTCTCAAGGTTAACAATCTCAATCTCACTAATAGTGATTACTAAGAAAGGTAATTCCACCAGCTCTACAAACAGTTTATTGTAGGAACAATAAAAGCAGACGCTTTGAAAGGAACTCCATGAAAACCAAGCTCTCTAAATGGTATATCAAACTCTAGCTCAAAATATTTTAGATAAGGTTGCTCCCATAGCTCTGTTACTCACTTGACAAATCCTTGAAACTTTGCATTGATTTTATTTTTCTTGCCCCTTTCTTGTTCTTCCTCAATTTCATCGGGATCATACATTGACCTTCTTGTGCCTCCTAAAGTTTGGACCATATCCATTACCTCCACATAAAACTGGACATCCTTGATCTTCTTGGTTCACACCATATTATGTTTATGCAAATGAAAATGAAGCAATGTAATCATCTCCTCCATTAGCTAGAAGAATGCATGCTTAATTTTTTGATACATGATATTAGATCTCTCATTTTCTCTCATGGTTGAACACTGAAATCCATTATGGTGGCCCTCCAAAGTTCCAGTCATATTTCTTCCTCTTCCACCAAATGTTATCATGTTTTACTAACATTTATTAGAATTATTGCATGTTTTACATCATTGGAATGACATATTAGCTATAAGTTTTTTGAGATTTTATTATGGTATGTGCACTTTGATATGATGTAATATGATTATGGTTTCATTTCATATGTTGTAATATTAGATATATAATAGAAAAATAAATTATTACATGAAATAAATAATAAATTTTCATTTTAAATGTTTTTTTTCTGTAGAACATGGGTCTTCCAGAAGATCAAGATAATCATCATGATATACATATGAAATATGTTGGTTCTAGTACAGATCACATAGTAGAGGATGATGATGATGCATATATAGAAGACACCAAGGCCAATGATGATGATGATGATGATGATGACAACGATGATGATCATGATGGTGATGATGATGATGATGATGATGAGGCAGTTGTTGGTAGTAGCTAGTGACATTCATGATCATATAGACTACATCATGCATCATTTTTGATATATCACTATGATACCTCTTTTTATGGTTACTATCATATGTATCATTATCGTAGCCTACAATAACATATTATTGAGTTGTAGGGTATGTGCAGGATCATCATGGAAAAAATAGGCCCTTAAGTGGCAAAAAATTTAGGAAAAATAGAGTTAGGCAACTTGAAGTCAAAATTTGAATAAGTTATCTATATTATTTCAAAAATATGTAAGAATAGAATATATAGAAAATTGAATGTAGTTTCTAAAATACTAGGTTTATGTTTTTTTTAAAAATATATTTGGTAAAAATTTGAAATTTAATACAATAGTACTTAAATTTCAGGGAAAAAATAAGAAGTAGGTGTCTATCCGACCACCCTAACCACAATAAAATGATAATATATATTTATAATATTTCAGACATAAGTAGAGGACTCATGTCTAGATGTGATGCATATTTTTTTGTAAATTTTTCCAGGTAAATAATTAATTATGTTTTTTTTTATTACAAATTTAAAAAAATATAAAAACTCGTATGTCTGACCACCTTAACTTGGTCAAAACTCCATGAAATTCAATTTTTTATTTTTAAATCCTTAGTATCTGAAGTATTGAATGTGATGCATGTTTTGGATTCCAAAAATGTGATACTGTTTGAAAGCTATAGATGTTTTTTAATCAACCTATCAATCAAGACTTTAGTCGTAATTCAAATAGAAAATGAATAATAATTATTTATTAAATTTAAAGTAAAGCATAATTTATATTGGTGGAAAGCTGAGAATCTCCTTTAAAAACCCTTTCCATTTTATCAATTTTGAGTAAAAAAAAGTTGTTAGCCACGTACCCTTCAAATACCCATCATATTGCCACTTTTTGGCCCATCATGATCCTACACATACCCTGTATCATTTTGACATGTATCATTTTGACTTATGTCATTTAGACATGTATCATCTTGACTTGTATAATTTTGAGTTACATAATTTATCATTTTTACTTATATCATTTGTCCATGTATCATGTCAATTATTGGACATGTATCATTTTGACATGTTATTAATCTACTAGCATATTTGACTTTCACTTGTTTTAGTTATATATGATGATGATCTTATCGGTATTGACTTGTTAATTTATATATATATTAAAGTGGTCAATGATTTTTGGATGGATATTTATTACACATGATGATTTTAGTTTACTACTTAGGATGGATACATTGTCAAATTCAATTAAATTATAGATATTTGACTCAGTTGTTTTAATTATAGATGATAATCATGTTATAAAAATTATCTTGTTATTTAATTATATGAGTTAAATAATTAAATTACTTACTCTATAATCATATGAGTTATTTAAGAGGCATGATATATTTGACTAATTAAATTGAAATAAAATGTATTATTTAATTTACTTACTCTATAATAATAAGGGTTATTGAAGAGACATGATATATTTAACTAGTTAAATTGAAATAAAACATATTAAATTAATAAATGGAAGCAACCGGTATTGGCATGGTGTGATGGTTTATTGGTGGCATTGTTGTTCTTGCCACCAAGGTTCAAACCCTGTTGGGGTGGTATTGTTGATTGGTTGTATACGGTTCATAGCTTTAGTCAAAAGTGTTTACCCCTTGAATAAAAATAAAATAAAATAAATAGAAGCAAAACTAAATGCAAAAAGCGACATTATATCAGAAGCAAAATTGGAAGTAAAACCGGAAGCAAAGCTAGAAGAAAAAATAGAAGAAAAATTTGAAGCAAAACAGAAAGAAAAATTGGAAGAAAACCTGGAAAAACACAAGAAACAAAACCATAAGTAAAATTGAAATCCAAACTGGAAGCAAGAAAAACTAGGGCAAAATCTGACGCTGAAGTGAACATGCAGTTTAACGTCTAGTTTTGTGCCAAAAAAAGTGTCCAATTAATGAACTCAAATGCACTAAATTTAAATGCTATTTTAGGTGCTAATTTCCTACTTTGTTGTAGTGTAAATAGCCAAAAGTAAGTGGAAATTGAATTGTAGAATTAGTGTTGATAAAGAATTGCTAGAGGAAAGGAAACCTAGCACATGAGAAGTAACTACATACAACGAGTTAAAGAAGCATAAACATAACAATGTAATAAATATAAATTAATTAAGTCCCAAATCACATAAGCTAAAAAAAAAGGTTTAATGTTTACTAGTAAGTTTTGGGAGTCATATAGTCACTCTTAGAAAGATTCCTTGGTCAACAAATCTGTTATACTATTATAAAAACTCATTTCCCTGATGTCAAATAAAGTTTCTATGATTTTTCATCACTTCCATAGCTACACAGTTTGTTTAATCCATCCAAAACACTTCATTGCCAACTTTTATTTTTTTGAGAAGGTGCAATAAATTCCTTTGGTTATGGTACTTCAAGTTATTTCCTGAAGAATTGTGCACTCTTATTCCAACTACTTGTACTCTACCATGCACGAACATGTATTATTGGTGCTTTGTTTAATTATGTTTGTCCTAGAACATCATTTACTCTTAACTTATGCATTTCAAATTGTTCATCCCTTATATTAGAAGCATTAAGCCCTAATAAGGTTAATTTTAAAAGACAAAATAAGTCGCCTATAGGCTTCCTCCCTTGGGTACATCTTAATTTCCACAACTTCCTTTAATCTCATGTTTGAAGACAAATTTAAAACAAATTCAAATTCAATAGCTCATTCTATGGACTCAATGGACCATAGCTCAATGGCTTTAATTTATTTTCTTACTTGTGAAGCTTATCCTTACTCAAATAGAACCAGACAATTTGATTGTGCCTAGCTTGAGATTCCCTAAGATGCTCTCGTACATAGAAATGTATCTCTCAAATTTTAAAATATTTTTTGGCCTTTCTTGCATCTAAATTTGACTCTTTTTGTTCTCTTCTCGCTACACAAATAAAATCCAATTTATTGAAGGCGAATTCGCAAAACATATATCAAATAGAGACTTTTCTATTTGGGTATACATTTCCCTACTATACCAGTGTTCAATGTATACCAAATTCTCATCTTGTGCTTCTATTATACACACTATAGTTACACCCATATTCTATTCAACATTTTAAAGACTTAAAAGCAATTGATATTTACATCTCGACATCCATCTTTTCTCTCAATGTGTAAACATACCTTTACAAGAACAAAGATATTTTGCTTACCAAATCCATTGAAAATGTTTCACCATGGTCTACAAAAAACTGAAAAATGGTGGGTACAATCCAAGCTTCATACTACTATGCTTGATTTTTCTATATAGTACACATCCTCAGATGAAATTAGAAACAACCTATTTCACATTTAGGCAATGACATATTGTTGCAGATTTTCATCTATTTTTCTCATGCCAAAATGTATTGTTGCTTTTGATGTGTGCTCCTCTCATCATGTTTGGTAAAATATTGATGTAACTCAAAATAATTGCTAAAGATAAATGGTCCCTTAACTCAAGTTTCTATTTCCATGGTTTCTTCTACTATATTAGATGAATGATGATAAAAGGAGAATGAAACATGGCATGTTCCTACTTAGCAATTAAAAGGACATAAAACTATCATATGGAATCCAAACGACTTGAATCCTTAGCATGTTCATGCATGGATTGCAAGATGCATAATCGATTTCAGTCAAACTTTTATTATTAACAAAAAATGTGTTGGAAGCCAAGTGAGCTTAGGTGACAACTTGAAACATATGAAATGAACATTCCAATTGTTGACCATATTATAATATCAACATTGTTGTGTAGTACCCCTCCATTTTGCTCGTTGGATCAATCATTGTTTTTATGTATGCTTCACTCTTGTTAGCACTCCATTTTGGCACATGGTTATTTTGACTGCTATTTGTTAAGCGATGTAAACACTATATTTTGATGTGATGGGATTTTATTTAGATGTTATCATTATGCCATGTTTTGAATTTGTGTAACACTGATTTAATTTAAAATGCTTTATGTTTTAATTATATTGTGGTTGTTAGATTCATCAGTTTTAGGGCCTGTATTGGTGAAGGGGATAGGATTGTATCACTCGCTTGCAAGCACCCTACGATTCTGATACTTCCACTTCACAGCATATCTTATTATGTATATATATTTGCACATTCGTTATGGTCTTTGGTTGTAGGGTAACAGGTACAGGACATCGAATCCACCTGGCGTCACGAGTTTGAGCATGTCCATTTACCAACGGTTATCGATTGGGAGATAGCTAGGTTTCTGTGTTGAGTCATCACCCTAGTCATAGCTGTCGTCAGGTTTAATAGTTTTGTTTGGTTCATTCCTCCTTGGTTAACTATTGCTTTCCTTATTTTAATGGTTATTTTAACATTTTTAGTTTCAATGTTGTGATGCAAGTTGTTCCATTGGTTATTTTGAGTTAATTAATAAAATCATTTTTAGTCTATGGATTAACTAAATAAATGGTGATAAATTAAATGAAATATTTATTTTTCCATTATGGCATATTTAAATTTAAATTATTAATGGGAATGGAAACCATACTAGATATTTAAGTTAGATGATAATAACAAAATAAACATGTATTTAAATGTCACATTTGGAAATCTTGAATAAGTCATATTATTACAACCTTGAGATTTTGGTTTGTTATGAAAATTTGAAAATGCAATAAAATAGGATTTGAAAATAAATGTGTTTTTTAAATTTTAGAAAATAAGAAATATCCTCCAAAAACCCAATAAATTTAATGGGTGGGATATTTTTGAGGGTTGACCAAATTTGGGGATGTTCTATGTAAGCAAGGAAAATTTCATTTGTTTGGCAATTTGGTTTTTTGGTGGAGAATTTGCTTTGGTTGTGGGTGAATTTGGAGATTGGACCACCGTCGTTGAAGCTTTCAAGCACTTGGGGAGAAAACACAAGGTTCCTTCTTTTCTTTTTCCTAAATTCTTGCTTCATTTTGAAAGAGTTTTGAATATTGAAATGTTGTTTTAGATTCAAGAAAAATCCATGGGAAATGCATTCAAACTTGCAATTTGTTGATAGATTTTGAAAGGAAAACCCAAAACAAAACTTAAACAATAAAATAGGAAGGAAAACCAAATAAAATTCTCCATTTGCAAACCCTTTGTTGTTTTGGCATTTCAATTCTATTATTGCAAAAAAATTATGTTCATTTGGCCAATATGGTTAAAAATGGAGAATCTGGGTATGTATATTTAAAAGTATACCTATGCATTTAAACATATAGATATACTTGCATATATATAATTGCATAGATATACTTGCAAATATACATTCAGTATATTGGAATTTTATTTCAAAATTTTTTTTGGGCATTTGAAAAAAAACACAGGGGTACCCTGTTTTCACACCCCTAGTTTTTTTACATTTTTTTTTTGTCAGCAGTTTTATTTTATAAAGAAAAATTTAAATGAAAATTTTAATTTTGGCTTGGGAGGTAGGGCCAAAACCCTGCACCCCCGCACCACCCATGTGGGAGGCACTGCTCCCATGCAGCACCCCCCATGGGAGGCACTGTGTGGAAGCAGTGCCACTGCCTATGGGCAGCGGCGCTATCCACACAAAGCCACCCACGGGGAAGGCTACGTGGCAGCCTGGCCCTTCCCCATGCGGGTGGGGCCACACCCAGTTTAGGACATCCTTGCTTTAAAAATGAAATTTTAAATTTGTTTTTTTTGTTTTGTTTTTATTTTATTTTGTATTTTATATTATTTAAATATTATATTAATATTAGTATATATAATATATGTATATTATATTATATATTATATATATAATATATAATATATATAATATTATTTTAATATTTAAATAATTTTATTTTAAAATTTAAATAATATTTATTTAAACAATAATTTATTTAAGTATATAAATATATATATTTGTATGTTGTTATATGTGTAATTTAGTTGATCGATTAAGACTAGGTGGAAACAAAGATTGATTGATTTAATTAAACGTTTTAATGATTAGAATATTTTGATTATGAAAATAATTGTAAAACTTAGAGTAAGGGAATTGATTTAAAATTTTAATCAAATGACTTCTTTTATTAAATTGTTTTGATTATAAGTATAATTGTGGAATTTAGAGTTAATGAATGATTTATTTTAGTCAAAAGACTTTAATCATTAAAAAGCTATGATTATGGAATTTAATCATAAAACTTAGAGTAATGATTGATTTTAAACATATCAATGTCGTGAAATGAAATTGGCATATTTAATTGGATTAATGCAAGTCATAAAAAACTGTGATTGACTGGATTTAGGAAATCCAAACATTAGCTTATTTCATTGCTTGAAATGATTTTAGTGTTTATTTTTTCTTTCTCGAGGTTTGTTTATTGTTTTGGGTTGTCTTCTTGGATAGTCAACCTTTGGATTCTTTGGCGTAGTGCATGGAAACTTATACAGTTTTAACCCGGTTATTAAGAACGGGATGTGAGGACTTGAGGTCCTGTATAAGAGTCATTCTCCTTAGGTCGCACGTATGTACCCTTGAGTGTGGAATTACTCCATGAGTTGTCTTAGAAGAGTGGTTTGCAATGGGGGCTAACACACAAAGTGGTGTCAGGGAAACTCTTTGCAAGTTTGTTAATTCAGTGATAACTAAATAAACTTTTAGAAGCTTAGGTTGCATCAAACATGAAACAAGATTAATTATGCCTTGCTCATGGACCCAAGAGCTTGTCTAGACTTGGGATGAGATGAGAATGCCTGGAATGGCAAAGTCATCTATCTTGTCTTCACGAGAGGTAGTTGATTCTGCATGAGTGAGCATGGGTGCCAGGATTTTGATAGAGGCCACCAGGATAACCCATGGTGGGGGCCGGAGCCTAGGAAGATTCCTAGAGGATATCCCTTGATGAGCTATGTGATGACACTCTTCCTAAGTCAACATTTTGTACTTGGTCTTTGTGACATTCTCGATCTATTTTATGTCTAGAAGCAACGTGACATGTTCAGTGGTGTGAGAGTCATACTAGAGTTGTTCATATGACTGTTACGTTCATTTGATGTGGTCCTTGTATTTATTTCGTATCAGTTTTGTGAAGTCTATGTCTAGAGGTAGAAGGTCTTGCCTAGGAATCCTTGTTACTATCTCCTAGCACAAGGGGTGAGCCTTTGGGTATCACATGGTTGGGAGGTATGTCCATCTTAATCTGTTGGGTCGGCTATTGTTCTTTGGATGATATTTTCAGTTGGAGAGCTCGTGGGATCTAGTTCTTCATGTTTATTCTTTCAGTTATAAATGTAATTTAATACCCCTCTTTGTATTGAGGTGGAAGTTGTAAATTGTAACCTTATGTTTTGGAAATATCTCATTTGGGGAATGAGTGTTGTAACCTTAATGTAAAGCATATTATTGGGATCATGTGGAACTCTTGTATCTTTGATTAATTTTATCATGTATGCAATGTATGTGCAATTAATTGTTAATTCATTTTATGTAATGGTTTTATTTCATGTTTCATAATTAGGTTAATGTAAGCTCAATCTTGTAACCTTAGGGGTTGTTGGCATTGTGTAGTGAACCTTCATTCACTTTGTTTTTAAAAAAAAATAAAAATTATTGCATTTATGTTGTTAAGTGCAACTTCCCCTAGGGTTGCGTGGTGGGGGAATTACACATGGTATCAGAGCCTAGGTTTAAACACTGGGTACTTTGGGATTGTGATGAACCCATTAAGCTTCTAGTTGTGTGAATTTTATGTTGTGTACCTTTCCTAATACCTTGATGTGTCTGTGCAGGATTATGCCTCCTAGACGTAGGAAAGGTAGAGGGTGTGGTTGTGGCCGTGTAGGCAGTCGCGGTGAGAGTCAGCATGAATCTCCTCGTGGGGTTCCTAGTATACCTGATCAGGAAGAGCATCAGGCATCCCAAAATGTTTTAGTGGGTATAGCTCAACAGCAGGATCCACCAGGGATTGAGGCTGCATGTAGAGCTTTAGAGGAGGCATTAGCACTCCTTGGTCAGAGACAGCCCGTGGTTTAGGTTAACCCTACTAAGAGGGAAGTACCATCTCAGTCTGAGACACACATGATGGATTTTCTTAGAGCACGTCCACCCTTATATGATGGAGCTAGTATTGGGTTAGAGGTAGAAACCTAGCTTATTGATCTGGACAGGTGTTTTGCAATGCATCCATATGGTAGCAATACCAAGGCGTGATGTGCTATCATGCACTTTCAAGGTTTTGCTTCCACTTGGTGGAGGCTAGAGGAGTAGAAGCTCCACATTGACATCGATTCTTTGTCTTGGGAGATCTTTATAGAGTGGTTCAGAGCCCGTTTCTTATCAGAGCACTAGCATCAGCGATAAGGGGATGAGTTTCATACCTTGCGTTAGTTAGCCCTATCCGTTGAGCAGTATGAGCGACACTTTTATGAGCTCAAACAATATGCAGGGATAGGTGATGAGAGCATGTTGGTCCATCATTTTGTCAGCGGCCTTAATGCCCTTCTTAGTAGAGGGGTGAGGGTTTTCAAACCCAAGACCATGGAGGTTGTAGTAGAGAAGGCGCGGTTGTAGAGGATAACTTGGCTTTGGCACTAGCAGGTCATATGGGAGCTCAGATTGGCAGTAGTTTAGCAACAGGTTCTAGTGCTAGAGGAGGTCAGTCTCAGGGAGGTGTACCTTCTAGAGCATAGTAGGGACCATCTTAGAGTGGGCAGCAGCAACAGGCATCACATGGGAAACGTAAGGCTTTCCAGTAGTGTCAGGGGGATAGGAACTGGAGGCGCATTAAGCACTTTAGCTATGATCAGTCAACATAGAGTTACCAGTCCACCTTCAAGGGTAGTGCGCAACAGTCTAGTGCACCATCTAGAGGCAAGGGCTATGGTAGAGGCATAGAGTGTTTTGCATGTGGTCAGCAGGGCCATATTGCTAGAGTGTGTCCCAATAGGGGCACATCTGGGTTTTCTCAGGGACCAGCAGCATCTGAGCCTACAGTTGGGGATGTTGGTCGAGGGCATCAAGTGTTTGCAACGGTTGATAACCACCAAGAAGAGCATTAGGGTATAGTGGTGGAGCCTTATGGTATGTTATTAGGTAACCCAGCTACCATTTTGTTTGATTCTAGAGCATCAGACTCCTTCATCTCTTCTTCCATTATGGTGCGATGTAGACTGGGTGCGGTAAGGAAAGTCCATAGGTGGCAGGTTGAGTTAGCCTAGGGTGCGAAGGTTGCATCCCTTTCCCTTGTACCAAATTATAGATTGGAGGTTGGACCTCTTCATACTACATTAAACCTTCGAGTCATTCCTTTGGGTTCTTATGACATTGTCATAGGGATGGATTGGCTTGAGGTGCATAGTGCGGTCATAGGTTGTCGACGTAAGTTGATTCGATGCATTGAGGCATCTAGCAGAGTAGTGGAGGTAGTGGGAGTTCAAAGGTCGATCTCTTTAAGGGTCATCTCAGCTATGCAGTTGAGAAGGTGTTTGTGGTAGTGGTTCATGCATTGACCAGATGGAGGCATTTCCTTCTTGGCCATAGATTTGAGTTGCACAGTGATCATAGAAGCCTTCAGTACATTTTCATGTAGCCCAACCTTAATGCAAGGCAAAGGCGTTGGATGTAGTTTCTCTGCGAATATGACTTCAAGGTGAAGTATATCCAGGGGAAAGAGAATGTGGTAGCAGATGCTCTCAGTAGGAGGAGACATGAGATATATGAGTTGACTCTTGTTGTGGATTTGCGGAGTCAGATTCTTTCTGCCCTACCTTTGGATACTTGGTATCAGGAGGTTAGGACAGAGATTGAGGTAGGAAGACCCCTTGGGGGTAGATATTTAGGTTATTCCATGGATTCAGATGAGGTATTGAGGCACATGGGATGCATATATGTTTCTTCTTCAGGTGATCTTCGCACCTTGGTCATGTCTGAAGCACATCGAGCACCTTATTCAGCCCATCCTGGGGTGAAGAAGATGTATACTGATCTATGTCAGTTGTACTTGTGTCCAGGGATGAAACGCAATATTCCTGATTATGTGTCGCGATGTCTTGAGTGTCAGTGGGTGAAGGCTAAATACCAGCATCCAGCAGGGCTTTTGTAGCCACATCTAGTACCAAAGTGGAAGTGGGATATCATCTCATTGGATTTCATTGTTGGTTTACCCAACTCTTCAAGACGACATGATGCAATTATGGTAACAGTTGATAGGTTGACGAAGATGGCACACTTCTCACCTATTCACTCTTTTTACACAGCATCGGTTGTAGCTAGAGTGTACATGGAGGATATAGTGAGGCTACATGGCATTCCATGTCAGATTATTTCTGATAGGGTCTAGTGTTCACCTCAGCTCTTTGGACTTCATTACAGCATGCAATGGGGACACAATTGAACTTCAGTTCAGCATACCACCTAGAGATAGATGGAAAGACCAAGAGGGTCAATCAGATCCTTGAGAACATGTTACGTATGTATGTAATGTACCAACAGATACAATGGGAAGACTATCTCTATTTGGTAGAGTTTGCCTATAATAATGGTTTTTAGAGTTCTATCGACATGCCTCCATTCTAGGCATATTATGGGCGACCATGTCGCACTCCTTTGAGTTGGGATTGACTTGAGGACAGAGTGACTTTGGGTCCTAAGATGTTTCAGGATATGGAGTAGTAGGTGGATAGGATCAGAGAGCACTTGGTGGCAGCACAGGATAGGCAGAAGAAGTATGTGAATGTGCATAGAGTGGACCATCAGTTTTTAGTAGGTGATACAGTTTTCTTGTAGGTACATCTGTGACAAAGCCCCATCCATTATGGGAAGGGATCTAAGTTGGTGCCTCGCTTTATCAAACATTTTGAGATACTCAAGAAGATTAGTCCTGTTGCTTACCATCTTGCGTTACCGCCCAGTCTCTCGTGCATTCACGATGTTTTTCATGTTTCAGTTCCTTGGCTATACCATCTAGACATTTCTCATGTACTTGATTGGAATGCATTACAGGTAGAGGATGGGAAGCTAGCTTTGGAGCCAATGGCAGTGGTGGAGCGCATAACGCTCACTCTTTGAGGGTGAGATATTGATCAGGTTAGGGTCCAGTGGGATCCTAGGGATGACACATCATCCACTTGGGAGGATGCAGCTAGGATGAGGGAGCTCTATCCCTATTTTTTTGCAGGCTTCCAGGAGTAAGCCTGACCCTAAGGGGGAGGATGTAGCACCCCTCCATTTTGCTCATTGGATTGTTCATTACTTTTATTTATGCTTCACTCTTGTTAGCACTCTGTTTTGGCACATGGTTATTTTGACTGCTATCTATTAAGCGATGTAAACACTATATTTTTATGTGATGGGATTTTATTTAGATGTTATTATTATGCCATGTTTTTAATTTGTGTAACACTGATTTAATTTAAAATGCTTTATGCTTTAATTATATTGTGGTTGTTAGATTCGTCAGTTTTAGGGCCTGTATTGGTGAAGGGGATGGGATTGTATCACTTGCTTGTGAGCGCCCTATGATTCTGATACTTCCACTTCACAGTGTGTCTTATTATGTATATATATTTGTACGTTCGTTATGCTCTTTGGTTGTAGGTTAATAGGTACAAGACATTGATTCCACCTGGCGTCACAGGTTTGAGTGTGTCCATTTACCAATGGTTATCGATTGGGAGATAGTAGCTGGGTTTCTGTGTCAAGTCATCACCCTAGTCATAGCTGTCATCAAGTTTAACAGTTTTGTTTGGTTAATTCCTCCTTGGTTAACTATTGCTTTCCTTATTTTAATGGTTATTAAAAATAGTAGATATGATTTAAATGAGGATTTAACATTTTTAGTTTCAATGTGTGATGCAAGTTGTTCCATCGGTTATTTTGAGTTAATTAATAAAATCATTTTTAGTCTATGGATTAACTAAATAAATGGTGATAAATTAAATGAAATAGTTATTTTAACATTATGGCATATTTAAATTTAAATTGTTAATGGGAATGGAAACTATTGATGTTTTTTTTATGCACCTCTCAACACAGGCACTGCATAGGTGCTCTACCTCTCTTGAAACACAATATTCCACAATCAAATTGCAGAACACTATCCCAAGGTCTTTAATTTTAGGTCTTGACAGTGCTTGGAATATCTCAGTTGTTTGATGTGATTTGCTGGAATCACAAGGTGGACTTATGGATGAGTTACAAAGTGGGGAAGCTGGTATTGCAAATGCGGTTTCAAAGTGCTGGAAGTGAATGAACAGTGGCTGTCCACTCAAAACAGCAAGTTAAAACTCATCAAATTCATCTGATTTAGCTTCATGGTGATGTTTTGGATCCTACTCTAACCAAGGATTAAAAGAAACAAAAAAAGGAGAAGGGTTAAGAAAGCTATTATAATCCTAAGCTACGAATGAACAATAACAATGGTGGCTGCTAAAGTAGACAGACTTCCTAAACTAAGTTTTGCTTGACCAAGAGAAACCTACAGCTACACAAAACCAGTGCAATCTTCTAAGGACTGTAGATTTTCACATCATATACACACATCATGTAAATTGAATCAAATTGAGTTGTAGTAATAAAGGAAAGAGGCTCAGACTAGCTTTGCAAAGTGATTCATCATCAATGAACCACAAAATGCATGAGCTACAATTTCATCAAATACTAAAATAGCAAACACCATCATCACTCCCATTCAAGAAACTAACACTAAAACTAAATGGAAGGTGAACCATGCATACATAAAGAGCAAACTCAAAAGGAACACCCATAAATCATCCAATGTTGCTTTCTATTGCTGCAGAATGTCTTTACATCAATTCTCCAACCCTTACAAATGAGGGGCAAGCCCCTTATTTATAGTTTTCCAAAGACCAAATGAATGGATAGGATTCAATTACATCGAATGGACCAGATTCAATTACATTAGGGTTTCACCTACCCCACAATATTCAACAATTAAAAACACATTCCTTGTCTTTTCCCTATTTTGTCATCTAGTGCCAGTTACTGTAGCAATTTTGTCATTTAGTTGATTTCCCTTTTCACTGTAGCTAAAACTGCCTGAAAGTTGTCTTTTGCTTGATGTGCTTGCAGTGTTCTTCCTTTGATCAAATGAGTCCATCGATGATTGGCATCAATGGATTGGTGGCCCCTGATTCGGGCAAAAAGCTCCTTAGAAATCATCATCATTTGGAAAAAGGTAGGACAACTCCCTCAATGGGCCTCTTCGATAGACCTATAGAAGGCTTCTTGAATCCTTCAAACACAAAGTGTCGTAAGTGTATTTATACATGAGTTAAAGAAAATGTTAGTCAAACCTACAAATTCTTTCTTAGATCTATCCATGCATCATCAAAATATCTTGATATTCATATTTGGAGCTCATTTGGACCATAAACATTAATGCATGCTTCAAAAGCGTGAGTGCCAGAGGGCGGAAAGATAGCAGAAGAAAGCCAAAAGGTAGACAGCGGATGGAAGCCAAAATAGCTATGAAGAAGGTGGGCTCCCCGATGTCCAAAATAGCTGGGAAGGAGGCGGGCTCCCAGATGTTCAAAATAGCTAGGAAGGAGGTAGGCTCTCGAATGTTAAAAATAGCCAAGAAGAAGGGAGGCTCCTGGATGTTCAAAACAGCCAGGAAGGAGGCAGGCTCCCAGATGTTCAAAACAGTCAGGAAGGAGACAGGCTCCCAGAAATAGCCACGGAGGGCCTGGGTTCCAGAGGGTGGCAAGGAGATGGCCGCCAAATGTTTCAAACAACCAAAGAGGGACAGACTCCAAGAAACGGCCATGGAGGACTCGGGTTTCGGAGGTAGGAAGGGAGGTGGCCGCCGGAAGTTCAAAAATGGCCACGAAGAGGCGGAGCCCCTGAAACAACCATGGAGGGGGCTGGGCTCTGGAAGCTGGAAGGGAGGTGGCCGCCAGAAGTTCCAAAATGGCCACGGAGAGGCAGAGCCCCAGAAACAGCCACGGAGGGGCCGGGCTACGGAGGTTAGAAGGCAGGTGGCCGCTGGAAGTTCCAAAATAGCAAAAGGGGGACGAAGCTCCGAAACCACCGAAACTTAACCAAACTTTGATGAAATTTTGATAGTTCATTTAAGAACATCAAACACATCCCAGATCCAAAAAAGGGTGACCCCAAAGTCAAAAATGAGGAAACAGGAGCAACGGGGGTCCATGAATGTTTCCAAATAGCCAAGGAGGAAGGGAATTCTGGAGGGAAAGTTCTGAAACCATCAAAACTTAATGGAACATTGATGAAACCTTGGCAGTTCATTTATGCACTTCAAACACATCCCAGATCCAAAAAAGGGTGACCCCAAAGTCAAAAATGAGGAAACAGGAGCGACGGGGGTCCACAGATGTTTCCAAATAGCCAAGGAGGAAGGGAATTCTGGAGGGAAAGTTCTAAAACCATCGAAACTTAACAAAACATTGACAAAACCTTGGCAGTTCATTTACGCACTTCAAACATATCCCAGATCCAAAAAAGGGTGACCCCAAAGCCAAAAATGTTGAAATTGGATTGACAGGGGTCCATGGATGTTTCCAAAATAGCCAAAGCAAGACAAAAGGCAGAAAGGGGATGGGGGACTTATTTCTCTGCAAATTTGAATACTTCAAGTACATGAATTTGGGTAGGGGAATTTGATTGTTTGATGGCACATGACCGATTTGGGCTTGGAAATGGGGCACACAAAACAAGATAGGAGCAAAGCAGCCTGTCGGGAGCAAAAAAAGGGGGTCCCTGCCTATGGTGGGGTGTGTGTGCAAAACATGCACAACAAATGGGGACTCACTGGGGAAATGCTCGAGAGAATTTTGATGACAAACTAGAATCACGAACTCAAAATCTTTGGTTTCGACCTTCATGCTAAGGCAAACAAACCAGATGCCCAACCAAAGGATCAAAACCATTAGCCAACCCAGCCTTCACTATGCTGAAAATCCAAGTGTGTCAAATTGCATTAATTCTCATTCTTAAGTTGCTACAGGAACCCAAGGTCCATTCAGTTAAGCTACGTAGTTTATTCTAACTCCAAAAGTATCTGGGACATTGCCTCGCTGCCAGTCAGGCGTCCATATCCTCGACAAGGCTATCGCTATGATTCTCCCGAACATTGCTCTACTGCTGGCTGGGCGTCCATAGCCCCGGTAGAGTTCCTCGGATACCCCTGAAAATTTGAATTTTCCTTTTTTTTAATTTTTACTGTTTTCTTTATTTCTTTCTTTTCTCCTTTTAGCTCTTTTATTTCAACCTGCAAGCATTGAAGCTCGCGCTCAGAGCTGAGAATCATAGTGGCATTGGAGTAGAATTTTAGATTTTTCACTTGACTAGACTTCACAAAAGGCCCTATAATGACCGTCAAATTTTTAAGATGTGTAAGAGCTGTAAGATTTTAGAATACATCAGAGTCAGACTAAACCAACAACTTATCTCCTTTGAATCAACACCTAGATCACTTGACACTAATAGAAGACCTTCACCATCCACTCTAAAGAGTTGATTAGAGTTTGAAAAAAAAATACGTAGAACAACCCCAGGCAATAAGTATGGTTGTTGTGCGCACAAATTTGCCTAGCTAAAAGCAAAGGGACCCCGAGAAAAACAACAGCAAAGAGAAAGTAAACAAAAAAGAAAACGAAGCAAGCAACCAACAAAGCAAGCAAACTATACACACCAACTAACCTAAGGAAAGCGAGAAAGCAGAGTATTTACAGGAAACCTATACTACTCAAAACGAGCTATGTACAAAGATATTTACAAAGTACTATGTTCAAGCAGAGTGAGCTGACATAAATGCTGACTAGATTTCGTAATGCATGCACGAGCAAACAGGAAATCATTATCGTTCCTAACCATGCAAAATTATCTTTATATTCTGAAAAAAGAAATTCAATGTTGTAGCACTCTAGTTCAATCACATCATCATGAAAAATTAGCAATTGAGGAGGTTTGTTGAACCCATGGTTAATCCATAAACATGTTCGTTTTCCCTTATTCCCATAATCAAAATAATAAGTGCAATTATGAAAAATGATAGGGGTAAGGAAGGATAAAACCTGGAGGTCATCACATAGCGTTGGTAGCGTTGGACAGTCGAGAGCAAGCATAACATCCTTGATCGTTGCATTGGCAGCCTCGGGCGGGCACGGTGGAGGGTGAAACACTTCAGACATTAAGCTGGCATAAGGCTAGGAGGATGGGGCAGCAAACAACTCTTTTAATCTACCAATGGGATCCACTACCTCCACTGGTTGTTCCTCGAGGAAGTACACCTTATCTGCCTGGGTTTCTGCTACCCAAACCTCTTCTTGATTGCTGTCCTCAAGGGGCAACATGTTGTCCCATCTCCTTTCCCAGGTGTCAGCCTTATTTTCATGATGTTCGGTGTCATGGGATGATGACATATGTGAATCTACCCTATTGCAGCCATTTGAATATGAAGGAGGGTCAACAACGGTCATGGTGGAAGGACTCCAAGTTACATCTTGTAGTCAGTCGAGTGCTTCATCTCTGTTAGCAACTATCTTACCACCTCCACCTTTGTCTTCTTCTTTTTGATGTTCATGCATCTCATCATGATGTTCACTCATTTCCTTGTGCTCATTATTGCTGTATATGGAGAAGGAGCTCCTCTCCCAATCTGGAAACTCTAGTGCATCACCGTTCGGGGGCTCAAGGAGTATGTATTCATTGCTACCATTTTCTGGGATGTGCTCTTCCTCGGCATGAGCATACCTCCATAGTGCAACTCCCAATGGAAAGAAGTCATTAATTGATGGAACCTCATCAAGGGGACAAAAGTCTACTGCACAATTTACCTCCAAAGACTCACCCAAAATCCCACCGTCCATGGCACACAACTGCTCTTCAATAGGAAGAACTTCTTCATGACAGGTGGATAGCATTCCCACATGATCTAATTCATCACTCGGAAGTCTGAAACTGTATTGTTGTCCTTATTCTATTGCTGCCCCAACATCCTCTTGAGGACTACCTTCAACTGAGTCACTAGTTGATTTGGGATTTTGGTCTTCTTCTTTAATCCTTGAAGTGGCTGCAGGAGGTGATGTGCTTGGTTGTGCCCCTTGTCCTTTGACTTGCTTAATGTCCTCTTGGCATAGCTTACATGTGAGCTCTGAGTGTGATGAATCATGGAGTCAACACCAGTTTGGGAGCAGTAATATCTCCAAATCCACTTGGTATTTCAGCTTAGTCCAATCCCTCACTAGTCCCAAGACGAGCTGGTCATATCTTTCCACTAGTAGGTCCACATCATCATTTGGGAAGGAAGGTGAATAGTAGACAGCTGTGCCGAGTGGTTTTTCCCGCTCCTCCAAATCTGCATTTTCAGATGCTTGATCCTTTTCATTCATGAAGGAGAGGTCTTCTAATCTAATCTCGCTTATTTATTTTCCATCATTCTCTATTGTCCCAAGGCTATCAACCTTTTCCTCTTTCTAATTTTCAACATCTTCATTTGCTACCCTAGCATACACTACTGCAAACTCCTTTGATTCATCTTCGACTGCAAATCTGTCTTCTAAAGCAGGGGACTGCTTTTCTTCAATGGAGGAACAAATTTTTGATATGTTTCTAGCTGATTATTCATCAAGGCAACTTGTTGTCCTAAGGAAATTATCCTCTTCCTTTTGGATCTGATCCTCTATGTCTACTATCCTAGCACTAGCCTGTGTCGGATTTCTTGATTCATATGTGGTGTGTTGTCCTCAAGCTTCCAACAACTTTCCCACCTCATGGCATGAGTCCCCTTTACTAGGAGATGGCTGCTCCAACTTGTTCACATGATCCTTGACTTGGGTGATGACATTTATGCATGATGAGCAAGTGAATTCAGAGTGGGGTGCATTGTAAGATCTGCACCAACTTGACATCAATATTTCCTCCAATCTTGGTCCATCTTTGCTGCTCAAATATTCCTGGATTAGCTCCTTGAATGCCTTGGCTGCCATGCTTTTCAATTCTTCCTCTAAGTCTGCAAAGGCTAAAGGTTGATATATTTCCCAAAAGGGAATTTCTCCCTGCAAGACCTTCTCAATTCTTTCCAAGAATGTTAGACACCCCAATTCACTATGCCTGCAAGTGCAATGGATCTGACATCTATCCACCAACGCAAATTGTTGCAGTGGCTTCTTCAATCTCTTATTCAAATTTGTATGCAGCTGAGTGATGTCAATTTGTGCATGCTGCTCCATTTTGACTCAGCTTCTTTTGGCTTCAAAATTTTTTGATTTTTAGCATTGAAAGAGATCTCCCTATCTCAGATTTGTTCTTTGCAAGTGCTCCTTTCAATTTCCAACTTTCAGCTTTGTAGCCTCAGTATATCATGCTCTCCTTCTAGCACCAGTTCTGTTGATGTGTTTTTTATGCACCTCTCAACATAGGTAGTGCATAGGTGCACTACCTCTCTTGAAAGACTATTCCACAATCAAATTGCAGGACACTATCCCAAGGTCTATAATGTCAGGTCTTGACAGTGCTTGGAATATCTCAGTTGTTTGATGTGATTTGCGGGAATCACAAGGTGGACTTATGGATGAGTTACAAAGTGGGGAAGTTGGATTTGCAAATACAGTTTCAAAGTGCTGGAAGTGAATGAATAGTGGCTGTCCACTCAAAATAGCAAGTTGAAACTCATCAAATTCATCTAATTTAGCTTCATGGTGATGCTTTAGATCCTACTCTAACCAAGGATTAAAAGAAACAGCAAAAAGGGAAGGGTTAAGAAAGCTATTCTAATCCTAAGTTACAAATGAACAGTAACAATGGTGGCTGCTAAAGTAGATAGGCTTCCTAAACTGAGTTTTGCTTGACCAAGAGAAACCTACAGCTACACAAAACCAGTGCAATTTTCTAAGGACTGCAAATTTTTACATCACATACACACATCATGTACATGCAATCGAACTAAGTTGTAGCAATAAAGGAGAGAGGCTCGGACTAGCTTTGCAAAGTGATTCATCATCAATGAACCACAAAAAGTATGAGGTGGAAGTTCATGAAATACTAAAACAGCAAACACCATCATCACTCCCATTCAAGAAACTAACACTAAAACTAACATGGAAGGTGAACCATGCATACATAAAGAGCAAACTCAGAAGGAACACCCATAAATCATGCAATGTTGCTTTCTATTGCTGCATAATGTCTTTTTATCAATTCTCCAACCCTTACAAATGAGGGGCAAGCCCCTATTTATAGTTTTTCAAAACCCAAATTAATGGATAGGATTCAATTACATCGAATGGCCCAAATTCAATTACATTAAGGTTTCACCTACCCCACAATATTCAACAATTAAAAATACATTCCTTGTATTTTCCTTATTTTTTCATCTAGTGCCAATTACTGTAACAATTTTGTCATTTATCTGATTTCCCTTTTCACTGTAGCTAAAACTGCCTGAAAGTTGTCTTTTGCTTAATGTGCTTGCAGTGTTCTTCCTTTGATCAAACAAGTCCGTCGATGATTGGCATCAATGGATTAGTGGCCCCTGATTCGGGTAGAAAGCTCCTTAGAAATCATTATCATCTAGAAAAATGTAGGACAACTCCCTCAATGGGCCTCTTCAATAGACCTACGGAAGGCTTTTTGACTCCTGCAAACATGAAGTGTTGTAAGTGCATTTATATATGAGTTAAGGAAAATTTTAGTAAAACCTACAAATTCCTTGTTAGATTTATCCATGCATCATCAAAATATCTTTATATTCATATTTGAAGCTCATTTGGACCATAAACATTAATGCATGCTTCAAAGGTGCAAGCGTCAGAGGGCGAAAAGACAGCAGAAGAAAGCCAGAAGGCAGACAGTGGATGGAAGCCAAAACAGTCAGGAAAAAGGCAGGCTTCTGGATGTTCAAAATAGCCAGGAAGGAGGTGGGCTCTCGGATGTTCAAAAAATTCGAGAAGGAGGCAGGCTCCCGGATGTTAAAAACAGCCAGGAAGAAGGGAGGCTCCTGGATGTTTAAAATAGTCGGGAAGGAGGCAGGCTCCCGGATGTTCAAAATAGCCAGGAAGGAGACAGGCTCCCAGAAATGGCCACGGAGGGCCCGGGTTCAGAGGGCGGGAAGAAGATGGCCGCCGGATGTTCCAAACGACCAAAGAGGGACAGACTCCTGGAAACAGCCACAGAGGACCCGAGTTCTAGAGGTTGGAAGGGAGGTGGCCGCCGGAAGTTCCAAAATGGCCATGGAGAGGCAGAGCCCGAGAAATAGCCACGGAGGGGGTTGGGCTCTGGAGGCCGGAATGGAGGTGGCCACCGGAAGTTCTAAAATAGCCACGGAGAGGCGGAGCCCCAGAAACGGCCACGGAGGGGCCGGGCTCTGGAGGCTGGAAAGGAGGTGGCTGCTGGAAGTTCCAAAACAGCAAAAGGGGGACAAAGCTCTGAAACCACTGAAACTTAACCAAACATTGACAAAACCTTAGCAGTTCATTTAAGCACATCAAACACATCCCATATCCAAAAAAGGGTGACCCCAAAGTCAAAAATGAGGAAACGGGAGCGACGGGGGTCCATGGATGTTTCCAAACAGCCAAGGAGGAAGGGAATTCTGGAGGGAAAGTTATGAAACCATTGAAACTTAACGGAACGTTGACAAAACCTTGGCAGTTCATTTACGCAGTTCAAACACATCCCAGATCCAAAAAAGGGTGACCCCAAACTCAAAAATGAGGAAACGGGAGAGACGGGGGTCCACAGATGTTTCCAAATAGCTAAGGAGGAAGGGAATTCCAGAGGGAAAGTTTTGAAACCATCGAAACTTAACGAAACATTGACGAAACCTTGACAATTTATTTATGCACTTCAAACACATCCTAGATCCAAAAAAGGTTGACCCCAAAGCCAAAAATGTTGAAATTAGACTGACAGGGGTCCATGGATGTTTCTGAAACAGGCAAAGCAAGACAAAAGGCAGAAAGGGGATGGGAGACTTTATTTCGCCGCAGATTTGAATACCCCAAGTACATGAATTTAGGTAGAGAAATTTGATTGTTTGATGGAACATGACCAATTTGGGCTTGAAAATGGGGCACACAAAACAAGACAAGAGCAAAGCAACCTGTCAGAAGCAAAAAAAATGAGCTCCCTACCTACAGTGGGGCGTGTGTGCAAAACATGCACAACAAATGGCAACTTGCTGGGGAAATGCTCGAGAGCATTTTGATAACAAATAAGAATCACAAACCCAGAATCTTCGGTTTTGACCTTCACGCTAGGGAAAACAAACCAGACGCCCAACCAAAGGATCAAAACCATTAGCCAACCCAACCCTCAGTATGCTAAAAATCCAAGTGTGTGCAATTGCATTAATTCCCATTCTTTAGTTGCTACAGGAACCCAAGCTCTGTTCAGTTAAGCTACGTAGTTTATTCTAACTCCAAAAGCATCTGGGACATTACCTCGCTGCCAGTTAGGTGTCCATATCCCCAATGAGGTTATCGCTGTGATTCTCCTAAACATTGCTCTACTGCCAGCCGAGCGTCCATAGCCCTGGTAGAGTTGCTTGGATACCCCTGAAAAGTTGAATTTTTCTTTCTTTTAATTTTTAGTGTTTTTTTTATTTCTTTCTTTTCTTTTTTTAGCTCTTTTATTTCAACCTGCAAGCATTGAAGCTCCTGTTCAGAGCTAAGAATCACAGTGGCACTGGAGCAGAATTTTAGATTTTTCACTTAACTAGACTTCACAAAAGGCCCTATAGTGACCATCAAATTCTTAAGATGTGTAAGAGCTGTAAGATTTCAGAATACATCAGAGTCAGACTAAACCAACAACTTATCCCCTTTGAATCAACACCCAGATCACTTGACACTAACAAAAGAACTTCACCATCCAATCTAAAGACTTGATTAGAGTTTGACAAAAAAATACGTAGAACAACCCCAAGCAATAAGTATGGTTGTTGTGCACACAAATGTGCCTAGCTAAAAGCAAAGGGACCCCGAGCAAAACAACAGCAAAGTGAAAGCAAACAAAAGAGAAAATGAAGCAAGCAACCAACAAAGCAAGCAAACATACACACCAACTAACCTAAGGAAAGTGAGAAAGTAGAGTATTTACAGGAAACCTATACTACTTAAAATCGGCTATGTACAAAGATATTTACAAAGTACTATGTTCAAGTAGAGTGAGCTGATATTAATGTTCACTAGATTTCGCAATGCATGTACGAGCAAACAGGAAATCATTATCGTTCTTAACCATGCAAACTTATCTTTATATTCTGAAAAAAGAAATTCAATGTTGTAGAACTCAAGTTCAATCACATCATCATGAAAAATTAGCAATTGAGGAGGTTTGTTGAACCCATGGTTAATCCATAAACATGTTCGTTTTCCCTTATTCCCATAGTCAAAATAATAAGTGCAATTATGAAAAATGATAGGGGTAAGGAAGGATAAAACCTGGAGGTCATCACATGGAGGTAGCAGCGTTGGATAGTCAAGAGCAAGCATAACATCCTTGATCGTTGCATTGGCAGCCTCGGGCGGGCACGATAGAGGGTGCAACACTTCAGACATTAAGTTGGCATAAGGCTGGGAGGATGGGGCTGCAAACAACTCTTTTAATCTACCAATGGGATCCACTACCTCCATTGGTTCTTCCTCAAGGAAGTACACCTCATCTGCCTGGGTTTCTGCTACCCAAACCTCTTCTTGATTGCTGTCCTTAAGGGGAAACATGTTGTCCCATCTCCTTTCCTAGGTGTCAGCCTTATTTTCATGATGTTCAGTGTCATGGGATGATGACATATGTGAATCTATCATATTGCAGCCATCTGAATATGAAGGAGGATCAAGAACGATCATGGTGGAAGGACTCGAAGTTGCATCTTGTAGTCAATCGAGTGCTTCATCTCTATTAGCAACTATCTTAACACCTCCACCTTTGTTTTCTTCTTTTTGATGTTCATGCATCTCATCATGACATTCTCTCATTTCCTCGTGCTCACTATCACTGTAAATGGAGAAGGAGCTCCTCTCCCAATCTAGTAACTCTAGTGAATCACCATTCAGGGGCTCAAGGAGTATGTATTCATTGCTACCATTTTCTGGGATGTGCTCTTCCTTGGCATGAGCATACCTCCGTAGTGCAACTCCCAATGAAAAGAAGTCATCAATTGATGGAACCTCATCAAGGGGACAAAAGTCTACTACACAATTTCCCTCCAAAGACTCGCCCAAAAGTCCAACGTCCATGACACACAATTCCTCTTCAATAGGAAGAACTTATTCATGACTGGTGGACAACATTCCCACTTGATCTAATTCATCGCTCGAAAGTCTGAAACTATATTGTTGTCCTTCTTCTATTGCTGCCCCAACATCCTCTTGAGGACTACCTTCAACTGAGTCATTAGTTGATTTGGGATTTTGGTCTTCTTCTTCAATCCTTGAAGTGGCTGTGGCAGGTGATGTGCTTAGTTGTGCCCTTTGTCCTTTGACTTGCTCAATGGACTCTTGGCATAGCTTACATGTGAGCTCTGAGTGCGATGAATCATGGAGTCGACACCAGTTTGGAACAACAATATCTCCAAATCCACTTGGTATTTCAGCTCAGTCCAATCCCTTGCTAGTCTCAAGATGAGCTGGTCATATCTTTCCACCAGTGGGTCCTCATCATCATTTGGGAAGGAAGGTGAATAGTAGATAGTTGTGGCAAGTGGTTGTTCCCGCTTCTCCAAATCTGCATTTTCAGATGCTTGATCCTTTTCATTCATGAAGGAGAGGTCCTCTAATCTAATCTCGCTTATTTCTTTTCCATCATTCTCTATTGTCCCAAGGCTTTCAACCTTTTCCTCTTTCTAATTTTCAACATTTGCATTTGCTGCCCCAGCATACACTACTACAAACTCCTTTGATTCATCTTCGACTGCCAATCTTTCTTCTAGAGCAGGGGACTATTTTTCTTCAATGAAGGAACACATTTTTGATATGTTTCTAGCTGATTGTTCATCAAGGCAACTTGTTGTCCTTCAAAAATTATCCTCTTCCTTTTGGATCTGATCCTCTATGTCTGCTATCCCAGCACTATCCTGTGTCAGATTTCTTGATTCATCTATGGTGTGTTGTCCTCAAGCTTCCATCAACTTTCCAACCTCATGGCATGAGTCCCCTTTACTAGGAGATGGCTACTCCAACTTGTTCACATGATCCTTGACTTGGGCGATGACATTTGTGCATGATGAGCAAGTGAATTCAGAGTGGATTGCATTGTGAGATCTACACCAACTTGACATCAATATTTCCTCCAATATTGATCCATCTTTGCTGCTCAAATGTTCCTAGATCAGCTCCTTGAATGCCTTGGTTGCCATGCTTGTCAATTCTTCCTCCGAGTCTGCAAAGGCTAAAGGTTGATATATTTTCCAAAAGGGAATTTCTCTCTGCAAGACCTCAATTCTTTCCAAGAATGTTAGACACCCCAATTCACTATGCATGCAAGTGCAATGGATCTGACATCTATCCGCCAACGCAAATTGTTGCAATGGCTTCTTCAGTCTCTTGTTCAAATGTGTATGCAGTTGAGTGATGCCAATTTATGCATTCTCCTCCATTTTGACTCAGCTTCTTTTGTCTTCAAAATTTTCTGATTTTTAGCATTGAAAGAGATCTCCCTATCTTAGATTTCTTCTTTGCAAGTGCTCCTTTCGATTTCCAACTTTTAGCTTTGTAGCCTCAACATGTCATGCCCTCCTTCTAGCGCCAGTTCTATTGATGTATTTTTTACGCACCTCTCAACACAGGCAGTGCCTAGGTGCACTACCTCTCTTGCAAGACAATATTCCACAATCAAATTGTAGAACACTATCCCAAGGTCTCTAATGTCAGGTCTTGACAGTGCTTGGAATATCTCAGTTGTTTGATGTGATTTGCTGGAATCACAAGGCGGACTTACGGATGAGTTACAAAGTGGGGAAGTTGGATTTGCAAATGCAGTTTCAAAGTGCTGGAAGTGAATGAACAGTGGCTGTCCACTCAAAATAGCAAGTTGAAATTCATCAAATTTATCTGATTTAGCTTCATGGTGATGCTTTGGATCCTACTCTAACCAAAGATTAAAAGAAACAACAAAAAGAGAAGGGTTAAGAAAGTTATTCTAATACTAAGCTACAAATGAACAGTAACAATGGTGGCTACTAAAGTAGACAGGCTTCCTAAACTAACTTTTGCTTGACCAAGAGAAACCTACAGCTACACAAAACCAGTGCAATCTTCTAAGGACTGTAGATTTTCACATCACATACACACATCATGTACATGCAATTGAACTAAGTTGCAGCAATAAAGGAAAGAGGCTCAGACTAGCTTTGCAAAGTGATTCATCATCAATGAACCACAAATAGCATGAGCTAGAAGTTCATCAAATACTAAAATAGCAAACACCATCATCACTCCCATTCAAGAAACTAACACTAAAACTAACATGGAAAGTGAACCATGCATACATAAAGAGCAAACTCAAAAGGAACACCCATAAATCATGTAATGTTGCTTTCTATTGCTGTAGAATTTTTTTACATCAATTCTCTAAACCTTAAAAATAAAGGGCAATCCCCTATTTATAGTTTTTCAAAGCCCAAATGAATGGCTAGGATTCGATTACATCGAATATCCCAGATTCAATTACATTAGGGTTTCACCTACCCCACAATATTCAACAATTAAAAATACATTCCTTGTCTTTTCCCTATTTTGTCATCCAGTGCCAGTTACTGTAGCAATTTTGTCATTTAGCTGATTTCCCTTTTCACTATAGCTAAAACTGTCTGAAAGTTGTCTTTTATTTGATGTGATTGCAGTGTTCTTCCTTTGATCAAACGAGTCTGTTGATGATTGGCATCAATTGATTGGTGGCCCTTGATTCGGGTAGAAAGCTCCTTAGAAATCATCATCATTTGGAAAAAGGTAGGACAACTCCCTCAATGGGCCTCTTCAATACACCTATGGAAGGCTTCTTGACTCCTACAAACACGAAGTGTCGTAAGTGCATTTATACATGAGTTAAGGAATATGTCAGTGAAACCTACAAATTCCTTGTTAGATCTATCCATGCATCATCAAAATATCTTGATATTCATATTTGGAGCTGATTTGGACCATAAACATTAATGCGTGCTTCAAAGCTGCGAGTGCCAGAGGGCAGAAAGATAGTGAAAGAAAGCCAGAAGGCAGACAGTGGACGGAAGCCAAAACAGCCGGGAAGAAGGCGGGCTCTCGGATGTTCAAAATAGCCGGGAAGGAGGCGGCCTCCCAGATGTTCAAAAAAGCCAGGAAGGAGGCAGGCTCCTGGATGTTAAAAATAGCCAGGAAGAAGGGAGGCTCCTGGATGTTCAAAATAGTCGGGAAGGAGGTAGGCTCCCGGATGTTCAAAATAGCTAGGAAGGAGACAGGCTCCCGAAAACGGCCATAGAGGGCTCGGGTTCCATACGGCGGGAAGGAGATGGCCGCCGGATGTTCCAAATGACAAAAGAGAGACAAACTCCCAGAAATGGTCACAGAGGACCCGGGTTCTGGAGGTCAGAAGGGAGGTGGCTGCCGGAAGTTCCAAAATAGCCATGGAGAGGCGGAGCCCTAAAAATGGCCACGGAGGGGCCGAGCTTCGGAGGCCGGAAGGGAGGTGGCTGCTAGAAGTTCCAAAATAGCAAAAGGGAGACGAAGCTCAAAAACCACCGAAACTTAACCAAACTTTGACGAAAGCTTGGCAGTTCATTTAAGCACATCAAACACATCCCAAATCCAAAAAATGGTGACCCCAAAGTGAAAAATGAGGAAATAGGAGTGACAGGGGTCTACAGATGTTTCCAAACAGCCAAGGAGGAAGGAAATTCCAGAGGGAAAGTTCCAAAACCATCGAAACTTAACGAAATGTTGACGAAACCTTGGCAATTCATTTACACACTTCAAGCAAATCCCAGATCCAAAAAAGGGTGACCCCATAGTCAAAAATGAGGAAACGGGAGTGACGGGGGTCCATGGATGTTTCCAAATAGCCAAGGAGGAAGGGAATTCCAGAGGGAAAGTTCTGAAACCATCGAAACTTAACGGAACTTTGACGAAACCTTGGAAGTTCATTTATGCACTTCAAACACATCCCAGATCCAAAAAAGGGTGACCCCAAATCTAAAAATGTGGAAACTGGACCGACAGGGGTCAACGGATGTTTCTGAAATAGTCAAAGCAAGACAAAAGGAAAAAAGGGGATGGAGGACTTTATTTCTCCGCAGATTTGAATACCCCAAGTACGTGAATTTGGGTAGGGGAATTTGATTGTTTGATGGCACATGGCCAATTTGGGCTTGGAAATGGGGCACGCAAAATAAGACAGGAGCAAAGTAGCCTATCGGGAGCAAAAAAAAGGGGGTCTCTGCCTACAGTGGGGCGTGTGTGCAAGCCATGCACAACAGAAACCATACTAGATATTTAAGTTAAATGATAATAACAAAATAAACATGTATTTAAATGTCACATTTGGAAATCTTGAATAAGTCATATTATTGCAACCTTGAGATTTTGGTTTGTTATGAAAATTTGAAAATGCAATGAAATAGGATTTGAAAATAAATGTGTTTTTAAATTTTAGAAAATAAGAAATATCCTCCAAAAGCCCAATAAATTTAGTGGGTGGGATATTTTTGAGGGTTAACCAAATATGGGGATGTTCTATGTAAGCAAGGAAAATTTCATTTGCTTGGCAATTTGATTTTTTGGTGGAGAATTTGCTTTGACTGTGGCTAAATTTGGAGAATGGATCACCATTGTTGAAGCTTTCAAGCACTTGGGGAGAAAACACAAGGTTCCTTCTTTTTTTTCTCCTAAATTCTCGCTTCATTTTGAAAGAGTTTTGAATATTGAAATACTATTTTAGATTCAAGAAAAATCCTTGGGAAATGCATTCAAACTTGCAATTTGTTGATAGATTTTGAAAGGAAAACCCAAAACAAAACTTACACAATAAAATAGGAAGGAAAACCAAATAAAATTCTCCATTTGCAAACCATTTGTTGTTTTGGCATTTCAATTCTGTTATTGCAAAAAAATTATGTTCATTTGGCCAATATGGTTAAAAATGGAGAATCTGGGTATGTATATTTGCAAGTATACCTATGCATTTAAACATATAGATATACTTGCATATATATACTTGCAAATATACATTCAGTATATTGGAATTTTATTTCAAAAATAAATTTTGGGCATTTGAAAAAAAACATAGGGGTACCCTGTTTTCGCACCCCTGGTTTTTTTACTTTTTTTTTGGTCATTAGTTTTACTTTAAAGAAAATTTTAAATTAAAATTTTTATTTTGGCTGGGAGGCAGGGCCGAAACCCTGCACCCCCGCGCTGCCCACGTGGGAGGTGTTGCTCCCACGTAGCACCCCCCACGGGAGGCGCTGTGTGGAAGCAGCGCCGCTGGCTGTGGGCAACGACGCTGCCCACACAGAGCTGCCCATGGGGGAGGCTGCGTGGTAGCCTGGCCCTTCCCCATGCGGGTGGGGCCATGCCCAGTTTAGGGCATCCTTGCTTTAAAAATGAAATTTTAAATTCATTTTGTTGTTTGTTTTTATTTTATTTTATATTTTATATTATTTAAATATTATATTAATATATCAGTATATATAATATATAATATTATTTTAATATTTAAATAATATTTATTTAAATAATATTTATTTAAACTATAATTTATTTAATTATATAAATATATATATTTGTTATATATATATTTGTATGTTGTTATATGTGTAATTTAGTTGATCGATTAAGACTAGGTGGAAATAAAGATTGATTGATTTAATTAAACATTTTAATGATTAGAATATTTTGATTATGAAAATAAATGTGAAACTTAGAGTAAGGGAATTGATTTAAAATTTTAATCAGATGACTTCTTTTATTAAATTGTTTTGATTATAAGTATAATTCTAAAATTTAGAGTTAATGAATGATTTATTTTAGTCAAAATACTTTAATCATTAAAATGCTATGATTATGGAATTTAATTGTAAAACTTAGAGTAATGATTGATTTTAAACATATCAATATCATGAAATGAAATTGGCGTATCTGATTGGATTAATACAAGTGATAAAAAACTATGATTGATTGGATTTAGGAAATCCAAACATTAGCATATTTAATTGCTTGAAATGCTTTTAGTGTTTATTTGTTCTTTCTCGAGGTTCATTTATTGTTTTGGGTTGGCTTCTTGGATAGTCAACCTTTGGATTCTTTGGGGTAGTGTGTCAAAACTTATCCAATTTTAACCCGGTTATTGAGAATGGGATGTGAGGACTTGAGGTCCTGTATAGGATTCATTCTCCTTAGGTCGCACGTATGTACCCTTGAGTGTGGAATTACTCCATGATTTGTCTTAGAAGAGTGGCTTGCAATGGGGTCCGACACACAAAGTGGTGTCAGGGAAAGTCTTTGCAAGTTGGTTAATTCAGTGATAACTAAATAAACTTTTAGAAGCTTAGGTTGCATCAAACATGAAACAAGATTAATTATGCCTCGCTTATGGATCCAAGGGCTTGTCTAGACTTGGGATGAGACAAGAAGGACTAGAATGGCAAGGTCATCTATCTTGTCTTCACGAGAGGTAGTTGATTCTGCATGAGTGAGCATGGGTGTTGGGATTTTAGTAGAGGCCACCAGGATAACCCATGGTGGGGGCCGGAGCCTAGGAAGATTCCCAGAGGATATCCCTTAACAAGCTATGTGATGACACTCTTCCTAAGTCAACAGTTTGTACTTGGTCTTTGTGACATTCTCGATCTATTTTATGTCTGGAAGCAACATGACATGTTCAGTGGTGTGAGAGTCATACTAGAGTTGTTTGTATGACCGTTACGTTCAAGTGATGTGGTCCTTGTATTTATTTTGTATCAGTTTTGTGAATTCTATGTCTAGAGGTAGAAGGTCTTGCCTAGGAATCCTTGTTACTATCTCCTAGCACGGGGGGTGAACCTTTGTGTATCACATGGTTGGGAGGAACGTGCATCTTAATCTGTTGGGTCGACTATTGTTTTTTGGATGAGATTTCTAGTTGGAGAGCTCGTGGGATCTAGTTCTTCATGTTTATTCTTTCAGTTATAAATGTAATTTAATACCCCTCTTTGTATTGAGGTGGAAGTTGTAAATTGTAACCTTATGTTTTGGAAATATCTCATTTGGGGAATGAGTGTTGTAACCATAATGTAAAGCATATTAGTGGGATAATGTGGAACTCTTGTATCTTTGATTAATTTTATCATGTATGGAATGTATGTGCAATTAATTGTTAATTCAATTTATGTAATGGTTTTATTTCATGTTTCATAATCGGGTTAATGTAAGCTCAGTCTTGTAACCTTAGGGGTTGTTGGCATTGTGTAGTGAACCTTCATTCACTTTGTTTTGTTTTAAAAAAAAAATTATTGTGTTTATGCTGTTAAGTGCAACTTCCCCTAGGGTTGTGTGGCGGGGGCATTACATGTTGCTAAAACATAGCAGACACAACAAATAAAAACAAGACTATACTTGCACATTTTGGCAGGAACTTTGCTACTCTACAACTCTTGTTTTAAAATTGGCTACATAATATTTTGAAATCAACAAATTATCACAAGTTGAATGTATCATGATTTTCTTAGAATATTTTACTTGTTAAATTTGACTTTGACTCTAACCTTGATTCTTAATACAATTATAATTGGTATAGTTGAAGTTGAGTTTACTTATTTTTTGTAAAACATCCATGAGTAAATGAAGTTTTTTCAAAAACATTTGTCATTTGATTGATTGATTATATAAAATTTTAAAACATAAACATTTAATATGTTTTCTCATAATGATCACAAGTTATAAATACAAATTTTAAAAAATTAAGATTAAATAATAAAATATAATATGCTTGTTTCCTTTTTTAGTTTTTGTATTAATAATATTGTGATACATATCAATTATATGAATTTTATAATTACATATTTTAGATAAATAAAATAATAAATTATTTAAATATATTATAAAACATTTAATAAAGGATTATTTAAAAAATAATTAATTATCATTGAAATAATATTACTAGAAAATTATTAATTTTCAATTTATAAAATAAATAAATGTAGTTTAAATAAATAAATAACATGTTCATTTGAATTTTTAATTTTAGTATTAATAATATTATTAAAAAATATAAACAACTTCTAAAGATATATTTTTATATATTAAAAATATAAATTAAAATTAAAAATTAAGCATATTAAATAAATTACATAATCATATATGGCATATTCGTATTAATGATTAAAATTATGTAAATGTGAATATATTCAGTTTATAACTATACATTTTAGATTAATAAAATAATATTGTATAAATATATTAGTAGACATTTCATTAAGCACTAAATTTGATTAAATTAAATTATTAAACCTATAGACATGACTTATTTTGAGTAAATAAAAATAATAGAAAATACAACATTATAATAGCAAATGCTTATATTGTAGGACATTGCATGCCTATATTGTAGAATGCATGCTTATATTCTAGCTTCATGTGAGGAAATGAAAGCTACAACTTGAATATATTTTGTAAATGTTAATATATTAATTAAAAAATACAAAATCATATAAAAATATATTATTTTAAAATTATGGAAATAATATATTAATCATTACAATATTTTGTTATGAGTAGGTGTCAGATTTTATTAATTAAAGATTAATATTACACATTCACAAAAAAAGGTGGGTGGTAAGAGGCACACCCTAAAGAGTCACATGGGCCTAGCCCTGCAAGTAGAGAAAAATAAAAAAACAAAGATAAATTTGCTAAGAGGCAAGAGTAGTGTCAATAGTGGGAGGAGGGTCCTTGTCATCTGACCTACCCCATACATTAGTGGGGTACAAAGTGACATCAGAATGAACTTGTTCATCATCATCCTTATCTTTATCTTCTTGCCAAGTGGGAGAAATTTCCAAATCCAAATATAAGAGTCACTTAAAGGAGTCCAAAGTTGGCCAACCAAGAGTTCAACTAGTCATCCAACTAGGAGCTCTACTCACTAGTAGAATTTAGCAAATAAATTACTACATGACTAAAACTTTTAGTCACGTGACTAACACTAGTAGTATTTGGAAAAGAAATGACTAATTTGGTCATTTATAAGTGACTAATTTGGTCATCAGGTAAAATCACAACTAAATGACTAATATCAAACAAATAAAAATGACTAAATAAATGACTATTACTCTATTCATTTTTCTTTTGAATTTGATCATAATCCATAGAGCTTAAGCCCCCCTCATGGGACCCCTACCTAAGTGGGCCATTTGGCTGCCTAGATTGCTTGGTGCACCAAAAATACCTATCACATGGAAGGCATTGCCTCTCAGTGCAATCTTCTTCTTTTTTTATTCAAGGGATAAATGCTTTTGACCAGAGCTATGAACCGGAATACATCCATTCAACAATACCACCCCAATGGGGTTTAAACCTTGGTGGCTACAAGAACAACAATGCCACCATTAAACCATCACACCATGCTAATACTGGCACTCTCGGTGTAGTCTTAAGTCCTTCACATATTTTATAAATTTGTTAAACATTTCACTACTAAATGGTAATCATTCCTACATCCATGTGTCACTACTATATAAAGGGAGGATTTAAAACATTAATTTAAGAAAAATATTAATTTTTTCTTAAATATATTTATGTCGAAGGAATATCCTATTTGAAGAAGATAGAGCTAGTTTTTTAAATCAATGGTTGGTATCAATCTGCTGGGCATTAAATGAATCTCATTCCTTCATCATTTTTCACAATTTTTTTAATTGTTTTCTACTATTTTTTCGTTGCTTTCCCTGCCACTCCTCCAAACTCTTCCTCGCTAGTATTGATCATTCACTTCTCCAATTTGGTGAGCTATAGCCTAAAAATAAGGTTTCAACGAGGGTTTTCAAGTATATTTATCAAAATAAAACTTTTTGTCATCGCCTCAATAAACGCCTCCACTTCATAACGATTAAGGTTCACTTTAAATATATATATATTTATTCCTATCCATCATCATGAATACTCTCTCCACCATAATTTGAAGGGAATGTTATAGTTATGGTCCTTTTAGATTGATTCCTCTTAAACAGAAAGAGACTGAAATAAGTTGTCATTATTAATATTTATCGCATAAGCCTGGCCTAACTCCATGAATGAAAACAAGTATTTTGTCATATATATATATATATGGATTAAATTTTAATTGGTATAAGTGAGTTATATTATTTGATTATACTATTTATTGAGTTTTAAATTTTCCATGGCTATAATGAACAAGTGGTAAGGTTTGGTTCATTTTTTAGACAACGATTTTTGCAAAATAAATATTTTTTAATATTTTGACTTTTGCAAAATAAAAATAATTATTTTTTAAGAATTTAACTTATATTTAATATATAATAAAAATATAATCAATTTTTTGAACTAAAGAAAGTTTATATTTATACTATTTTAAATATATTAAATATAAGTCAAATATATTAATTATACTTAATATTATATATTACATTTTAAATAAAACTATCAATTACATAAAATGATTAAAATTTATAATTAATAATTATTATAATTTTATATAGTACAAAAATAGATCAACTTATCTTAATTGACTTCCACACTTCTTCCGCCTACCCATTGCACACTAAGGTACAATTACTAATTTATGTTTACATTATATTTCTTAATTTTTTAATTATCCTAAATTAAGACAATAAAAAAATACTTTTTTCTAAAATAAAATTTTTATTTCCCTCTCCTTATTCATTTTCCCTCCCTCAATTGAGATGCATTTTCTTTTTTCCCTCGCTGAAGAAAAAAAACAAGAGCGACACAAGGAGATACAGTTGAACAGGGTGCTGGCGAACCTGCTCATGGCCAAAGGCCTTGGTCTCTCCGCTCTCTCCAATGCCAAACTCCTCAAGACAATCAGCCGCAAGCAAGTTAAAGTAGCTTTTGTCTATGTGTATTCCCTATTTGTCGATTTACATTGCTTTTCAAATGGCCTTCTTGAGAATGAAATGGAAATGGTTGGTTACAACAGTAGGAGAGTAAGGAGACACCAAAAGGGTGAAGGTAATTTCTATTTTTATGCTTCATGCGCTATTCTAATTTAAACCCTATCATTATTATTTAATGGTTGCTAACCCTTTATTGCTTTCACCAGTGGCATTCAGTTATTTCTTCTAACCAAGAATGGTCAAACCTTCAACCAATCAGTTCTACCAGTTTCAAGCTGCATCAACACGAGATGCCTATTGCAATGCAAATGCTCTCATATTAAGGCAATGGCTATTAATCATCCATACCTTTTACTGCTGGTGTTGGAGAAATTTTGCAGCTGAAGTAAATGTCGCTTTCCAAGGTATCTTTTTGTAGGCCCACTATTGTAATTTAATTTTTAAAGTAAAATGTATATCATAGAGACATTAAATTATTTTGTCTTACCATCATTTTTTTTTCAATTTTGTTATTTTTTCTCCTTAAAATGAAAACTAAATTTGTGTATAATCTTTATTTTATTTTATTTTATAAATTTTAACAAAACCCATCATAGAAAGGGCCACAATTGCAGCATTTTTTGGTGTTGATAATACTATTGTGAGACTATAAAGGGCAGAAACTCTGATAAAGCATGACTAGCACAACATGTATAAATTACAGGTAAGGATTTTTATGGATCTTTGATTAGGCTATGAAGCTTTTCAATGTTTAAACAAATTCATCTACTATTCCACTCATCATTCATGTTGTGCTTGTATCATTATATATATTCTCAATACATCTCATCATTGAAATAAGGATTGCATTCTATGTTTGCATTTGATTTTAGAATAAGTTAAAGCACATCAATGCCCAAGTAAATAATTTTTCTTGTAGCTAGCAAGCATTCTAAAATTTAGTTAATTTAAAGTATAATACCCT
Organism: Sequoia sempervirens; assembly: GCA_007258455.2. Lineage (NCBI taxonomy): Eukaryota > Viridiplantae > Streptophyta > Pinopsida > Cupressales > Cupressaceae > Sequoia > Sequoia sempervirens. Next base: position 124,357,799 of record VDFB02105785.1, read on the forward strand.
TGTCAATTTAGGCATCCTAGCCTTAACCTTGGTTATTTCCTCACTGCTTCATCATTCATTAATTGAACCACTATCCTTAAAGTATGCGACTTCTTATTCTTTTAGATTATGTAGTGAGGGTTGGTGATAGTTCCACAACCCTTAGAACTCGTAGGGTTACTAATTTTTATGTGATGCTTTTCCAGTTGGGATACCATTGGATTTACAATACTATAACTTGTATTCCTGCAGCGTGTATGCCTATAGTTTAATTGATAAAGAGGAATTTTCCACAATGATATCACTATCAGGATTCAACTATTTTCAACCATGTAGTTTTATGAGTCAAACTCATTGACCCATGTTTCATGAGTAGTGGTTCACAAGAACCCAACTCTCATAATGAATGGTCCACTCAACACCCATTGCAATTAGAGGATGTTGAATTATTGCAAATTGAAGTAATGTAGGGATGCTAGCTCTCTTTATCTGTGGGAAGATGATCTCTCATATGTAGCACCCCTATTTTTTTTGAAGTAACAGACACGTGGTTTCAGAAAAGAATATAATAATATCAAAAAGTATATTGGTACCAAATTGGATCACTTAGTCCTAACTAGCCATGTGAGAGGGTGTATCCATTTGGAAAACCAAGATGTTTGTCACCTATTCATCACATGTAAGAGGATGTATCCATTTGGAAAACCAAGCTATTTTTCACTTATGAATACAATCTTTTAAAAATTTAGTCGTTTGTGTCACAACAATCCCTTGCCTTGTAACATTTGGTCTTTGAAGTACACGAGCTAGTATAATGGCACAAAACTATGTAGAAACATGTACTATACAATGTATAAGGTTTGTAACTAGAAGAATGTATTAAGTTTAACATATGAAGATGATCTAATATCTACTATTCACTCTATATGAAAATAGCTCTGAAAACCATTGCATTTATAGCTTCAGCAGTAGCTGCAATACATTCAATACTAAATAATTTTGTCAGGAAAATTGTCACAAAAATAACCTCAAGGGCAAGGAAAAAAAAATAAACAAAAAATTTGAATCACCAAATGATCATTTCACAGTTCAAAATATCTCCATGTGAAGAAACAAACAAGGTTCTAACACTTTGTATTACAATAATTTTATATATGAAAACATCCATAGAAAAAACCACATAACCAATGCCTTCATTTACCAAATAACAATAGACCTATTTTAAAATGAAATAAAACACAACAAAATTGAAATCATTTCAAGTGAGTTACCTCATGATTTTGCACAAGTTGTGATGTGTTGTCAATGATGCCGATGAGAAAAATGGTTACAGTTTGTAGGAAAAAATATTACAAAACACTACCAAAGCAGAATTTAATAAAAAATGAGATAAACAAAAATGAGTCTCCATATAGCTACCACTTCAGTCTATTCATAATAAATGAAAAGTAGGTCTAAAAATATTGGGCTTTAGAGCTACTAAATTCATGAGCTTGGGACAAGATTTTTGTAGCCTTTTAAATAAAAATATTGGTTGTGAGTTGAAATTTGTTTTTAGATGTGAGGCAAGGAATGTTTCAACTGTCTGGAAGTTGTTTTGTGTGGTGTGAGACAACTTTCCAAGTGAAAGGTGCTAATAAATGTAGCCTTATTGGCTAATCAAAACATTCCCTCAAAATGGTGTATGGTGCAGATTCATTTCAAAGAGCTTGAGTGCATGTACATTGTCTTGTACAATATGTTTGATAGGAAATCTATATATATATATATATATATATATATATATCTGTGTGTGTGTGTATGTATGTATGTATGTATGTATGTATGTATGTATGTGTATACCTCATTGCTTCGTTAGTCGCAATTGAATTTTAATTCCACTATCCTTAAAGTATGTAACTTCTTATTCTTTTAGATTATGTAGTGAGGGTTGGCGATAGTTCTGCAACCCTTAGAACTTGTAGAGTTACTACTTTTTATACGATGCTTTTCTAGTTGGGTTACTATTGGATTTACAATACTGTAACTTGTATTCTTACAACCTGTATGCCTATAGTTTGATTGATAAGGAGGCATTTTCCATAGTGATATTGCTATCAGGATTCAACTGTATTCAACCATGTAGTTTTTCGAGTCAAACTCATTGACCTATGTTTCATGAGTAGTGGTTCACAAGAACCCAACTCTCATAATGAATGGTCCACTCAGCACCCATTGCAATTAGAGGATGTTGAATTATTGCAAATTGATGTAATTTAGGGATGCTATCTCTTTTGTCTGTGGGAAGATGATCTCTCATATGTAACACCCCTATTTTTTTAAGTAACAAACACATGGTTTCAAAAAAGAATATAATAATATCAAAAAGTATATTGGTACTAAATTGGACCACTCAGTCCTAACCAACCATGTGAGAGGATGTATCCATTTGGAAAACCAAGATGTTTGTCACTTATTCATCAAATATGAGAGGATGTATCCATTTGGAAAACTAAGTTGTTTGTCACTTATGAATACAATCTTTTAAAACTTTAGTCGCTTGTGGCACGCCAATCCTTTTCCTTGTAACATTTTGTCTTTGAAGTACAAGAGCCAATATTGTTAGAATTGGCTATGGATGCCAAGATCTATGGACCAAATGGAAAGCACAAGAAAAGAGAGAGAATATGACAAGAATAAACTGTATTCAATGTCATTGATATGATATGATTCTTATTATTACAATGAGAAAGACCCCTTGGTTATATAACCAAGGTGAGAACATAGAAGGGCATAAGATTATAACAAGTGTCATAATCTTATGACATGAGACAACTATGAAGAGCTATCACTCCATAAAAGGTGGAGAGATAATCACATGATGTGTCCACAAAAGGTGGAAGTGATGAGGTAATGACATGTCAAGTCCACCAAAAGTGGAAATTCTCCAACAACCTCCTATGTGGTCCCTAAGTAAACTTAACTAAGGTGTAATCATGACCTAGGACAAGGTACAAGACATTTAATTACACCAACACCCCCCCTTAAGTACAACTTAGGGAGAATGTACACAAAAGAAAACAATGCAATATGGGTCCCAGCTACTAGGCCATGTTAGGTACCCATGTACAAACTCAATGCAATCAATGCAATCTCTAACAAATGAGGAAAGGGAGAAAACCTCATGGGAAAAACTCCCCCTGAAAAGAGAGATGAAATAAAAAAAGTGAAATACAATACTTTCAATGAAAAATGAGAAGGTAAAAACCCCATGTGAGGAAAATACCCCCACATAAGAGAGAAGTAGAAAAGAGACAAGATAGCCCCCCCTCAATGTTGAGTCTCCTGCAATGATGGTAGAAGCTCGACATTGAATGTTGAAGATGATCCAATCTCGCCGAACAACATTCCTCCCCTTAGGAAGAAACAAAACCAAGGATGTATGCAAGAAGTCATGAAGATGGATGATGTGCAATGATGGTGTCTCTGAAGAATGCTCAAGTGTCTCCATGTCGATGCCAAAAGCTGAACCACTCCAATCAGGCGTTCTAGGCCACACTGCTAAAGAGGAAAACCCAACATCTAGTAGAGATGAATGTAGAGCACTATCCAAAGACAAAGATATCCCCTCTGAAGACAAAGAAGTCTCCTCCAAATGTTGTCCAAAAGTATCCACACTCACGCCAATCTGTGAAGAACGATCATGTAGAGAATGAACAAGAGGGTCAAGGTGTTCCCTCACAACAACTGAAGAAGGTGCATCATCATCAAAGAGAAGATGAATGCTATCAATGGTGTCCTCCAAATCCGCAAGATGAGACTCCACAAACAAGTTTGAAATACCTGTGAGGAAATCATCCAAAGTAGCCATATCTGGAAGACTATGTATATTCTGCTGCACTGAATCACTAGGAGCCAAAACTGTAGCAACACAAGTATCATCAAGTACAACAGTAGATGAAGATGTGATCTCAATAGGAGGAGAAGAAGCAAGAGGAGAAGTCTCTTTGTCAACTGGACATTCAAGACATTTATTATACTCAAGCTCCTCTAAAGTATCATCATCATAGGGTATATTATCAACATCATCAAGGGGAATTAAACAATCTACAACAGGATCATCTGGGAATGGAGAGATATGATGGTCTCCAAACATCTCCCAAATCTTGGTCCAAAGTGTGTGTGGGAACTTGATATCTGAGATCTCCATAGGAATATCAACACCAATATATGAACCAATTAATCCTACAATGTGATCATTATTATTACCCCAAATTGATTGCTTCCAAGGTGTGTTTGGTTCAGGTATGAGCCCATAAAGATATGGAAAAAGCTTAAGCCACCTGAGATGTGTCAGAATACCTTTCTTCCAAGACTCATAATTATCCTTATTCAGCATTACCATAGAAGGATGAATAGAAAAACCCATGATACCTCTTCAAATGATCAATACAAATGAATCAACCACAAGAAGAATCCCCCCAAAATTCACTCAATCAAAGAACCCCCCAAGCAATATTTGATTTGGCACTTTATCGGTAGTGCATTTACAATTGCCACTTTCAAAAAATAGCAAAGTGGTTTTTGATCTTGATGCTTATAAATGCCAAAATAGGCCACAGTATCAAGTACAATTTTTGGTACAAAATGAGATCAATCTGATCATACCAATGAGAAGTACAGGAAAAATCATGCACTTTTAAAAAAAAAATCACAAAAAAATGTTACCATAGAAGCAAGATATGAGCTCTTGAAGTTCCCAAAATGAGGATGAAGAAGCAAGACCTGTGAGAATCTACAATTTCTGGAAACAAAAAGGCACCAAAACCCAAAGCTGATTGTACCAATGCGTAGAGCACAAAATTCTAGCCCAAATAAAAAAAAATTGCTCAAAAAAAGGAGTCATAATGAGCAAGATATTAAGCTTCAAAGTTAGACTGCAAAAACAAAAAGCTCAATGGTGAGAGGCTGAAAATTTCAAAAGCTTGCTTACGTCATCAACGACGTATGTTGACGTAAGCAATTCACTAGCTTAAATTTGACATCTTCGGGCCTGTCAAAAAGGAATATACCTTCCGGATGGAATATGCTCACTTTTTGATGGCTTAAAATTGATGGTTAGGAAGCCGTCACCCGTGATTTGACCTGAGCGATTATTCTTTCGCCAGTTTCAGAATATTCTTCGTCGGAGATTTTGAAATGCTGCCGATTTTTGTGATTTGACTGCCTGGATTATTGTAGCCACCCGGTGGAGTTTACTGATCACCGAAATTTTGATATGGTTGGTCGGCGGGTAGTGGGGGAGCCCACCGGTGGAGCCACGCGGCAGATGGAGCCGCTGCCAAAGGCCAAGCGAGGGCTGATGGTGGGGCCCGCCTATCCGCAGAAAACATTTTGCCCCTTTTTTTAATTTGATTTTTAATAAAACTTACAATTGATTTGCAATAAAACTTTTACAAAATGATTTTTTTTTTAACATAAAATTTTCAAAAAATTTCTGCAAATGAAATAATAATTTCAAAGAAAATTCTTACCGACGTCATAATGACGACTTGGGGGCCGTACGGCTCTCAGGTAAAAAAATTTGCCTCACCAGATGACTTGCTCCAAAATGGATGAATTGACAGTCGATCTTAGGGTTTTTGGCCCTTCTGGACGTGATGGCAAGGTCGGATTTGACCCAAAATGCTCCAAAATTGCAGCTACCTTCTGGATCTGGCAACCACTCTTCAACTTCAAACCCTCATAGATTTGACCTCATATGTCCGATTTGGACGAAACAAAAGGAAAAATTGACTATCTCGAACCTTCTGAATGCAATGGTGAGCTCATATTTGCACCAACAAGCTCAGATATGAACCTGCAACAAAGAGCCAAGAACGAAACCTCCTCAAATCTAGAATCTCTCTTTAGAATAAGACTCTCCAATGACACCAAAACTGCTCTAATACCATGTTAGAATTGGCTATGGATGCCAAGATCTATGGACCAAATGGAAAGCACAAGAAAAGAGAGAGAATATGACAAGAATAAACTATATTCAATGTCATTGATATGATATGATTCTTATTATTACAATGAGAAAGACCCCTTGGTTATATAGCCAAGGTGAGAACATAGAAGGGCATAAGATTATGACAAGTGTCATAATCCTATGAAATGAGACAACTATGAAGAGCTATCACTCCATAGAAGGTGGAGAGATAATCACATGATGTGTCCACAAAAGGTGGAAATGACGAGGTAATGACATGTCAAGTCCACCAAAAGTGGAAATTCTCGAACAACCTCCTATGTTGTCCCTAAGTAAACTTAACTAAGGTGTAATCATGACCTAGGACAAGGTACAAGACATTTAATTACACCAAGAAATATAATTTACCTAGATTTGGACTTACCTTATGATTTATATTTCTTCTTATCTCTGTATTTTTCTTACCCCTCTTTTTCTTTGGATTGACCTCTTGCAAAGAGAGCACCTTTAGAGAAATCCTATATGGTTTCTTCTTAATTCTTTATTTAGTAGGGCTGAAAAAACTTCATCAAGTGTTTAACTTAGAAGATGTACTACTAATTGTCCTAAGAAGATTGTCCCATGAATTGGGTAATGAAGAAAACAAACTTACACATTTATCCTTTGCATCCACTAACATCAATAGGCATATTTTTTTGAAAATACTCAAATGTGAAGACCCAAACTAAAAAAATACATAGTAACAAACCTAGAAATATTACAACAAATAATACTTATTATATTTTTGATATTTCTTCAAAACAGTACATAAGCACACAAATATACATCAAACGAATACAACTTACTAAACATGCCTACATGTTGAACTAGACACTACTACTACTATAACCAATGTCAATTTGAATGCAGGTCTACTACTTAAGGGTTTCTATTGTCAAGAAGCCTGATCATTGTGCCTGGAGTGTTTCATCTCCAAACTATAGCTACTGAAACACGATGTCCACCCCAAGAAAAGAAATGATTATTGTTTTCAAATTTCTAAAGTGTATCCCTTCTTCTCTGCTCAGCACATTATATAACTCAATCTATCCTATCCCAATACACCTCAAACAAAGGCATGGCATTCCTCAAATTTTGGAGGTAATTGGGTAAGCTAACCAACATATCTAGCTCCTCAAATTGGGTAGTTAAATGACAAATCAATTCCTCAAATTAAGGCAGTTCCAAACAGTTAACTGGTCACATGTCCACCTTAATTCCAGTCCACTAAGCCCCAACTAATTGACCACATTCCCTCTTTATTCCAATCCTAATTAACAGTTAACTATAATTCCAACTATACTACTGATACTCCTATGTTGATAGATCAATCACTAAAAAAGTGTTGTCAAAACATCCACTTCCTACCTAACTTTTGATAGAACCCTCTAGAACACTCACATGGTTCACTGGATTAAAAGGGGACATTACAAATCTGCCCTTTCCAAAATTGCTTACCCTCAAGCTAAGTTACTAGGTTGTGGGTATAGACCCTATGACTGGAGTGGCTTGGGTTCACTTAGGCTCCCCCCTAAGCACCTTGGGCAGCCACTCTTTGGCGAACCCAAGGGCCACTCAAACAAAAAATAAAAATAAAACTACTTTTTTCTTAAACTTTTTTATAAACAAAAATGTGCCAAATACCTAATTTTTCCATTAAGTGATAAACTATCATAATATCCTTGATCAATAATGAAGTATCATACTCAGTCATCTTGGACTTGAGAGAAAGGAACTCTATTGTAATTTCCACAAATTATACCGTTTACCATACCAATCAAATGTTGCAAACTCAGTCTAATTGCTAGTGACAGTTGAGGCTCAAAATCTTATGCTCCTTTGTCAACTATGATAAGAGGCAAGGATAGTATCTTTATAATATCATGATAGATGACTATACCCTTGATGCATGAGACATTGAACCCTAGGAAGTCCTTTGCAAACTGCTTAGACAAATACTGCACAATATACTCTTTTGTTGCCTTCTACTATTCTGATTCATCAGATGCATGCTCAAAACTCACATGGTAATGGCTCCATCTTTTCAAGGATTGAAATCTTGATAAATGTTTGATGTTTCTTGGACACTACTAGAAACCACTAGAATATCTCTTTCAAATATTGAAACATTGCATTCAACATGCAATGCTAATTTCGGATTGTGATCATTGAAAAAACCCTTTCTTGGTACAAGAATTCATTGCCACTACCATCAAAAGTAGGAGCGTTCAAATTGTTTACCTTCTACTTCAATTCCTTTTTGTTGTCTTTTTGGGTACTATTCTAGCATTTCTAGTTTTTAAGCTCTGTACTGAGTATCTCCAAATAATTAACAAAAGATATTGTAGCTTTGAAATCTTGTGCTTCACTTTGATACTCCTTAAAGATTATGTGCACTCCTTTTCAATGGTTGTCATAGGTTTAGTTTCTTCATCTTTTTGCAAGAACATGGGTTTGGTAGGTTTTGGAATGAGACTAACTATTGGTCAGTTATATATAGTTGAGCTTCCCTCTTTCTATGATGTTCTAGCTGGATTTGAATTTTGCATGCTTCTCTGAAGTTGCAACACTTGAATATAATAGAGTGTGGAGGTTTAAATAAGTTCCCTGATTCCATTGGCAAGTTGTCACAATTGCAACACTTGGGCATAAAATGGTGTAAAATTTTAAATAACCTCCTTGACTCTATTGGAAACCTATCGCAGCTGCAACACTTGATCATAGAAGATTGTAGAGGTTTAAATAACCTTCCTTATTCCACTGGCAACTTGTCACATCTACAATACTTGAAAATAGTAAGTTGTAGAGGTTTAAATAACCTCCTTGATTCCATTGTCAACCTATCACAAATGTAGCACTTGAACATAATAGGAAGTTTCAAAGGTTTAAATAACCTCGTTGATTCTATTGACAATCTATTGTAGCTGCAACATTCAAAACTAAAATATTGTCATGGTTTAAATAACCTCCTTGATTCCATTGGCAACCTGTCATAGCTACAACCTTGAACATAGAAGGGTGTGAACATTTAAATAAACTTCCTAATTCCATTGGCAACCTGTCACAACTGCAGCACTTAAACATGGCTAGGTCTATAGATTTAAATAACCTCCCTCATTCCATTGGAAACCTGTCACAACTATAGCACTTGAACATAGAAATGTGTAAAATTTTAAATACTCCCCCTGATTCTATTGGCAACCTATCATAGCTGCAACACTTGAACATAGAAGACTGTAGATGTTTAAATAACCTTCTTGATCCCATTGGCAACATGTCACATCTGTAACACTTGAAAATAGAAAGTTGTAGAGGTTTAAATAACCACCCTAATTCCATTTTCAACCTCTGACAACAACAACACTTGAATATAATAGGAAGTTGCAGAGGTTTAAATAACCTTTGCCCTACCTGTGCCAAAATGGGAGCTTTGAAATAGGGTATGAACATTCATTAAAGCATAATGGAAGAGGATTTTTTTCATATATAATAGTTGGAAATGCTCTAGTAGACATGTATGCAAAATGTGCAAGCATAGAAAATGAATGTAAACTCTTTGACATAATGCCTCAAAGAGAGGTTATCTCATGGAATGCAATGATTGCAGGACAACCACAAAATGGATTTTAGTTTTATAAAAAAATTTAGAAACTTTCAACCAAATGTGATTGGCAGGTGTAAAGCCAGACTTCACAATTTTTTGTCAACATTCTCCCTACTTGAGCCAAAATAGGAGCATCAAAACAAGGTATTGACATCCATCAAAGCATAAAGAATAGAGGAATTTTATTAAATGTTGTAGTTGAAAATTCCCTAGAGAGATTCCATCTCATGGATTGCAATGATTGTAGGATATTCACAACATCGATTTGGTAAGGATGCTCTCAAAATATTTCAATTAATGAAGTACTCTGGAACATATGCTAACAATTTAAGATTTGCTTGTGTTCTATATGCATGCAGCCATGCAAGTTTAGTGGATGAGGACTATACATACTTCAATACATGAGTAACCCTTATTGCATTACACCTACAACTGATCATTACGTTTGCATGGTTGACCTTCTTGCTCGGGCTGACTATCTTGAAGACACTCTACATTTTATCATTAAGATGTTAGGATCTATTTTTTGGGTGCCTATAGATCATATATGAACATTGATTAAGTAGGCCTAACCTATGAATGTAGCCATCAATTATGTAGGCCCAACTTGTGGTGGGTAGCATTGGTGCATGCATGGAACACTTGCCATATTGGTTGAAGTCGTAGAGGAGCTATGATGTTCATATCATTCATTACTTTACCTCTATCTTTATCTTTTTATCTCTCCCACTTTCATTCTCTCCCTCGGTCTTCCTCTCTATATATTTATCTCTTCCATCTTCATCTATCTCTCTCGAGCCTCTCAATCTTTATCTCTTACTATCTCTCTTTCTCTCCATATTCCTCTCCTTCTCCATCTCCATTCTCTCCTCTCCATATCCCTCTCTATCCCTATCCATCTCTCTATCTCCTTACCTCTCTCTATGTCTCTCACTCTTCCCTCCTTTGTCTCTCCCTCTTTCTATATCAACCTCTTTGTATGTCTTGAGTCTTCCTCTCTCCCTATTGTAGGTATAACATGAGCCTATTGCTAGAGGAGCTTGATTATTTTCATGATTCATAGGTTTTATTTCAATCATGTTTGGATCAATGCAAATGTATGCAAATGTTTTGTCTACAATTCCACATCTTGTATATATGTCTACCAGAGCATATCCAACTGTAACATCTGCCAAAAATTCCCCTACCATTATGCTTTGGTGCATGTTCATAGCCCATCCCAAAGCTAAAATGTGCTAATTGATAAGTGATATGCCTATGATTCAGTGTTAGCACGGTTGCATATTTGTATAAATTGGTTTTTTCAAAATGGTTGTCTTCACTCTCTATGACAATACCATTGATACAATTATAGATACAGATTTGTTCTTCTATACCTTTTAGACACATTATGGATTCCATATAGCATTATGGATTCTATACCTATGATCTTTTGTGAACAAGATCAGCCTTTGGCTTTAATTGTGATATTATGAATATGGTTGGATTGTAAAGAAATTGGGAAATGTAGTTAATTTTTTTCAAAACCTTACTGCAACTGCTGCTTTGGGTATATTTAGAAAATTTATTTTGGGTTTAGTAAAATGACAGATACTACAATGGTCTATATTCGATGAATCATGAATATGATGCAGTAGAGTTCCCTGACATTTTAACTGTGAACTAATATTTATCTTGGAGATATGTAATTTTACACTTGTTTAGTCTGGTATTTAGGGATGATTATATGATATTTACATGGAAAAAGCTTTCAAACATATATTTGAAAGAATAGTGACATATTTAGGTAGATATATTTGAGTGTGAAGTTTGGCACTTAAATTTGTTGCTTTGGTTTTGAAGGCTAGGTGGGTAGCAGGCTAGTATGCAAGTATCACTTTTGCAGACCAGAGAAATTTTAGTACAGCCTTACATAGTGTTGTAGCAGGATTGCAAGATCCTGAGTTGTTGGTGCATGTAGATTCTGCCTTTGCTTTGAGATCTTTTGTGGAGTCTTGCAAAGGTATATTTTGGAATCATTTCATGATACTCTTCTTTCTCAATCAATAAAAAAAGATCATATTGGTCATTAATTATACTGTAAATTTTGTAAATATTATGAAATGCATATGTTTGATCTAAAGTTGTCAACCTATTTTTACAGATTTGAATGAAATTTGACCAATCCTACTGCAACTACTTGATGCTGAGTAGTAGTTTAGACTATTTCTTGATCTAAAGTTGTCAAAGAGTTCTCTCTTTTGTGTTTAACTTATCTTAGTAGTTAATGTGAAAAACATTGGTGGGAATAAATTCTCACCTTGTAAGAAAATGCTACTTTTAGAGAGAAAAGCCAGAGTTTAGGATTAGCAAAAGTGATACTTGCATACTAGCCTGCTACCCACGTATCATTTCTCTGGCTTTTCTCTATCTATCCAGGCTAGTATACAAGTATCACTTTTGCTAATCCCTTTTATCTATCACTTTATACGTGGGTAGCAGGCTAGTATGCAAAAGAGTTTGAGAGAAAGGAGATAGATAAAAGGGATTAAAATGTTGAGCTATGTTACCTGCAAAAAATATTTATGATCACACTGAAAGAAGGGAAGATTTAGATGACAACAATGAAGAGGAATGCAGCCTATTTTTTAAATTGATCCAAGATGTTGCAACTACAATAGAGATGGAGATTTTGGGGAGTGGGGGGGGCATATTTGAAATTATATTAGTCTTATAGAACACAATAGAGGAGTAGCTAGAGTGATGTCTTGAAATTTCCATAATTCATGCAATGAGAGAAGCATCTATTTTTTAGAGAAGAAATGAGAATGATTAAGATGAGGAGCAGTGGCATATACATTTGTCGTGCAACAAAGGAGGATAGTGCAAAGAAAGTGTTTTCTTGTGAACAACCAAAGCTTTATGGGCATCACATAGAGCTAGAAAATAAAAACCTCTTCATAAAAGAAGACAAAGCTAAAGAAGATGATGGCAGCAACAGTGGAGCAATAAAAATTTTCCTTTTAAAAAACAAAACAACTAATGAGAAAATCTAGAATGAGTTTCAATGGGGGAGGACAAGTAGAGGTGGGTCTAAACCCACAAGAAACTGAGAAAATAGGAATAGAACAATTTGGTAGTGGAGGATCTCCTATGGTCCAACATGTGGTTGGAAGCAAAGGAAGAAAAATATGAAAATTTGCTGAAGTATGTAACTTGGTGGAAGGGTAGGCAGTGGCAGTCAGGTTCTTGAGTTCTTTGAACTAGAAGGTTCAAAATTTTGAAAAGATGGGAGAGATGATGTAACTAACCATTTAATGAATTGTGTCCCACCTACTGTCAATTTTGGGCATTTCTGTATTTGAAGAGAATATTTGTTGTATCTTCCATTTATTGAATTTGTAACTACTATTGAATTCAAGTTTCTGAATAGAAGATTTTTTGGCTGCTGCTATCTATTATGTATACTGCATTTGTTTCTTTGTCCATTGTGAGTAAACAGATTATAAGGCAGAGAATACTTGAAGTATTTACATTAGTTGCTATGTTGTTCTTTTTGTTGTTATGTTTAGATCCATTATCAGCGAGAGCAACGCACTGAACAAGTAGCAATAGAGGTGGTTTGCATTACACAACTCCTTTAGACCTAAAATATAATTTTGTGGTGAATTTATGTTTTTAAATTTTTCATGTGCAACAAAAATAGCTTTAATAAGAATTCAAATTAATGACAAGTTTTAAACGTTTTCTATCAGTAACTTCATTAGACCTTTTAATCTTTCCAAGGAGAAAGTTGCTCCTGAATTTTCTCTAAAACAAGATATAAGTTACCCTCACCTCTAAATATAGAAATTAAAACATCATCTATCCCAAGATTTAAAAGAAAAAGAAAATTATAGTAAAAAAGAACAGTGGGAAAGGGCACATGGATTGTAGGGAATGGAATACCTAGATTGTAATCCCCAAATATAATCTTTGCAAGGGCTTGGCCTCCAGCTTGACCAAGGTAATCAACCCAACTAGAGTCATATACTGCAAAGGATACATCCACTGGACCACAACAGAGGATGACAAGCACCACAGGTCTTTTAGCAACATGTGAACCTTCAAAAACCATCTTGTGTTATTCACCTGGTAGATTCAAATTGACTCGATCTTGATCTTCTCTTCCTTTGGTTAGGTATAATCCAACAACAAAAACTACTTCATCTACTTCCTTTGCAATTTCTATGGCTTGAATGAACATAGTATCAGATAAGCAAGCCACATTCTCACATCTTGTTGCATACAATGTGTTCTTAACATATTTTTGTAGGCCTTGAAGCAGTTTTATGGTACTACAAGGAATCCTTGGATATTCATAAGCAGGGAAGAATTTGGATGAAGTATGATGGCCTGCTTTATCTTCATATAAACTTAATTTCCAAGAATCACAAAAAGATATAAATTAGCTCTAAAAAATTTAGAAACCAAATTATCCTGAGGAAAGCATTACTTCATGAAGCATTTGTAGGGTATACCAACACTTCACTAGAACTAGTAGTTGAATAGATGCCACAAAGAAACCTTGAATCTAGTAAACCTAATGAGAACTATTTGGCACACCAGATTCAACTACTTTATTGTCCTTCAAGTCTTGGTCATTGTTCAACTGGTTGTGGAGTGCCTCTACTTATCAGATTAATAAACACTTCTAAAAAATGAAAGTAGAATCCAACCATGGTAATTCCCAAGGATAATAGTTGCATTGTTGGCATTGGCCCAATGACAACTAAGGACTTGGTTTGTGTTTTTTATGGAGGCAAATGTTTCCTACTATTCTTGAGAAGCATAACTTCCTGTTTTGTAGCTTCCAATGGAATTTCTTGATGTTCAGTTGAACACACTTCATTTGTCTTCAGTGTGCCATATAGGTGTTGGCTAAGATCACTAGAGAAAAACCCCAAATGCATCCATAGAAATAAAAAATTGTAAATATTTTTATTGACATCTGATTCATTCAGCTTTGCTTTCTGGATTGTTGATATTGTGTATCTTTGCAAATAATCTCGACAGTTTACATCCATTCTTGACAAACAACAATGTAGATATTGTTATCAAATCAGAAAACACAATCTAATCTTAGCTGATATTTAGAATCCTATTCTACCTTCTCTCTGACATTAGGGTACTACTACACTCTTGGAACCTCAAAATTTCCACCAATAGCTTCTCTTAAAATTTCAGTAGATGACAAGCAAAAATCATAGTTACACTAGTTGAAAACACCACATCATACAAACGTTTATCTATGTTATAGATAAAAACACACCTAGTATTATCAAAGATGGATGGACTGAATTATAATAAACTCTATTACCATTGATATTTACAAAATACTAATATTGGGTGTTCCATCCCTTAAATGTATTCCTCTTACCCTTCATTTTAGCTCCTAGAGTTATAGCCCTTGCTCTTCTAATAGAACTTGCTCTAGAAAAGCTAAGAATAAAGAACAACTTTAAAGTTGTCTAACCTCAGAAGCTCAAATGCATAGTTCTTTATCTTTTGTCCATAATTAAATTCTGATTAGATCATATTGACATAAATATATGTTACTCTTCATACAAAATCTGAATCTTATCATAAAGGTGCCAATTCTATGTTACAAATAGACTAAGATTAGGCAATTTGATTCTGCATCACCATATGACCAATGCATATTCCTAAAGCTCCTCAAAGATTAGTACATCATTGTGGGTGAAAACACTACTGATAAAAGTGCAGTATAATTAGTAGAAGTTAGAATATACATCTTTAAAGAGTATATGACTTTGAATAATTGTGCTTACCTGCTTTTACAACATCTGCTACCACATCTTCTGGAGTGGATGCATAATGATGATTAATATTTATGATTGAAACAACATCACAGTTTGAGGTGATGTAGCTGGAAAACACAATGAAATCATAATAAGTTAAAGACCAATTCTATTAAAGTCCATGAATGACTAAAATAGGTCAATGGATCTCTAAACTACTATAATTAAAATAGCTAAGAGTGCTAAAAGAAACTCTAAGTAATTCATCAATCTTCACAAACTAAACAATGGGTTAATATTAATGTAATTGGTTACCCTTGAAATCCCCAATCATGTCTTGCAGTGTTGGTAAGAAGCTCATAATCAACACAAGGAGGGACTCCATTAACTCTATTATAGGAGCACATGATACCACTTGCACGTCCTTTCTCCACACAACTCTTGAATGGTGGTTGGTATGTATCCAACAAATCTTGTTTAGTTACCTGATGATAGCCAATAGAAAATAGTGAAATCAAATCAAACAGAACCTTTATTGAAGGCCATGCAGTATGTTCAAGAAGAAAAAAGTTAGAGACAAGTATTGTAGTGTATAATAGATCCATTTAGTATTTACCATGAATCTAATACATCCTTAATATGATTTAGTTGTTTTGTAAGAAAGCTCAACATATATGCTACGATATGTATTACTAAAGCCTAAAATAGAACCACGCAATGAATGCTACTTAATAACACATTGAAAGAGTAATGAGTAGTGCCCTCCCATCTATCTAAATCATTAGCTATTAAATGCTTGTAGCAAGAAGAAGCTCTCAAAGTCTGCTGGACTCTAGGTGATCCTCTTGTCTTATCAAAAAGTATATCACCTTGCAATCCACAAACATAGGTAACTATGTACCTGCTAGCCATGAGCAGATCTTCTCCAAGCATTTCTTGACCTTGTTCCCATCTAGGATCCCTAAATATGTTAATGTTAGGTGCCCAGAAAGTTAGATGAGATGCCTGCTTTACATTTTATATTTCCCTTGCCTCAATTCTAATAGACTACACAACCACAGGATTCTTTATCAAATCATAGCT
>VDFB02105785.1:124374336-124400689 GCA_007258455.2 Sequoia sempervirens
GAAAGTGTTCCTAAGATAGGGAAGATTCAACAAGATGATGTTGAACATAGACTCACTGAAATATCACACTGTAGAGGTCATATTCATGACCTATTTGTAATGAAGGGACTAAACTCCATTATGTTATTTTTTTCATTTTTATTTAATGTTTTTCAATGCTTGAATTGAAATATAACTTCAATCCTAAGTACATGATGGCTTATTGCATGTTTATGGTTGACAGGCCTAATTGGAGCTTGGCTAAGGAGTTTTGTTGTAGGTGTTAAGAATTCAAAGGAAAACATTAACCATAATATTTTTGAACTGCTACAAGGTGCAACACTGGTATGTAACTTTGTTGGCATCCCTTTTTCTTTAAATTTTCATTGGAGCTTACCATTAGTGCAAATTTATTTTAGAACAGTAAAATTAATAAATGCATTTATATAGTATATATAGGTTATTTTGTAATGTATGCCCTTGCCAGATATGACCAGATGGGCTGAATATGTGTTGTTTACATTTGTAACAAGATTTAGGTAAAAAAAATTGTACATTTAATTTCATCAACGTTCTAGATCACACTGTGATCCATCATAAGGATAATTTATTTAATCTTGATGATGGATCACTGACTGTGATCTAGATTGTCAATGATATTAAATGTTATTTTTACCAGAAGCTTGTTTAGTATATCACAAACTCTGCAAATTTCATGTTTATTATGTTTGCATGTGTTAATTTTTAGTTGGTTGTATGGTGTTTTCCTAGAGTTGGGGAATGCATTTGACAACTGTGGGATAAAGTTGTCATAGTTCTAGCATAGTTTTAACTTCTATCCATTAGCCTTTTGTACAAAAGAGATAGGAATGACAATTACTTTGCGTAGGTCTCTGGAAAATTTACAGACGTGTCTTATGAGCGTGTGGCTCCAAATGGTAGTATAGGTGGAAAGCGAGTTCATTCACTCCCTTATGTTGATCCAAATCAGCCAGGTATTTAATTTGTATCATAATGTAGTATGTTCTAGGATTGGAGTACTCTATTTGAGGCTTTCATTTTTATCAATGGACCAAAGTTAAATGATCTAAGAATATAATGATGCATTTTTATAGTTCATGTGGGAATTGTGTTATCTGATAAAAATCTACTTCCAAATATGATTTTGATGGATGTTCATATCCTCATCCAAAGCTCTAATTCACGCACAGGCAAGGGAACTTTCAAGCATATCAATTACAATTTTACAATCAATAATCAAGTTATTGATCACTTGCTCAGGAATAAGGCAATTGTATATCACTAATTGAATATTGTCTATTTGTTTGCTATCTTGCATGAATTCATCTTTTTTAAAATTGTAAGAGATAACTAGGAAACATTATATCTAGCATCTAAGTTTAGGGTGCCATAGTTCGAAAATAAAATAAAATGTTTGAATTTTATCCTCTGTATTATTTGACTTTTCTGAGTTTTTGATGTTCAAATTTTGAAACCTTATTTTCAGGCTACAACTCCAAATTGGAAAAGTGAAAGGTGAATAACAACGAGGAAGAGTTTGGAGGAGCCGAAACCAATAGCAGCGAGAAAGTTGTGGATTTGCAAGGAGATTAAATGGGTCAAACCCCTATAGGAGGTCATTGCCCTTCCAAAAGGACTGCAATTAAGGAAGGGAAAAACAATATAAGTATATGAAAATAGGAGTATTCTATTTATATAGTGTTTGTAAGGTGTACAATGCCACTGAAACATTGAATTTAACCAATGGGATTTTGATTGCCAATGAGGTTCAATAAAGTAAATTTTTAGCGTGGTTTTTTCTCCATTCATAAATATTGTATTGTGGCTCCTCTTGATTTGTAATATGTTTGTGTTTGTGTCTAATCAATCATATTTGTTCAAGCATTTTAGTTTTCATTTCATGGTGTTTTTAGCATTTGAATATCTATGATACTTGAAGTTTATATCTATAAACTTGTGAGAATTAATTAAGTTAGATTTGATTTGTAATGATTAAATATATAACTAAAGTAATGACTAAATACATGACTAAATTAATGATTAAATATATGACTAAATTAATGGCTAAATATATGACTAAAGTAATGAATAAATATGACTAAATAAATGACTACCATGACTAAATAAATGACCAGTTAACAACAATCAATGACTAAATTAATGACTAAATATATGACTAAATTAATAACAAAATATATGACTAAACAAATCACTACCATGACTAAATAAATGACATAGTTTAGTCATAAATTTGGTGGTGTTATAAATGACTACAAATAAACCACTAAAATAGTCACGTGACAAAAATTAATGACTAAATAAATGACTAAATAAATGACCAAATTAATGACTAAAATAATGACTAAATAAATGACTAAAATAGTTTAGTCATAAATTTAGTCGTGTTATAAATGACCAGCAATAAACTACTAATGGTCATGTGACCAAAATTAGTCATTTATATGCAATTTTTAGTAGTTTATTTAGTCATATATTGTTGTTTGTGTACTAGTGACTATATGGCCAACCAAAAGCACCACCACTAGAAGCCCCATCCAAGGCTACCACAAACAAACTTGAGGAGGAGGAGAAAGAAAATTTCTATGAGATGACAAGTCATTGCAACATCACGCCTAGGCAAGGGAGAGTGGTTGTGCCACTTGAGAGTCTCATGTGGGTCCAATCCTACCCCTACATTAGCCCTAAGAAAGCAAGTTGTCCCAGGAGTAACCCAGAGAATGAAATATGTAAGTTAGCAGTGTAGGTGACATTCCCTTAGTGGTCAAGGTACCCTTGGAGGTGAGCCACTTCAACTACAACTTTGTTAGCTTGAAGTTGAATTTTCATTAATAAATTATAACATATAATAGATTTATAAAAAATTGAAATGTGCTTATCACTCTAGTTGTGAGAAAAAATAATAGAATTTCTCTCTTTCCAAATTTTTAAAAGGATTTCCACTTTGAAAGCATGCCAAATCTAGTTATACTTGTGGGGAATGTGTGGCTCAATCCCCTAAGAGATTCATATGCCACTTGAGAAAGGTTCAAGTTGAAAGGGCCTAAATAAATCATGAATCTAATTCCACAAGTATTGAGCTCTGGAGTATAACCAAAAGAGGTTCTTAAAAGTCTTAGGTTTCTCACAAAAAGGGAAACAAGAGTGAGGAATCCCCAAGTGGGTGAGCCAAGATCCCACTTGTAAGTGTTGGAAAAGAATACACCAAGAAAAGTGGGCAATTTTGGCCTCTATAATAGTGTAGTGTTGAAAATTATACACCCTTGCAATTTCACCTACACTTGTATCCACTTTAGTGTCCACACCCTTAGCATTTGTGTATGCTCATCTTAGCACTTATATCATCCTTTTTCCCTTCATGATGATAAATACCCCTTTTTAGTAGCCACCTTCTTGCACTAATTTTGTGTTAACCTTGTGTTTTCCTCATTCTCACTATTTTTCAGTGTGATTTGTTTCAAAACTAGTGCACTGTGCATGGACTTCTACATTCAACAATAGCATCCTATGACATTTTAATGTTCAAACATTGTCATTTTTTTATGTTTTACCACTTGTCACCTACCTTGGTCAATGTAAATGGCTTGGATGGTTTGTAATGGCTTGAGAACCTCTTTTTCCCTCTTATTATCACTTTTAAATCATCTTTCACTTCATTTTGTATCCCTTGAACTCTCTTCTCTCTTGGAAATTATTTCTTAGTCTCTCTCTCAAAATATATCTCTCTCAATCTTGAATGACTCTCTATATAGCTTGTTATTGTGGTCTCAAAGTTCTCACAACATTATATACAACTCTCTTGGCTCTCATAACTATCTCTCTTTCTCTATGTCTCTTTGGATTCTTCATGCCTTGTAGGTAATATCTACCTATCTTATGTCTTTGAGCACCTTGGGATTTATCACATACCTTGTTTATGAATTTTATCTTCTTGTCTATTTATCTTTCTCTCTATCTGTCTATCTAGTTATATGTGGAGGTAGAAACATTAAAATGCAGGATTGAATAATGAAAGCCCCTAAATAGCCCGGACATTTCTCTTTGATCTTATGTTTGTAGGTGTTGAAGACATTTCTTGGTTGGAGACTTTATCTCTTTGTTTTTTGTGATTATTTTATTTCTCTTCTCTCATTTCATCATTTACATTCATTATAGTTTTCTTTATTTAATTGTCAATTATTAATGTTATTTTTGTATATTTCAAGAGTTCTTAGTAATCAAAATAATAGCAGTCATCTTTTTTGTGTGTATGATATTCTTACTTTTTAGTCCATATGTCATACTGACACATTGTAGGGATATTCATGTGTTTCAATGTCTTCCTTGGTTGAGAGCTTATTAGTTTGTCTAAAAGACCTTTGTAACCTACTATTTCTATTTCTAAAACTCTCACTATTTTATCTTGTAACCTGAGCATTGTTGCTTGAGGTCTGATTGAGGACCACTTTCGCCTTGAAGACTCTTCTTTTCTTGAGACTCAAGGGTATAAAATATCCTCCTATACAAATAGCAACCCACAAATTAGTGAATTTGTGATGCTAAATAGGAACTAGTGACTATAAATTCCATCTTTGGTTCAAACTATTACCCTTCAAAGGATGAGGTCAAAGCCACTAATAACCAAACCAAGGTTTGTATCTTGTGAAGGGAGTATTTAGATCCCACTTCCAATCTTTCCACCAAGGTTTGGTGAAAAAAATGATAATTTTGTGAAGTATATAAATTGGAATGGTATTAAGGACTCCTTCAAAGGTATCATGATAAAAATAATTTAAGCCAAACTTTGATTTGAATTTTACCCATGACATGAGGCTCATTTTGGGTGTGGAAAGAAAATCCTTGAGAGTCTAAATGACTTCATTTTAAAATCTAAGGGTCTTAAGCCAAGGTAACCTAGCAGGAGGGTTTCCCAAATTGGAAAACAAAGAAGATAACCAAATATTGTGTTGGTTAAAAGATGAGCCTTCCTTAAAGATAGTGTCACTCCATTTGAGCTAGGTTTTAATGGTTTCATAGACATGCAAAACTATTTTGGAGATAAATTTTTTATCCATTTGAACTAGATCTTTTATTATCCAAAGGGTGTGAAGGTCAATTCCTTTCCAAGATAGCCTATTCACAAGATAACTAGAGAAAATGCAATGTCAAAGGAGAATCTTCTAGGCTTAATTTTCAGTGAGATCTGGGATAATCCAATTAGGACAAAGAGAAATAATTTTTTTTTTTTTGTGGAAAGGAGACCACGACCACCAAAATCTCAAGGAAGGCAACATAATTCCCAAGCAATGTGGTGGAATAATTTATGTGTCTAAAAGGAGGCCCAAATAAAATCTATGAGTATTTTTTCTAACTTCATGTAAGAGGACTTGGAAGGGCCCAACATGAAGAGTAATAAACATGAGTAGCAACAATAGTTTTAAAGCATACCTGGAACTTCCTAGCCAAAGAAAATTGCTTGGTTATCAAAAAATGTAGTTTTTTCCTTATTTTGTTAAGGACTTTACAAAAAAAATCAAACTAGGAGAAGCTTGAAAGGAAAAGGGAATGAAAAGGAACCTAAATATTTCCCCTCAAGAATTACACTTACATCCATATTGTTACATCTAGGGAGGTTGGGGAATAATAGACTACTTATAGAATTGAATTTTATGTCATTAAATAGCAAACCCATAAGCTAGGAAACATATGTCAAGGTATTTAATGGGTGCCATGAAATTATCTTCGTCCTCCAATAAAGACAAAAAATAATCATTAACAAAATTTCCATTAACAAGTTGGGTTGATGAATTAGGAAAGGTATCCCTCAAACAAGTGATCTTTTAAGATTGAGTGCACCAAGAAATAACTAAATCCAGCAAGGGATATACAAAGAACGGGCCATTGGGAAACCAAGGAAAATAGAGAAAAATAAAACAAAATATTGAGACTGGTAGCCATTAATGGTGATGAAAGCTGAGGTATCTGAAAAAATATGTTCACATTGGATGAATTTATGATGAAATCCCAAAGTAGAAAGCATAGCAAGAATGAAGGGACACTTGATACAACCATAAGCTTTAGAAAAGTCTATTTTCAAAAAAAACAACTTTGTGGTGGGAGCATCTAGCCCACTCCATACCTTCCCAAAACAACAATGATGTTATCCAAAATAAATTTGGATTTAATAAGTCATGTTTGCTCTTGGAAAACAAATAGAGGGAGAAGATGATGAATCTTCAAGGAAAGAGCTTTAGTTATGATTTTGTAGGAGGGTGTGTGCAGGATCATTTTGGAAAAGATAGGCCCTTAAGTGGGAAAAAATTTAGAAAAATCAGAGTTAGGCAACCTGACGTAAAAATTTGAATAAGTTATCTATATTATTTTTAAAATATGTAAGAATAGAATCTATAGAAAATTGAATGTAGTTTCTAATATACTAGGTTTGTTTAAAAGAATAAAAATCTATTTGGTGAAAATTTGAAATTTCAATGCAGTAGTACTTAAATTTTAGGGGAAAAAAAGAAGTAGGTGTATGTCTGACCACCCTAACCACAATAAAATGATAATAATTTTTATAAGATTTTAGATATAACTAGAGGACTCGTGTCCTGATGTGATGCATATTTTTTTAATTTTTTTCTAAGTAAATAATTAATTATGATCTTTTTATTACAAATTTTAGAAAATATAAAAAATCGTATGTTTGACCACCTTAACTTGGTCAAAAATTCCTGGAATTCATTTTTTTCTTTTTTAATCCTATAGGATGTGAAGCATAAAATGTGACGCATATTTTGGATTAAAAAAATGTGATGCCATTTGAAAGCTATAGATGTTTTTCAATCATCCTATCAATTAGGACTTTAGTCGTAATTTTAATAGAAAATGAATAATAATTACTTATTAAATTCAAAGTAAAGCATAATTTATATTGGTGGAAAGCTAAGAATCTCATGTTAAAATCTTTTTTTTTTCATCAAATTTGGGTGAAAAAATTTGTCAGCCACATACCCATCATATTGCCACTTTTTGGCCCATCATGATCTTGCACATACCCAGGAGATATTGATGAGTGTGATGGGCTACTGATTGCTAATAGCTTTGAGATCACTAGCCTTAGGTATGAATTTTACATTTCCTTTTTTATTAGATGGCCTAGGGATTTTGAATGAAAACCAACCAAGTAAAATTTTTAAAGATATTCTCCCACATAGTCCCAAAGAGATTTATAGAACTCACAAGGGAAGCAATCAACTCCTTGTGCTTTTTCATCTGTTGTATAGTGTTCACCACTTCTTTAAGATCCTCAATGATGGTGAATTTCTTAGAAGAAGCTCTCTAAACAAAATAATTTTTTTTAGGCACAATTGCAATACCTTTGTAGAGAGCACTAGCATGCTCTAGAGTGTGATCTAAGAGCAAGGAATCATTCCTTTGAGAGACAATCACAAATTTTAAGCTAGTGATGTCTGGCCTTGATCTAGGCACCTCTATTAGCATAGCTATCAACAAATTTTGATATCTCAGCTCCACCACTTTGACCTACAAGGTCAAGGAAAAAGGTTTGACAACTAATTCCTTGGTGACTCTTTATAAATTTGAGATGGTGGCCTCATATGATAGATTGTATAAAATGGCTAGTTGACAACCATAGATGCAAAGAAATCATGTAGTGTGGCTGATGGAATTATCCCACCATGAAATCCAAATCATTGAATGAATAGGTTTGCATTGAAGACTTATGATTTTTTTTTTATGTAGTACAATGTAGGCTAGTGATTCAACAAGAAAGTATTAAAAAGATTGAGACTTACATGCCTGAGGTGGCCCCACTTACCACTTAATTTTAAAATGAATTAGAAAGTGGTCTAACAGCGTCACATCCACTAATGACATAAATAGAAGAGAGGAATAGTTGGCAAAGGAAGAAAAATATTGAGGTGAGATCATTGCATGACCAAGACGCTTAAATATTCCATCGCCGGAGAAGAGATCTTTCAATGACATCATTGGAGGCATAAACATTAATAACCCCAAAGGAATGATTATCAATGTTTAGGAGGAACTAAATTAGTCGATGCATGGGGTTATACCCATGATCCATGATGCAATCATGCAAACATGGTGAAAATAGGATGACAACACTGCTATGCCCAGACAACATGACCAATGGAAAACATCTTGCTCACTAGTCAAATTACTCAACATGTAACAGATAAAAAAATCAACAACTTTAACTTCTTGAAGACATAAAACATCAATGCTAGCATGTTTCTGACGAGTATCCATAGCACAATACTTCTTAGTGAAGTCTATCAAACCTTGAACATTCTAGGAAATAAATTTCATGTATGTGACTAAACCATGTTATCAAAATCTAGCTCTTCTAGAGTAGAAAACAAAATTAGTAAAAGTTCTGGTAGCATCAACCCTAACTTGAGTGGAGGAGAGTACTCTTTTTTATTTTTCTAAAACAAATTCTCCTTCCCCAAGCTACCTAGAAGAGCTAGGATATCTCCTAAAATATCTTGTATTAAGAGAAGGAACTGTTAGTTGAGCTATCAACATACCCATTGGTTGAGGGGTTGTAGAGGGTCTTAGATGATCTAACACATCATTTGTAATACTATGTATCTCCTTCCCCTTCTTTGAAGGATTTGAAACCATAATTGATGGCTCTAGAGCCTTAATTTTCATCCTTGAGGAGTCATTGCACTTATTCTTCTAGTTTTTCATCATTTCTATTTTTGTTCTATTTTGGAAGCAAGAGCTTTCGTGGGATAGGATTTCCTAGTTTCTCATGGTAGGGACTTAACTCTAGGGGTGTCAAGAGGACAATATTTGATGCAGGAGCACCCAGATGCATGTACAATACACATCAACCAAAAATATTTCCATTTTTTTTCTCTTTATTTTTTTTGGGTTTGGTGGTCTTCGACATCTTTCAGTAGCAAGAATCCAAAGATCCGATCAAATTGCAAAAATCCAAGTTTTTGTCAAAACATTGTTTTAAGGCTCCATGTGTAGTTTTAAACATTATTTTTGGAAAATTCATAAAGAATCAAGTAAATTAATTTTGCAAGGACATTCTTGGAGGTGTGATGTAAAATGCATAAAAATAATCAAAGTTATATCTTTCACTGTTTGAGAGAAATTAATTCTGAAATTTTGTGCTTTTAATGTTGAAAGTGTGTTGCTGGTTTATGGAAAGTTTAAATTTTCAAAATTTATGAGGGTTGGAGTGAATTTTTTTTGCAAAGATCTTGAGGACATCATCCCAAGCCTCCTTGCCAATTTTTGTGGGAATTGGAGAAATTTATTTTTTTCACTTACTGACACCGATTACATCAAATTGGTATATTTAGTCTTCTTCCAATTAAATTTCTAGAAATATGGTTATTGCAAAAGAATAGAAATTTATTCTTCATTATTTTTGATGTTATCCATCCATATTTTCATTTATAAATTGAATTATATTGCAAGAATTATTTTTATTAAAGAAAATAAATTTAAGAGAGACAAGATGAGGGGATGTGGCATTTGAAGAGGCAAATTTTCAAAATGAGGGAATAAATAGGTGCAGCCAAAAGACATAGTTTTAGAATTTGAAAAAAAGTTGAAGAAAATGATTGAGGAAGAGAAGGGGGTTGTTGTGGAGAAAAGGAGAGTGTTGTGTATAGTTTAAGAGTGGAGGAAGCTCAAAATATAGGGTGGAGCTATATCTTTTAATGATATAATATGCAAAGAAAGAGTTGGTAGATGCATGTAACCACATCAGAGAGGGTGATTTGAGTTTTAAAAGGAAATGAGCTATTTAGAATGCAGGTTGAGCCAAGTAATTTGGCTATTTGAAATTGAATGTTGCTGCTCCAGAACATAAAAGGATCCAATTGGTGCTTCAAAATGAATGAGGCCAAGAAGGCCAATTTAATTTTAATTGGTATTTGAATAAATAAATCAATTTTTGCTTGTAATCATGTTTGATTGAGTTCTTTAATTACTACTATGAATTTTTTTGGGGATTTGTGAATTGGTTGGTTGAGATAGGAGAGTACCCTCTTGCATCAATTGGTATCAAAGAGGGTAGTCCTAAGAGTGGAGAGGATCCATCAGGACCTGTGGATGTTGTGTGAACAGATCACTGACCAAGAGGCTATTCGAACTTAGTGGAAGTGTGTGGAATGGTATATAAGTAGCTTGTGAGGGTTGTTGTAGGTAGAGGAACCTTGAGCAGCAAAGAGTTTGAAGTTGTAATAAAATGCATTTGTAGAGTGAGTGATTAAAGAAAGAAAGATGGGTTGGGTCATGAGGAGACCCGTTTGGATACTGTTTTGGAAGTAGTATTGGGATGATGTGGAGGAAAAAATGTGTGAAGCAATGTAAAAGATGGTCCAAGGAAAAGTGGAAAAGAGTGTTGGAAAGAGAGAGGAAAGTGGTGAAGAGCAGTGAGAAGAAGAAGGTTCTCTTGACAGAGGACAATAGAAAGAAGAATAGAAGAAATGAGTGTTGCATCCTAGATGGAAGGAGAAAGAGGTAATAGCAACCCCTATAGAGGTATGTGAAGAAGAAACAAAGGTGAAAGAAAATGAAGTGATTGTAGCAATAGAGGATGTAGTCACAGTGATGGAGTGCTAGGAAGTTGTAGCTGAAGGAGATGTAGAAGACATTGTAGCAAAAGATGATGTTGCTACAACAAAAGAAAAAGAGGTAAAATTTAATTTTCTTGAATTTAATGATGAGGATGAGTTGAATTTTCATATGGTTGAGGTGAATTAAGAATTAGTTGATAGAAAGAGAGATCATTTGATTGCAAATTGGTGTATGGATAAGTTTTTGCATATAGAATTTGTGGAGAATGTTGTTGGATTTTGGTGGAGGTGTTCAGTCTGTAGTGGGTTGGATTCCATGAATGAGAAGAGAATAGAGGGTGTTTGGTGGAGAAGGAAGATTCATGGTGGACATGAGTCCATGAGAGGAAGGAAGGATGAAGTGGAGTGTTGTTGGAGGAAGATGGTGAGTGTTACAGAAAGATTTTGGAAGAAGAGGAAGAAGGAATAAATTGGTGTATAATATTTATCCATGGACTTCACTACAAATTTCTACATTTTCAAAGGGTCATTCTATCACTCAACTCCACCTTTGTGAGAATATGCTCACAAACTTCTTACCCAGCGTATCTAATGCAGGAGCACCTGGATGCACGTGCAATCCACATCAACCAAAAATATTTTTGGTTTGGTGGTCTATGACATCTTTTAATAGCAAGAATATGGAAATCTAATCAACATTGCAAAAATCCAAGTTTCTATCAAAATATTGTTTTAAGGCTCTATGGTTAGTTTAAAAAATTGTTTCTAGAAAAATCATAAGGAGTCAAGTAAATTCCTTCTGTAGAGACATTCATGTAGGTGTCTTGTCAAATGCACAAAAATAATCAAAGCTATATCTTTCACGTTTGAGAGAAATTAATGTTGAAATTTTGTATTTTTAATATTGAAAGTGGTTTATGGAAAGTTTAAATTTTCAAAATTTATGAGGGTTGGAATGAAATCATTTTGTAGAGGGTCACTTGAGGACATCATCCAAAGCTTACTTTCCAATTTTCATGTGAATTGGAGAACTTTTATTTTCTCGCCTACTAACACCAATTACGTCAAATTGGAATATTTAGTCTTCTTCAAATTAATTTTCTAGAAAGATGGTTATTGAAGAAGAATAAACATTTATTCTTCATTATTTCTGATGTTATCCCTCCATATTTTCATTTATAAATTGAATTAGATTGTAAGCTTTATTTTAATTAAAGTAAATAAATTTAAGAGGGAAAATATGAGGGGGTTTGGTATTTGAAGAGGAAAAATTTAAGAATGGGGGAAATGAATAGCGGCAGCCAAAAGATAGAGTTTTAGAATTTGAAAAAAATATGAAGAAAATGATTGAGGAAAAGGAGGGGGCTGCTATGGAAAAAATGAGAGTGCTATGTAGAGTTTAAGAGTGGATGAAGCTCAAAAATAAGGTGGGGCTACATCTTTTAATGATATAATATGTAGAGAAAGAATTGGGAGATGTGCATAATCACATCAAGGAGGGTGAGTTGAGTTTTAAAAGGAAATGAGTTATTTAGAATGTAGGTTGAGCCAAGTAATTTTATTTATTTGAAATTGAATGTTGCTACTCCAGAATATAAAAGGAGCCAATTTTTGGTTCAAAATGAATGAGGCCATGAATTCCAATTGATTTTAATTGGTATTTGGATAAATAAATCATTTTTTTCTTATAATCATGTTTGATTGATTTCTTGAATTACTACTGTGAACTTTTTCTTGGGTTTTGTGAATTGGTTGGTTGAGAGAGGGGGGTACCCTCTTGCATCAATATTTGATCTTGTGATTAAGAAATTAACACCTAAAAATTGTATTTGGAAAATTTAAGTAAAAGAACACTTTGGGTATGTTGGGAGTTACCAATTTGAATTTCTATACTATTTCATTTCTTTAGAGAGGTTCACTTCTACATAGGATTTCTTTTGAGGATGAGGTTGGTAAAATTAGTAAATTTGAATACAAATAACTTTCCCTAGGGAAGTTTCTATGTCGTCTGAAAATGCAACAAGGCAAGGGGAGGTTGGGAAACTCAATACAAATTGGTGCCCTTAATTTCTTGTCATTAGAGATAAAGAAATCTTGGTTCCATGGTTGGAAAACTAACAAAGAGGACCAAATATACCATGGACCATGGTTCAAGATTCTTGATCATGATTCACTTATGGGAAATAGAAAAGGAAGAATCCTTTGGTTAGGTTTTGGACCATATCAAGCCAATCCCCGTGAGGGACCCAAATTTTGTGAAACCATTCTTTTAGTATGTTTTCAAGGGGATTTTTACCTATCAAATATCTTATAAGAGTATGTTGCTCTTATCATTGATATAGTATCAAATTTTGAGATGGGAAGAACCATATTTGTAAAGGAGTTAGAAGACTGACCTCATGGAAAACCTTTGGGATAAATTTCTAGGGTCACTTGTTTGAAGGAGGATCCATTGTGTAGAGTCATCAAACTACAGACACTAGCAAGGATTACTGGGTTGAAGTTAATTAAGGTTTCCATAAAAGCAAAAATCAAATGGAATAAATATGACTATACTTGGAAGGAAAAATCTTGCACCTATGGTGTGGAATGACTCAAGGAGAGCCAAGGATGAGTGTAGAAACAAGAAACTGTAGAAAATCCCAACATGTACCTCAAGCCCAAGAAAAACCTATAATATAAATTTGAGATACTGCATGCCTATATTCTAGCTTAGTGGAACAAAATGGTAGTTTTACATGCATTTATTAATGCTCAATGAAGTACAATTGCACCTTATATTTTTAATCATTTAATTTATTATAAAAAATTAAAACATAGACATGTAATATGTTGGCTCATAGTAATAATAAGATACAAATTTTAATTTAAAAATTCAAAAATTTAAGATTAGATAAATATAATATTTTTGATAATATTTTTATATATAGTTAGTTATTAATTGTAAATATAATATGTTGGCTCCTAATGATTACAATATATTACATATAAATATTAATTATTAAAAAATATTAAATGCTAATATATTGATTTTATAATTGTATATTTTATATTTGTAAAATAATAGTATATAAATATATTATAAAATATTTAATAAAATATTTTTGGAAGAGAATTTATTAATTATCATTAAAATAAATTTATTTTAATTTTTTTATTATTAATATTTTAAAAAATATAAATAGTTCCTAAAGATATATTTTATAAAGTAAAAAATAATATTAGTAATATATTTAAAAATCAAAATATAAATTAAACATTTTTTTTTTTGCATAATCATTATAAGATAAACATATTAATATCAATTATTATAATTATATAAATTTTAACATTTATTTTATAATTGTAGATTTTAGATTTATAAAATTATTAAACATTTATTAATATTTCTTAAAATATTTTTTTCTTTTTTTGGGATGATCCCATAGGGCAACGACAAGTTGCAAGCAATAGCTTCCTTGTTGTCTTGAGTTTGAATCTCACAAGTGGAAGGTGGGAAAAACTATCATTGGCCAAAGAATGAAGGGAATGTTGGATGATGCATGGATGATGGAGGAATGCCTATGCAAGGGTGGTAGCGATTGACGCACAAAGGAGTGGGATGGGTGGTGTGTGCTACTATGGATTTTGGGAGTTGGTGGGATTGATGGAAAGGTGGAGCTAGAAGGGGTGTTTATACAATGGATTGGTGTTGGGTCCTTCAGGGAGCTTGGAGGGAATACATAAACGCATAGAAGATAGGAGGAATGGTGTTCGGTCTTGTAGGGAGCTTGGCAAGAATGTAGGTAGGTGCAACAAATGGAGGAATGATGTTGGATCCTATAGGGAACTTTGAAGGAATGCAAGTAGGTGTAGGAATATGAAGGGCAGCGATGAGGTCCCCCAAAAGTGGCCTCACTAGTTCATAGCTCTAGTCAAAAGTGACAGGTGCTACCCCTTAGTAGCAATTTATCAAGAAAAAGAAATATACAAGAATATAAATTTTGGTCACGTACTCTTAAAATCCAACTCTTAAGTTTGTTTAAAAAAATTTAATAAAACCATTCCTAGAGAAATAATAGTTCTCCTTTATTATTTAATTTACTTGGCTTAACTTCTAAAAGATAATGCATATGGCATTCCGAGAAAAATGGAAAGATAATAGTTTACCTTCATACCTACTAAACTTCATCCTTAACACCCAAAACCTTTTAATCAATTATGTTCACATAAAATAATTTCTAAAAATTATAAATAGTTCACACACACACACACACACACACACACACACACACACACACACACACACACACACACACACACACACACACACACATAATAAAATAAACCATAATATTAGTAATATATTAAAAAATTAAATACAAATCAAACATATTAAAATATTTGCATAATCATTGTGACACATTAATATCAATTATTAAAATTATATAATATTAACATATTGATTTTATAATTGTACATTTTATATTTATAAAATAACAGTATTTAAATATACTATTAGACATTTAATGAAGAATATTTCTTAAAATAAATTTATTAATTTTACATTAAGAATTTAAATTTTGGTCATATACTTTCAAACACTAACTCTTAAGTTTGTTTAAATTAAAATAATAAGACCATTCATGAAAATATTACAAAACAATAGTTCACCTTCATACATCCTAAAAATATCCCCTTAACACCAAAATAATTTTTCCCAGTCGTGTTTACAATTTTTTTTTCTAAAATTTATAAATTTAAATATTTTACATGTTCACCTTAGGGAGTTAAAATTTTATTTCAAGAGGATGATTTTTTAACTTCTAATTTGTTAAAAAGAACCTATTAATAACTAATTGTTGGCTAATAGATTGGGCACCTTGAGATTCCACTTGGTCATATTGACTCTTTTCCCAAAACGTGTCACTACTTCCAAAAGCTCTAGAAAACTGCTCTCTTTAGTAAAGTAATCACCCTTTGAATTGAAAAGGTACAAATTCCTCATATGATATTCAATGTATTAAGATAAACTAAAAAAAAAAAAAATGTTTTCTTTTAACTAGAAATTACTAAAGGCTAAACCTAATATCAAAAAGAATTCTAATATCAAATGCAATAAAAGACTGTAGAACCACTAGCACAATGACCAGCTTGCATAAGATGATTTAATTATAAAATATTAACCCAATATTATCTGAAAAATGAAATTTATTACATAAATATGAGAGAAAAACTCAAACACACAAATCTAAGATTCTCAAAACATTCCCATAACTAGATGCACATAAAAAATTCTAGTGATTCCAATCAGCAAAGAATGCAAGCTTATATTTCAAAGCATATAATATTAGGTTCTTGAATAAAAATTTAGAGAGATTTTTTGTTCCAAATACAAGCATAAATATAAGTCCAGGTGAGTAATTTGTTCTTTTTACTGATAACTAATAAAAATGTAAAGTCCTATGAAATAATAAAGAAACAAGGAAAGCAATGAAAATTCATGGCGGTGGTACTTCACTTCTAGATTTCATGAATGAGGTGAGTCTTTTTCACAAAGCTTGGAAAGCCTTTGCGACTAGTGGAAACTACTTATATTGGGGAATGGTGATGTTCCCCATCCATAGCTTCTAGGCCAATTGATTATTGTCAGCAACTTTAATCCTTTGATCATAAGGCCCTACTAGTCTAGTTGTTTGGAATAAGACTAAGTCCACTCCACTAAACTTTCTCAAACTTTTAACATAAAAAGATAGGGAGCTAAAGATGTCATCAATTATCTTCTTAAAATATTATTTCAAGACTCAGAAATCTTCATTGCTACCACCTACTTGTTGCTAATACATAGAAGTTATGCATATCTCAACCTCTCGTGGAGGGTCCCAAATTTATTCTAGCATTATCAAAGTCACTTATAGTTACTATAGACATAGAAAATATACCGACATACTTGATCCTGATTACTAACACTGTTTCATCTTGAATCACCTTCCCATCTTGTCATCACTCTTCATCCCTAAATTAAGTAAGTAATCATTTATTTGATTAAGTCATTCTCTCTTGTTAATTAAATTAATCAATTTGATTTAATTAACCTTGGATCTCTATTTAATTAAATAAATCAATTTTATTTAATTAATCTCTAAAGTCATCTTATTAAATTAAATAAATTAAACATTTATCTAATTTAATCTATCAATCATCCCCTTTAGTTAAATAAATCAAAATCTTTATTTAACTAAGTCTAAATCATTTTCCTCTCAACTTTGATTTATTTAAATCCTAAAATCTAAGTCAAAATTGTAAAATCACTTAACCTCCTCTAATTTAATCAAATCCTGATTAAATCTTATCTTAATCCATGTCCCATCCTCTAGCTTTTTCCATTTTCACATGAAAGTATTTTTAATTGATTTATTAAATCTCTATTTTCTTTCCACTTTGCATCTTTAGGGAAATATTCTTCCAAATTTGAAATCCCTCCCAGTGGATTTGTCCTTCCAACAATAAATTCATTCCCTCTTACATGTCCTTGTGCATTGAGACAAGTGGCATTTAAATCATTATTTTTTCCCTCTTACATGTGCACATCCTTTCTCCATTCACACCTTGACAAGTGGTGCCTCCTCATTGGGTGTTGAATAATCCCACATTGCTTCATTTTTACCATTCCTTAATATTTTATTTCTATAAATAAGAAGCTTCTCTCCTCATTTTTATCATCCAAAATTTGAGTAAACTTACTATACTCAATTTCATCTTCATCCATATCCATCCTCATCAAGTTTATAGCTAGGTTATGTAGTTTTTCCATCATGGAGCTCCATTGAATCTTCATCAAAGTGCATCATTCATCAACATTGCATCATAGGAGTTGGGGAAGGAACAATTTCCACATCAAATTAGCACCAATTGCCCCATGGGATGAAGAGTTTTCTTTACATTGAATAAGATTTGATATTTTTTGTTTATGTTTGCTTATGTTCTTGATTTCATTTCTTGTTCTTTGCAATTTAAATGGATTCATGGGGAATCTTGATACTAACTTGCATTTGATCTAATTATGTATTTGTTTGCTATGTTTATGTAGGTCTAGGATCTTGGTTCTACATTTTGGCA
This sequence comes from Sequoia sempervirens, assembly GCA_007258455.2. Lineage (NCBI taxonomy): Eukaryota > Viridiplantae > Streptophyta > Pinopsida > Cupressales > Cupressaceae > Sequoia > Sequoia sempervirens. The sequence goes on from VDFB02105785.1 coordinate 124,392,021, forward strand.
CTAGGAGGGAAAATCTAAAGTTCTAATAACATTTTTCAACAAAATCCCATGCTTTTTTATGTTTTTTTTTGTTTATAGTGAACTACATTGCTAGTAGTACAACAACGCCATATAGTGTCACTACTAGTCCAGTGGTACCATATAGCACCACTACAATCTTCAAAATTTTTTGCTCAATCTTTCCTTCCCATAATTCAAATCTTCTAACTCTGCCACTGGGTTAGTTTACGAGCACTGGAATTTTCAAATTTCAAATAGCACTATTGGGTAAAACTCCACCATAATCATTCTCTCTAGTTTGTTGCAAAGCAACATTTATAGACCTAGTGGTGCTATATAGCACCGTTGACTTCCTCAAAATTCACCACCTATGTAGACTGTGTCATTGGGTTGAAGTAAAAGGTTTAATTGATTCAATTTTGACATGTGATTTTTTATGCTGATTGTTTTAGGTTGCTAATTGGCTTTTCGAACCTCTATTGTGTAGCTGTAATTAGTTTTTGTAGGTTGGTCTAATTAAGGTGAAGGAGGAAAATGAGGTTGAAAGTGTAATTATGACATCATTCTCTCATTTCATCAAGTGTTTTTAAACACTTTAGTGTTGTTTAACACTTTTAAGAGAACTCATAATCTCTCTTAAGGATTTGTTACCTTTCATGTGCTTAGGATACACTAAATTTATTTTTGGATCTAAAAGAACACTACAAAAGCTTTCAAATTTGCTACAAAGGGCTTAAAAAGAACCTTAGACAAATTCACTAGAATTGGTTTAAGGATTAACAATTGAACAAGGCAATCTCAATATTTCATTTTGGTGTAATAAAAAGAATCAAATCATTGCTTTGTGGATTTAAGATAAAAAAGTGTTTCATTGTTTGTTAATTACTTACTCAAACTAATATAATTAAAAGGATGTATGCGCTTCTCTCATGCCTCGTGATGATCTTTAGAATCAAAATTCTTTTTGGTGACATTAAGTTGTGTAAGTAATTACCCACACACTTCAATTTGGATTTTAAAATTGACAAATCTTGCGAATGTGGGTGTAACATATCATGTGTATTCTCTCTTTGTTTCTACAGATGTGTTTGATTGCTTTTTTGTTATCTTAGAGGGCCTACCTTGTGGGAAAAATTAATCACCTAAGGAAACAACCCAACTGGGAACACACTAAATCCAAGCAACTTCCAACCGGGATATAAGTGTGGGTACGTGAAGAAACAAAAGTATCATGAGGATTATTCCAACAAGAATGGAAGCAATGGTCTCTTGCCACATGGATGGTCACCCACGAAATAAATTCCCACATTAAAACCATTCTTTAGAAAGGACAAAATCCCTATCTATTTATTGGTGCAAGAATGGTCATTCTGAAGCCGCCCCACACTTTTATGACTTTTAGTAAAGATGGAAAGTATGCCATGGAATATTCATGGGTACTGATTCTTGGATGACCCAAGAAGTGAGTGCACTGTAAGGGGGAGCCAGTGTGGTCAAGCATCTACCATCTATTGGAAGTAGGCATAGTTGGACTTGTCCAAGTGGGGACTCAACAAATATTGTCTCAAATATCCATAGGGTTGTACTTGTTCTTAAAATTAAAACACTTTGCTTGATCGAAAACATTGGAAAAACAAACATTTAATATGAACATCAAATTTCAAACCCTTTAGGAGAAGAAAATATCCATGAGTGAATTCACATGCTATTTCTTTCCCTTGGGATTTATATCCTTAGAGGTTTATAGACATTTGGATTCCATCTAAATTTTCTCCTACTAGAGTCAACCATAGGTAAATTTTTCTTTGATTTCCTCAATTTCCACATGATACACTTTGTGGGATGAGAAGAAGTTAAAACATTAGACATCTAGTTTCAAAACCTAATCAAGAAGTGTTTGTGGTAAATGAAGTCACTAAGCAAAGCTAAGAACAATTGAACCTCACATGTGTCTCAAATGATTTCAAAAAATATCAAAATCAGCAAACCCAAGGTCAAAGATCTTAGTCCAAAAGCTCATCAAAAGCCTCTCTCAACACTCTACAAATTCAGACAAGGATTTCTTTTCAACTTTTATAGAAGAGGTTTAAGAAATAATTCCAATTTGTACTCATTTTATTATCATCCAAATGCAAATCTTTTTCAAGAATTTGAACACCTTGTTTAGAGTAAAGCATGTTCTTCAAAACCAAGGTCTTGTAAGAAATAGTCTTTTTAGGTACACATAGGATCAAATTCAAACTTCATCCATCTTTCAAACATCAAACCAAAAATCATCTCACCGACAACTCTTGAGAATCTTGAAACCATCCTTCATGCTAGACTTTTTTGGAAAATCCATGAATCAAAACAAATCAAAATCCTTGAATCAAACATGAAATCATCTTGCTCTCATTAGGTATGTGTAGATGTATCCTTCTCCACATGCTTAGTTAAAATTATCAAATCATCTTTATTTTGGTTAGGTGTGGGTGGATGCATCCTTATCCCTATACTTAATCAAATTATCATCTTGTGAACTAGTTTATCGCATAGATAACATCCAACATCTTGGGATCTATTTATTCATTATCCAAATACAAAATCAAAGAAAACCAAAACCAAGTCAAGGTTATAATCCAAGAATCCAAGAATCCAGAAATCCAAGAAATCAAATCAAATCAAAAAGAAAAAATTCAAAACAAAGTCCTAAAAGTCTAGCATTCCCCTCAAGATCTCCTAAAATTTTAATCATCCATATCATCCATCTTTTCACATTTTCATCTTCACACCTTTGATCCTTAGTCAGCCTATATCTTCTCTTTTGAACATTATTTTATTGTTCAAACAAGATCAAAACACAAGAAAAACATGGAGACCAACAAAGAGACATCAACTTCAAGTGACCTAAGCCAAACCAATTTTGAAATGAACCCCAATGGATCAAGCAATCCTCTAACAAATTTTCCTTCATCATCACAAAATCCACAAGAGGAAAGTCAAATAGAGGATATCTTCAATAATGCATTCAGGATGACACAAGACGAGATCACCGAAATGGTCCAAAATCCCAAAAACCATAGAATTGTCAACATCATGATGAAGCTCCATCCTTCGCAATATGTGCTTGAATTAGCAAAACAAGGGGCTAAACTCCCTTCCAATTACAATGTCAGCACCATTGTGGAACAACCTTTTGGGGTCATGCCTCCAATTTCATCCATGCCACTAATCTCATCCACACCCCCAATCCAAAGCATCACCCAACCCATCCCCCAAATTACATCATCCATTGTTCCAACTCAACCTGTCATTAACAAAGGGAGCACATTTCTAAATTCACTAAAAACTCACTCCCTTATGAGTAATCAAGATTTGGATGTAAACACTATCTTGGGGAAAAACGTAACTAAAAATCAATTACACCCATATTTCCCCCCTCACCTTTCATGACCATAATGACCCATCATTGTCATTTCATGCAACACCTCAAACCTCTCTCCCTATGACCTCACAAGGAGAAGGTGACTTATTTGGACCAGGGGGAATCTTTGACCCTCCATCATTTCCCCAAGGATGTCTACCACTCACTTTTCCATAACTTCCACCCTTTTCATCAACATCAACATCACCTCTTGGTTTGGGGTTACCTCTCTTACCACCACTCTTTCAAAGCAACCCCTCGATCATCAATCAAAGCATTATACAAAATCCTCCCATCTTGCCATCGATATTGCAACAATATATGGCAACCATCCCAATAACACAAGTAGTCTCCCAAGGACTAAACACATCAATTACACCAAGAATATCAATAACAATGAATGCATTGATCACACCATCCATGGTGCCTCTCATCACAACAAAAAACACCATACCAAATTCGCCACCACCTCCACCACCAAACAAAAACATGTCAAACCAATATAGCATTGTGTTACAAGATGCTCAATAAGCTTCTTATCAAAAGGAACTTCAAAAAATCCAAAACTAACAAGTTGTATAGCTAATTGCTCAACAAGCACAAGCACAATTAGCTGCACAACAAGCACAACAAGTAGCACAAGCCACTCAAGCTACTCAAGTTGTACAGGTTACTTAAGCAGTGCAAGCTGCACAAGCTGTACAAATCACAAAATCTTCCCAACAAGCACAAGCTCAGGCACAAGCACAAACTCAATCCCAATACCAAGCTCAACAAGCACAAGCACAAGCACAAGTGAAGGCACAAGCATAATACCTCGCACAAAAACAAGCAGCTCAATAATAAGCATGCCAGCAAGTGCTAAAGAAATACCAAGAGTAGCAAGAATTAGCCCAATTAGTAGCCCAACAAAAAGCATTGTTGGTACAACAACAACAAGCCCAACAACATGCATTATTAGTGCAATAGCAATAGGACCAACAACAAGCATTGTTAGTACAATAGCAGTTACAAGCATATTTGGTGCAGCAAAACATGCAAACACCATCCACCAACACACAAAAAAATCTACCCATCCCTCTAGTTGAACCACCACATAACATCTTCACTCCACCCCCTAATCTGCAAAATGACATAAAATTTGCAAATCAAGTTGCTCTCACAACAAGTGATTGATGTCTAATCAAGGGAAACCACAAAGACACCCAACAACTTATGTCCCTAACCATTTGATAGGATTCTTGCAATGAAACCATTCCCAAAGGGATTTGAGATCCACAAATTTGATAAATACCTTGGGACGGGAAACCATGAAGATCACATCAGGGAATTCCAAGTGTATTTCCTTGAAGTCACATATGATGATACATATATGATGTGGCTATTTCCTACAAGTTTGGCTAGCCAAGCTATGGAGTGGTTTTCTCACCTCTCTCTAGGCATCAAGAAGTTCTAGGAGATAGTAGATGCATTCATAAAAAAGTACACATTCAATATTAGTATGAATGTTAGTCTAGAGGAACTATTAACCCTTAAACAAGGAAAAAATGAATCATTTTCTTCCTTCCTACAATGATGGTGATCCAAGGCCAATAGGAGAAATGGATCATGCTGGAAGAAAAAAAAGTTTGCTCCATCATTTTGAATCTTGAAGGAGCCTTGGGATTCCATCTCAAGGTGCAAGGTATCACCGCATACGATAAATTGATCTCCAAAGTTATTAACATTGAACGAGATCTTATTGCACAAGGAGGGATACCTGCATATCATGAACAACAAAACAATCACCCATCTACAAGCTACAATGATAGACCTCGCATATGGGTGAAAAACAAAAACATTACAAATGATTGTGTTGTGGATGCCAAAGTTATCATCAGCACTCCTCGACAAAATACACTTGCACCCCAATAGCAACAACCTCAAAACAACAATCATAATAATTGGCAGGCTAACACTGTGACCCCGCAAATGAACAATAAAATAGTCAACAATTTGAACAATCAAAGGGGGAAACCCCAATGAAAAAAAAACTCCCCCAAGTGGAAGTACACATCCCTTGAGGAATCAACTGAGTCCATCATGAAGAGGCTAGTGGTAGAAAAACTCATCACAAGCCCCACTTATGACAACTTTCAATAACCCTTAGTGAAACTGCCATGGTACAATGAAAACCACCTTTGTAATTTCCACAAAATCAAGGGATACACAACTGGAAGTTGCATGAGGTTAAAAAATTTGATCTAAGACCTCATTGATGACAAAATCATAAACATGGAACAACTAGCGAGAAATTGAAATCTCAAGATCTACACAAATTGATGCCTAATCATAATAAAAGGAATGATAATAATGATAAGGGAAAAGGTGTATTCAAAAGTGTGAATCATGTATATGACCATATTGTCACATTCCTAGATGAGTATTGTACTATCATTACCATCAAAGGAGCCCAAGCTGATTGTGGAGTCACCATAAGAGGCAAAAAACTCACCATCACAAAGTCATCTCAGCCTCCTAGAGCATCCACTTCTAACCCAAGATCCATTCCTAGTGGCTATAATGTCCTTGTTCAATTAAAAATAACCCCAATGTAGATCTCCATCATGGAGTTATTGAAGATCTCACCAGCCCACAAGAAGATCCTTGAAGACACCTTAGCCTAATCTTCCATCCCCACTGATCTTGATGCAAATCAGTTCCAAGCTATGGTCATGCACCTCACTACACCTCACCTTCTGACATTTTCAGAACAAGATCTTCCAACACAACCAACACACAATCATTCACTTCATCTTGAAGCTTTCATTCATAAAAATAAGATTAAAATGGTCTTGGTAGACAGAGGTGCAGGGTTGAACATATGCACCCTTAAATTAAGAAAAACCTTGGACTTCTCCAAAGATGTTGTTGAAAAAGGAAAGGAATTACCATAATATATTATGATGATCAAGAAAGAGTGTCTTAGGGCACAATCCAAGTCCTTATTCAAGTAGGGTTGGTCATTAGGGAAACATGTCAAGTCCTCAACCTAGAATTTCCTTATAAAATCCTCTTGGGATATCCCTAGATTCATGGAATGCAAGCTATAGCCTCCACCTTCCACCAGTGTGTGAAGTTCCCTTACCAAGGAAAAGAAGTCACTATCCATGGGGATCCTAAACCCTTTTACTATTGCAAAAGTATGGAGGCCAAATATTATAAAATACCCCAAGTACCCAAGAATGATGAGGATCCCTCAACTCCATACATTGACCCAACTACTCTCGCTTCCACTTCTATGACAAAGACACCTAACCTCCCCACCATCTCTGATATCAAGGTCATCATTCAAGACAATGGGTGTGGAAATTATACAATTCCTAAAAATGATTTTGTGGTAGGAGAGTTACCACAATCTCCCAAGTCACGAGGATGACCATAATAAAATGATGCTTCCTCATCCCAAACCTTCACAGTAGGCTCTTCTAGCTTCTAAAGATGCAGAAACCTAGGCTGAGAGATAATAGAAGAAGATCCATCCCATCTCCTTTACCAAGATAATAGACCAACAACTAACCTACCTATGGATGACATTAGTAAAGGCTTACAGATGATGCTCACCATGGGTTATGATGAAAACAAAAAGCTTGGGAAAAATGATAATGGGCTTCTAATACCCCTCATGCCAGAGACACATATGAAAAATATTAGTCTCGGATGTACCCCTTTGAAGGTGACCATACGTGGCCAAAGTCCTCCAATTAGGAAAGTCAACACTACTTAGAAATCATCTGTCCTTTTCCTACTCGTGTCCACCGGTCATGTCATAGACAATTTCGCCTTGGACATAACTGATGTATGTAGTAGTGACGAGGACCCCATAACAGATTTTCCAATGTTTTTTGAATATACCTCCTTACTCATGATTAGCAACCTGTCTTTTGATTCAAACCATCAAAGCCATGAAATCAGCCTAGTCTACCCCTAGCTCATCAATTATAACCAACGAGGACCATCAATTCTGGACACTTTCAAAAATGATGAAGCGCTCTCAAAATTCTTGGGACTTTGGGATAACATTCCATGTGGGGATCACAAAGTAGGGTTTGGAATTGAGTTAGACACACATGCATATTACAAGGAGATAATTGAGTCCTTTAGTCGCAAAAGAAAAAATTTGAGAATAATCTCAAGGGCTTTGAGTGAAAATCACACCATGGCACTCTCTGACCCAAAAATAGTAAAAAGAAAGGACACATCCAATGGTGAAAACCTCTCTAAGGCACCTAAGGATGAAGGATTCAATCTTCCCCTCAGAGCTCTACATTAGGAAAAGTTAGCAGTTCTAGCTAAGAAGTGCAACCCAGTCAACTTGGGAACAAAGCAAACCCTGTACATCACATTTTATGCTGAGTCATTAATATCAGAAGAAGAAGAGCTCCTAGCAGATTTCTTAAGGGAGAGAAAGGTCAAATTTGCATGGAGCTATGCTGACATGCCCAAGCTTGATCTAGAGATTGTGGTCCACCATCTAGTAGCCTACCTTGAAGCAAATCCTGTCAAACAAAAGCTAGAGAAAATGAATCCCCAAATAGCCTTGTTAGTCAAAATGGAATTGAATAAACTACTTGATGTAGGGTTCATACAACCAATAGACTATCCAAAAGTGGGTATCAAATTTGGTACCTATTTCAAGACCTAATAGGGGCATCCATATCTACACAAATTTTAGAGACCTAAACAAGGAATTTCCCAAAGATGACTTCCCACTTTCTAACATTGATAAGATTATAAATATGATTGTGGGACATGAGATACTCTCACTAATGGACAGATTATCTAGGTATAACCAAATAATGATAGCCAAAGAAGATCAGCATATAATGGCATTCACCTGTTCTTAGGGGACATATTGTTGGAATGTGATGTTGTTTGGCCTAAAGAATGCTAAAGCAATGTATCAAAGGGCCATGACCTTAATCTTTCATGACATGATTGATAAGACTATGGATGATTATGTCGATGACATATTGGAAAAGTCTAGAAAGAGAAGGGACCACATAGCAGCATTGAGTGGCATCTTTGATAGACTTGAAGAATACAAGGTCTTCATTAATCCAAAGAAGTGCATCTTTTGTGTACAATCAAGGAAGTTGTTGGGATACATCATGTCCATGAGGGTAATTGAAATAGATCCAACTAAAGTAAAGGAAATCCTTGAGATGGAGACACCTAGGACTTTGAAGTAGCTAAGAGGCCTCTAGGGTAGGCTCCAATCAATCCA